>JAPDVR010000025.1:20135848-20553348 GCA_026230005.1 Gila orcuttii
GCTGAGGTGTCTGAAGGTTCACGTCAAAGGGTGCTGGACCGTTTCCATCTCCACATCAGTCAACGTTTCCACTCGCAGTCTTCATCTAAAGCTGCTGTTTTAATGTGATCTGAGTTAGATAAGAAAACACTCCATGTTTTTATATCTTACCGAGCACCCAGTTCATGTATCAAGCCTTGACGGGTTGACACGGGAGTGTGTGTATGTATTTTGAGGGAAGTTCATCCATCTTATTCTTGCCTTCCTCACACAGGCTCATCTTTGCTGTCGTCGGGTTGTGTTTGTGTGTGTGGCTGGGGGTCTCGGGTGGAGCGGTCAGTGGAGGTGTGACCCCAGCCGTGTGTTAAACTGCTCACATATGCCACGGTAGCTTGGGTCAGGGACACATGGTGGATGCTGTTTGCCCTTGACTGGGGTGCGTTAAACCATTCACAGATGTTGTGCTGTTTTGGTTGGAGAAATGAAGGGTGGCGGCACGAGAGATTGAGAAACAAACCATTCAGTGAGGTGAGATATCGATAGAGAATTAAAGAAAAAAGGAATGGACAGTGGATTTCCACTTTTTTTATTCAGTAAAAGTGCAACTCACCCTGACTGGCATTTTGACTATAACAGTTTAGGTGCAGTAAGCCATGAAAAAGAAAACACAAGCTGTATTTAACCCTCTGATGGTCTTAAAAAAAAAATCACACTTGTGGTCTTCGGGGTCTATTGGACCCCAGACAATAAAATTTAATTTTGTAACAGAACAATATTTGTTTTTCTAACAAATATAATTTTTCTCTGTTTATTAATGTTTTTACTCAACATTTGTGCAGTTTTTGGGGGATTTATGATTTATTTTTAATTTCTCTAAATAAATAAATAAACATTTATTTAAATAGGATTTTTACAAAAAAAACAGCATTTTACGTTAAATTAAATTTATTAAAAACCCATATTTCAAAATTTCATTCCTGGGGATACCATGGATAATTTTACAAGGTTTAATGTAAGATTTTTGCCCATTTTTTTTGAAAATACAGGTTAAAATTTGTAATAAATCACTTTAACCACTAGATGGCTATAGAGCTCCATAAGGCCTATATGCTATTTGAATTACTGAAATATTCTAAAGTTTCTAAAGTTGGATTCAGTTGGATTCAGTTGGATTCATATATAAAAATTTTAAAACACAATTATAACAAAAATAAAATACTTTTTGTCAAAGTTTAGCATTTTTTTTGTACTGAAAAAAACAACAGTTTTTCAATAATGTTACAGTATGATTATAATCAAACCTGAACAACATGTTACAAAAATAAATGTTGGAGTCTTAAGATTGTATCATTTATTTCAACTGAACTACAATAACAAATTAGCAAATAAAGCAGTAAAAAAAAAAAAAAATTGTAAAAAAAAAAAGATTTGCGTTATGTTCTGCGTTGTTTCTGATTTTGATGATGAATTTTGTCTATTTTGAGTCCAATGATAAATAAATATGTATTTATTTATTTATAGATATTTAAAATATATAATAAATCCTCCAAAAACTGCACAAATGTTGAGTAAAAACATTAATAAATAAAGTAAATTTATATTTGTAAAAAAAAAAAAATATTGTTCTGTTACAAAATTAAATTGCATTTTTTGGGGTCCAATGGACCCCGAAGACCACGAGTGTGACTATTTTTGTCACGCCTGCATAAAAACAGATAACGTTCCATTTTTTTTTTTTTTTTTGTAGATCTAGGAAGTGTTGAGAGCCGTAGGAAGTTTCATACCATTTGGAAAAAGAGAAAATTTTTATTAATTCAAGCAAAAGTCATTTGGGGTCCAATGGACCCCACCGTACATCAGTGCAGTTTGTAATATTGACGCTAGCGGTTGAAACGGGTACTGCAGTTCAAATTAAAATTATTGGAGAGAGTTGTTTCCCCTTCACCTCAGACTCAACCCTAATGCGTGTTGCCAGATTCAAGACATGTAACTGCAATCTCTGACCCTGTTTGTTTGCTGGCTTCCATGGTTGCAATGTGCTGTGTTTTCTGCCAACTGGCAACCCGGGGTGTCAGAATACTATTATTGGGTAAATTGTTAGTGGCAAGGGCTCCAGAACAACAGAACTTAGTGGCACCGGTGCCACAAAGTTCTAAAGATGGTGGCGCCAGCACCTGATTTGGTACCGCTGAGACAGAAATGAGCTCTTCAATTGCTTTGTGTAATTTAGTCACAATTTGAAGAAAGGTTTTTGTTTGGTTATAGTGGTAATTTCATGTCTTTTTTTAAATAAAAGTAATTTTCTTACATCTTTAGTGTTAGTTTTTTTTAGTAATTATAATGTTAAAAAATAGACTGCAGCAATTAAAAAGAACCTCTAGTAAATTGTTATTCTGTTTAGTTGTCTATTCAGAATTGCTGGAGAATGGTGATCTCTGTTTGAAAAAAAAAAAAAAAAAAAATCATGACTCTCAATTTTTCCAGAATCGTGCAGCTCAAAAGTTCATGTTACATATCAATGTGTATTCAGCGACTTGATGAGTGCTGTTGAATGGCATAATGGTTAGCCAGTCATAACAGAGGTAATTTAAATAAAGAAAGTCTTAAAGTTATAGTACAAGCCAATGTAGAATATGGTCCCAAACGAAAATGAGGTGAAACTTTAAATTTAATTACATTAGTATGCCTTACTTTCTGACAGAGATTGGTCACCACAGGGAGCGCTGACAGTGTCTAGTGGGATTTGCTATTAAAAGACGCTAACACGTGCAGATGCATGGGTGTTGAGTAACTCTCTCCTCTCATGAATGTGTCACTTTAGCGCGGCGCCTCTGAGTTCCAGGATCCAGCTGTCTGGAAAAGCAGTCTCCCATAAATGTTTGTTTGCCTCATTAAAGTATGCCATGCTTTTTGATTCTCAGGGTTGTAAGTTGTGTTCCCTCCTCCGGTCCTGGACGACGCTCAGACTTCACGTCCCAGCATGCATGTGCGTATATTGCGCCTATGCGTTTGCTCTAGGTTCACGCAGACAGAAGGATTGTTTTTTCTGTTTTTCTGTGACAGCGCAAGAGATGGATTGTGACGATTCCAAGGCATCGCTCAAAATGAAACTCATGTGCTGGAACATATTCCATTTTCACTCAGCGTGGATTATGTCTGTACTATAGTTGTCTTTAACAGGCAATTAAAGTTCTGAGGTACCTTGAAAACTACTGACTGACTGACCGACCTTGCAAGAGATGCATGGTCTTATTAATACGCTTCCAGAACCATAAAAGGCCTTTTTGTTCATAAATATAGCTCTACATAATGTATTTTGTTGGATTTTCCCTCTTGCATGAGGTCTTAACTTTTATTTTCGACATATGTGCCTTTTTTCGTTTGCACCTTGCCTGTTGGTTTGAGTCATTAACCACATGAAATAATCCACTGTTTGTTGTGTATTCCTGCATCATATGCTTAGAATGGAGTGTGGCATTGTGTTTTTATAGTGAACAGATGCTATTAGAGCATGTTTGGAGGATATTACATTGTCCAGAAAGAGTCCTCAGCACGCTTGAGAGACTTAAGAATTATGCGCCCCAAAGGCAGCCATTTAATAGACCTCTTGAAGTTCAGTCTGCTGTTACAATTTGATTGGTCCACTGGTACCCAATGGACAGATCACTCTTGACATATTTCCAACAAAATTATCCATCCTTTTGAAAGGAATTGGAGGAATAACATCTCTCTGAATGGCAGCTGTAGGAAAGGATGTCCACTTTTCAATTAATGTTTTTACTTTTAAATGTTTTTACGAGAGGTACTGTAGCATTTCATACTGTGAGTGACATGGTTGACCTATGTTGTTTGCTGTAAATATGCAAGGAGGAAACAGCTAAATAATTCCATAATTTCTTATTAAGATAAATAAGTAATTAAAGTGCCCCTACTAGCTTTTTCGGATATTACTATATTGTAGTGTGCAATATAGCGGTTTGTGAATGTAAAAGGTCTGCAAAGTTTCAAAGATCAAAGTGCAGGATAAATGGAGTTATTATATAAAGGAAAGAACCGATTCTGAACTGCCTGAAACTATTCGTCAGTAATTTCAGTCTTACTTCCAGCTTGAACCTATATAATGCCAGTCTATGGTCTTCATTGGCTGCTTTAGAACAACACCTGCTTTGACCCTCAAACAATGGAGTTGTTGCTGAGACTGTAAGAGTTTGGTTCAAGTTGTCTACATGTTGAGAAAATGCGGTTTTCTGGAAATGGGTATTTGGTTTGACTCGTGCTGTAAGTGGTAGACCAATCACAACAGACTGTTCTATCTGACCAATCAAAGCAGAGTAGACCAATCACAACAGACTGTCCATCTGACAAATCAAAGCAGAGTCGACCAATAACAACAGACTCTCCATCTGACCAATCAAAGCAGAATCGACCAATCACAACAGACTGTCCATCTGACCAATCAGAGCAGAGTAGACCAATTATGACAGACTGTTCTATCTGACTAATCAGAGCAGAGTAGGCTCTTGGAAAGGCTAGTGTTTATAGATTATACTTTATTTGATTGTTTCAGACATTGTGAAAAAAGAGGTGATGCTGCAATCTATGAGAAAATTAACGTTTTTTATTTATTTATTTTTTTTACCTTTGGTGCACATTAACCTATTGTAGGAGATCTTTAAAACAAAAGTAGGAACCTTTAAAATAGCGTAATAGGGGCACTTTAAATATTATTCTCAATTGCCAGATGTGACCAATTCATTTTGGACCTATTGTATGCTGAGCTTAGATAGATTGATTTGTCACATGGCATTTAATTAATTCTGAATAATACTTTTGTGATTTTGAATTGCATACGTCTGGATGGTCCTTTGCCAGCCGAACAGCAGTCATTGAGATGACTTTCCTTGGTTTGGTTTCATTTTTGTCCTTTGGGGCCTCATAGAAGTAGCTCTGAAAATCTGCTCTTAGAGAGTTTGAGAGTTTGAGCTTATTTAGACGACTTTTTCCTTAACCTATAATAATTCGTTAGGCTACATTAATATAGCGCTTTTCTGGGTACTCAAAGCGCTTTACATGGAAGGGGGGAATCTCCTCAACCACCACCAATGTGCAGCATCCACCTGGATGATGCGACGGCAGCCATATTGTGCCAGAAAACCCACCAAACACCAGCTTACTGGTGAAGAAGAAAACTGCAGTTATTGAACTGCAGTTCAATTTAAATGCAGATTTTTGTTAAAAAATATTCATGCAAAGAATTATGATACATTGGCATAAGATTGTATTGTATTGTCTTGTCTTATGCAGTTGACATGCTGTCCTTATCAAAATAGAGGTTTTAGCAATCTGTTTTCCATACCTTGATGTTCCCTGCTAGCATAAAATGTATCCATTGCAGTTTTTCTGGAAAATGTTTGAACTCATTGTCCAGCTGTTCGCTAATGATGCTTTTACTGTTTGACACCAATTTGGAAGTGACTCACAATGAGTCCATTGCTCTTTTATCATTGTTTCCATTTAACTTTAGCACGCAGGCCTCTTTCGAAACATCCTCACCTTCTTACCTTTAAGCAATCAACACACCAAGGAAAATATACAACTGTGTTTTAAAATAATAAACTGCCTTATAATATCTGATTGGCCAGGATTGTAGAGTTATTGTTGAATGATAGATCTGTGGAAAAAGACTCAGGCTATCTAAAGTATAATATCAGTGAGTTGTGGGGATTTTTTTGAGTTCACGGCTAACTTTGTAGACCTCCAAAGCGTAGGCTACATTGTGCACTCAATATTCATTCCCAGAAGTCTTTCTCAATAATTGTTCAGAGGTGACCGTGAACATGTTTTACTCTTAACAAGCCGCTGGTCAATCTGAGGAAATGCCCAGTTGACGCAAGTTTCCAAGGTTTGAATAATTTTCTCACATAATAATGTTCCAGTCCTTTGTGTTTTTGTGATTATGTGCTTGTAACTTTTTGGTTGGACTTTAGTTTAGGGTCCAATTCTTACTATGAACTAGTTCCTTATTAGCATGCATATAACTAGGACTTTGGCTGTTTATTAGTACTTATAAAGCACATATTAATGCCTTATTCGGTATGACCATATTCTACATTCCTTAATCCTACCCAATACCTAAACTTAATTACCATTCTAACTATTATTAAGCAAAAATTAGGAGTTTATTGAGGAAAGTGTCGTAGTTAATAGTTAGTTAATTGTGAGAATTCATAATTCAGACGCATCATTCTGTATGTGCTTGCTCATGTACATGGGGACATCGAATAATCTTGGAGAGAGTTTTACCATACTGACTGTCGTAACCGAATGCAACGTTTGAATGCTAAATGTACTGAATAGTAAATGAAATGACAGACCCAGCGGCGGAATATAATGACATAAATATTCATCTGTCCCTCACATTAAGCAAAAGCCCTTTAAAAGGGTAACAAACTAAAAAATATGCAGATTTAAATGTCAAAGCTGATAGAACACTGATGAAAATATTGCTTCAGAATAAATTCAATTTGCACCACAAAAAAAAAAATTTCCGGACAAGCAACTTTTTTACTCAGACAAGTGAATGACCGATTTACTTGTCAAGTTTTACTGATTTACTAGTCACGATTTACGGACAAGCACATGACAAGGCTTAATGTTGAGCCCTGCAGTATTTCGTTATGCGATATCTATGGAAGTAAAATAATGCCAAATGTTTTTGAAACAAAAAGCCTGTTGAATTGTACTACTTGAAAAAAATATGCATTGCATTAACCCTGCTTGTATTTTAATGCATTGTATTTTTAGGGCTTGCATTTTTATGGGCTGAAATTTAGCATGGTTGAATATTTAAGCTGTGAATATTTAAATTCAAAACATTTCAAACACATTTTCATTAGTAAAATTTCAATAATCCATATTCACCTTTCATATTTCACTTCCAAAAATATTCAAACTGATTAAAAATACAACCTATAATATTTCCATTTTATTTTATCAACCATTTTATTTCGCTTTGCAAATTCGCTTCCACAAATTCAGTGGTTCAAATTCGACAGTAAATTCAACGTTGACATCCAGGAAACTGCAGGAAAAGCAGTAGATTACCGATCATAATCTCCATCTGCTGTTAGTCGACCTCATCAGCAGGGGGTGCAAGCGCGTGTTGTTGACGAAGACCAGAGCAGCAGTTAGAGCAAGCCATTCATTAATAAAAACTCATTTACAACAATGTAAGTGTATGTGTGATTATTATGTTTTATGTGAAATTCAGTGTCTTCACGATTACTTTTCCTGTGTAGCCTATATGCATCTCTACCGTGAACAAGTTTATAATGTTATTCCCCCGATGCAGATGTATAGGCCTACAGATCCAATGTTACATTTGAGTTTGACATATCTATTGGTTGTTAGTTGCCTCAACCTTATATTGCGGCGATTGTGCTGCATAGCTACTAGGGTTTCCCTCAATACATCAGGATTCCCCTGCTGGACATATAAAACGCTTAACGTAGCTTAATGGATTAATACAGTGATATAAAAGACCAAACTCGCAGGCAAGCAGAAGGACTCAGAATATGAACTTAACGCGCAAAGTTTAAAGCTGAGCGTTTCTCAGTGATACTGGCTTAAAGTTGGCTTGACATTGGACATTCGCACATTTAGGGACCGTCTCTAAAGTTACATACGAGATTGGTGGACACGTTTCTAACTTCAATAGCATTTGAAGAGAACGACTTGCAGTCATAAAACCAACTGCAAAATGTTCATGTAGGTGATTTCAGGCATAATGCGCAATTTAAATAAATTGAAGTTAGAAACGTTTAGGCCTATAGGACTACCAATGTTACTTTAGAGACGGTCCCTAAATGTGCGAATGTCAAGCCAATTTTGCATTTAGTCATTTAGCAGACGCTTTTATCCAAAGCGACTTAAGTTACAGTTAAACTAACAATATAGGACAACAATATGAAAGTGCTATGACCCTTCCCAGATTAATCATGTATGTAGGAATATTAACATGAGGGAATATTATTATTATTATATTATTATTATATACAATATTATTGAGGGAAACCGATTATAATCCCGTTCGTGGTAGAAAAAGTTGATAACATGTAAGGCTACACAGGGAAAGTAACAATGAAGTTAATGAATGAAACATAAAAACAGCTTTTGTGCCTTTATCATCTTTTCCGCATATATACTGACCCAGATAATCATCACAAAAAACTTAATGCATGCTCAATTGTTGTAAATGAGTTTTTATGAATGAATGGCTTGCTCTAACCATAGACATAATATATACATAGACGCCCTATTGGCTACTGGAGCGTCAACGGCGCCGCCATATCAAGGAGGGCAACTTTCCTATACCTCTCATTATGGGAATTGAGAAAAATGCCTGTTTCGTGCACTGCGTGGGGCTGTACAAGTCGCCACACAATTGAAAACAGATCTCGGGGAATTACCTTTCACAAACAAGACTGAAAAAAATTTTTTGGTTGTATTTGGTCATTATATAATAAGTAATAGAAACGTACACCAAGTACAAACCACTATAATCGGCTGATAAATGTAAACGTTATTATTGTTTTTATCCAGGAAAACCGCAGCTCACCCGTTTACTTGCATTTGATTACAGTGCAGTCTTGCCCTCAGCAAAATGGCGGACACGTTGACGTATCGCAGCAACGCTCCAAAGCGGCCAATAGGGTATCTATGTATATATTATGTCTATGGCTCTAACTGTTGCTCTGGTCTTCGTCAACAACACGCGCTTGCACCCCCTGCTGGTGAGGTCGACTAACAGCATATGGAGATTATGATCGGTAATCTACTGTGTTTCCTGCAGTTCCTGGACGCCAACATTGAATTTACTGTCGAATTTGAACCACTGAATTTGTGGAAGTGAATTTGCAAAGCGAAATAAAATGCACCAAAAACCGCCTGTTGAATATTATAGGTTGTATTTTTAATCAGTTTGAATATTTTGGAAGTGAAATATGAAAGGTGAATATGGATTATTGAAATTTTACTAATGAAAATGTGTTTGAAATGTTTTGAATTTAAATATTCACAGCTTAAATATTCAACCATGCTAAATTTCAGCCCATAAAAATGCAAACCCTAAAAATACAATGCTATAAAATACAAGCAGGGTTAATGCAAAGCATATTTTTTTCAAGTAGTACAATTCAACAGGCTTTTTGTTTCAAAAACATTTGGCATTATTTTACTTCCATAGATATCCCAAATTTTTCATAAAAATATGTAGGGATGCACAATATTATGGCATTATATTGATTATTAGCCGATAATAGAGATTATTTAAGTAATTATTTGGATCGATATTGAATAAGCCATTTAGTTTTTCATTTTTATTTGCCCCTTTTTTTTTACATTTAGATTATCTTTGCCATTATGGCTGCATGATATTCTGAAAAAAAACCTGACATTGTAATTTTGTGCAATATATTTTGTGAAAAAAAAAGAAGAAATTTCACCAGATGACTTGAATAGCTCTATTTGGAAAGAATTAAAGTACCCCTATTATGCTATTTTAAAGGTTCCTAATTTTGTTTTGGAGGTCTTCTACAACATGTTTACATGCATCAAAGGTCTCATAATCTCATAATATACACTGCACATCACCATATTTTTCAATCTTTCTCAAACAACTCTTCAGATGATTCAGTTCCTCCTTTCCACAAGCCTACTCTGATTGGTCAGATGGCCCAGTCAGTGATTGTGATTGGTCAGGTAGACCAATCATGGTAATTGGCGTTTAGCTTTCGTCACACGCTGTAAGAGGTACTTACAGCGTGTGTCGAAAGCTAAACGCCAATTACCATGATTGAATTTCAACTTCGGAGGCTTCCTAAAGCTCACCGATTGTACACACTGTAAAGACAGTAACGATTGCATCGATTTAACCATATCAATCAAAGAGCGAGTCCGATGATAAAACATTAGAAGAACTAGTTATCAAACCCGAACCTCCATAGCAAGGACGACATGAGCAGGACTTTTCTCAGTGAAACGCTACTCAGTTTGATGCAGAGGTGGGAGTAAGTCACACATGTGCAAGTCACAAGCAAGTCTCAAGTCTTAACCTTCGAGTCTCAAGCAAGTCCAAGTAATTTTTTTATAAAGTCAAGTCAAGTCACTGCCTTATGTCAAACAAGTCAAGTCAATTATATATTAAAATAAGTTAAAATAAGTTAAAACTACAGAAGTTGTGGACTATGGTTTTATTTGCAAATTTTTTTTTTATATATGCATTTCCACATATAGCTGAGTGGTTACTACAATAAAAATCTAAATGTAACTGAAATTAGGCCAACATTAAAGCATGAAAAAATAGATATGCCTCAAACTTTGCAGAAGACCATTAAAAGGTATTAAACAATTCAAGTATAGTTCCTATGCGACCAAAGGCATTCTTCAAACTGGCATGCCCTTAATACAAGTTAGGCTATATATTTTTAATTATGAAGTTAAACCATCATTTGAAGTTGAACCATCATTTAACTCATAATTACAACTCGGACTGTTGGCCAGACGCGTCTCAAGCCATTATATGGCTGGAACCGCAAATACGGTTGGAACATTGGTTGTTGGTCGTAGAGCGAGACACAGCTTCACTGCTGTTCGCCCTGCGATCGACTGCTTTTGTCAGCCTCGTTGCCCGCTGTGAGTTTGTTTGTTTGCGCAAATACGGTTTGAACATTGGTTGTTGGTCGTAGAGCGAGACACCGCTTCACTGCTGTTCGCCCTGCGATCGACTGCTTTTGTCAGCCTCGTTGCCCGCTGTGAGTTTGTTTGTTTGCGTTTGTTTGTTTGCGCAAATACGGTTTGAACATTGGTTGTTGGTCGTAGAGCGAGACACCGCTTCACTGCTGTTCGCCCTGCGATCGACTGCTTTTGTCAGCCTCGTTGCCTGCTGTGAGTTTGTTTGTTTTCCCGTCTATCGTGCGTCTACATTACACCCATACCACTAAAAAGACGGTTTTTACCCAAGACTTGAGTCATAAATTAGTATAAATATTAATAGCATCACTGGTTGCATCATTGCTAACTTACTGTCCATCTGTTAAAATGGTGAATATGTTAGGTGTATGTTGTCTACCTTTTGGTGCAGATGAGAACAGATCTGAATTGCTCGCGGTGCAGTCTGAATTAGAAGCTGTAGAAAAGCAGATCCGTGACCTTCTAGAGAGACAAGCTGAGCTGAGAGACCGGCGTTAAGCTCTTGAAACATCACGCGCTGATGCACACGGATCAGTGATTAACGTAAGTAATCCGCTGACGATGACCTCGTCTACTCTGTGCGTTTCTCAGCATTGGTCCCGAGCGTCCAGGTCACGATCAGCCATGATTTCATTCACTCCGGCTCCAACACACCACCACGAAGCCTGGGTGGTTCCGCGGAAGCCGCGAGCCAGGACAAGAATCTTTTCGCCCCTCCCGGTTTTCGAGATCTCCACTCAGAACCGCTTCTCCCCTCTTCGCGAAACGGAACGCGATGCTGTGATCATCGGCGATTCCACCGTCCGACACGTCCACGCTACGTTAGGTAAAAGTAAGGTGCACAGTCACTGCTTTCCTGGTGCTCGTGTTCTCGATATCACTGCGCGGGTAACTGAGATCCTGAACGGTGACGAGCGCGTCGGAGCCGTTGTGCTGCACGCGGGAACTAACGACATTAGGCTGCGACAGACGGAGGTTCTGAAGAAAGACTTCAGAAGCCTTATCGATACGGTACGCAGCAGATCGCCTGAAACATCGATTATTGTGTCTGGACCGCTTCCTACGTACCGACGAGGGCATGAAAAATTCAGTAGATTATTCGCGCTAAATTAATGGTTATTGTCATGGTGCAATGAGCAGAAACTGATTTTTGTAAATAATTGGAATCTGTTTTGGGAGCGACCAAGGCTCTTCCACGCTGATGGCTTACACCCAAGTAGAATCGGGGCAGATCTTCTGTCGGATAACATCTCCAAGATGTTAAATACCATTTGACTAGTAACCAAAAATCCAAATCACAGTCTCTACTGCACCAATTTAATTGATATTAATACTAGTGTAAAACATTGCATAGAAACTGTGTCTATTCCTCGTTTACTAAGATCAAATAATAAATCTACTGCGGGATCTAGAAAAAATCTAATTGTTATTAAAACAAAAAATCTTGCTATTAGTGAACAAAAACAATTTCTAAAGCTAGGTCTTCTAAACATTAGATCGCTCACACCTAAGGCGGTTATTGTAAATGAAATGGTCACAGATAATAATTTCGATGTTCTGTGCCTTACTGAAACCTGGCTTAAACCAAATGATTATTTCGGTCTAAATGAGTCTACTCTGCCAGGATACTGTTATAAGCATGAGCCCCGTCTGATCGGTCGTGGCGGCGGTGTTGGTGTTGCAACAATCTACAGAGATATCCTTAATGTTACTCAGAAAACTCGTCATAGGTTTAATTCGTTTGAAGTGCTTGTGCTAAATATTACGCTCTTAGATGTAAGAAAAAAATCCCTATTATCTCTAGCATTGGCTACCGTATATAGACCTCCAGGGCCTTACGCCAATTTCTTAAAAGAGTTTGCTGACTTTCTATCAGATCTTTTGGTCAACGTCGATAAAGCATTAATTGTTGGAGATTTTAACATACACGTAGATAATTTAAATGATGCGTTAGGGGCTGCGTTTACAGATTTATTAAACTCCTTCGGGTCAAGCAAAACGTCACCGGACCAACTCATCGTCTTAATCATACACTCGATTTAATTATATCTTATGGAACCGATCCAACCGATATAGATATCATTCCACAAAGTGATGATGTCACTGACCACTACTTGGTAACTTGCATATTACGCACTGCTGTAATATGTCATGCTGCGCCACGTTATCGACCAGGTAGAACAATTCGTCCATCCACCATAGATCATTTCTCAAATAGCTTATCTGATCTGTCTCAGCTGCTGCCTGAACCCAAACAAACAGATGAATTAGACGAACTAACTAGCACTATGAGCACCATTCTCTCTAGAACATTGGATATTGTTGCACCCATTAGATTAAAAAAGGTCAGAGAAAAAAGTATAGCACCATGGTACAATAATACTACGTATGTTTTAAAGAGAGAAACCCGTAATTTAGAGCGTAAATGGAAAAAAACTAATTTAGAGGTCTTTAGAATCGCGTGGAAAGACAGTATGTCACTTTATAAAAAGGCACTTAAAACGGCCAGGGCTGAGCACCTCAGCAAATTAATAGAAAACAACCGAAATAATCCTAGGTTTTTATTTAATACCGTGGCTAGACTAACAAATAAACAGACGTCGTCTGAACAAAATACCTCGTTCTTTGCTCGCGCCTTATAATTCGGCCACAATTATCACCCCGCAAGAACAATTACAATGCTTTACAACCATAGAACAAAAAGAGGTAAATAAACTTATCACTTCATCTAAAACAACAACATGTTTATTAGATCCTATACCAACTGAACTACTGAAAGAAGTGTTACCTATAGTGGAAGAGCCTCTTCTCAATATTATTAACTCATCTTTATCTTTAGGTCATGTTCCAAGAACGTTCAAGCTGGCAGTTATAAAACCTCTTATTAAGAAACCACAATTAGATCCAAATAACCTAGCAAATTACAGACCCATTTCGAATCTTCCATTTATGTCAAAAATATTAGAAAAAGTTGTGTCCGCTCAACTCGGCTCTTTCTTGCAAGAAAACGACATCTATGAAAAGTTTCAGTCTGGATTCAGGCCACATCATAGCACTGAAACTGCGCTTGTTAGAATCACAAATGATTTACTTTTAGCTTCGGACCAAGGCTGTATCTCAGTACTAGTTTTACTTGATCTTAGTGCTGCGTTCGATACTATAGATCACACAATACTCTTAGATCGACTACAAAATTACACTGGTGTTCAAGGACAAGCATTAAGCTGGTTCAGGTCATACTTATCTGACCGCTACCATTTCGTCTACTTAAATAGAGAAAAATCGATTATAACTTCGGCAAACTATGGAGTGCCGCAGGGATCTGTGTTAGGCCCTTTATTATTCTCAATATATATGCTGCCACTTGGTAATATTCTAAGGAAACATGGAATTAGTTTCCATTGTTATGCTGATGACACTCAAATATATATTTCATCACGGCCAGATGAATACGCTAAATTATCCAAATTGACAGATTGTGTTAAAGATATAAAAGATTGGATGACGCGTAATTTTCTTTTATTAAATCCAGACAAGACATAGGTAATACTTATCGGTTCTAAAAACCGTCCACAAAACCTTTCACAGCACGACTTTAACATAGTAGGATGCCCTGTTACTTTATCCGCTACAGTAAAAGACCTGGGTGTTACATTAGACTGCAACCTGTCTTTTGAAAAGCATATTTCATATGTTACAAAAACTGCCTTTTTCCACCTTAGAAACATTGCTAAGCTACGTAATATGCTATCAGTCGCTGATGCAGAAAAGTTAGTTCATGCATTTATGACCTCGAGACTAGATTACTGTAATGCTTTATTAGCTGGTTGTCCTGCATCTTCAATAAACAAGCTACAGTTAGTCCAAAATGCAGCCGCTAGAGTTCTTACTAGATCAAGAAAATATGATCATATAACACCGATTTTATCATCACTTCATTGGTTACCTTTAAAGTTCCGTATTAATTACAAGGTATTGCTTTTGACTTATAAAGCTCTAAATGGTTTAGCTCCAGTCTATTTAACGGATCTTCTATCGCCTTACAATCCATCGCGCTCTTTAAGATCACTAAATTTGAGGCTTCTGGTCATTCCTAGGATATCCAGATCCACCAAAGGAGGCAGAGCATTTTCACATTTAGCTCCGAAGCTCTGGAATAGCCTTCCTGATATTGTTCGTTGCTCAGACTCGCTCTCCCAGTTTAAAACTAGACTGAAGACGCATCTATTTAGCCAGGCATTCATATACATTTTTTATCTTACAGTTACTGTAAATTCGGCCTCTAGTTCATAAACGCCAGAGGAGAACTGGCCCCCGACTCAGCCTGGGTTCTCCCAAGGTTTTTTTTTCTCCATTGGGTCATCTGATGGGGTGTTAGGACACCATTAGGTCACTGGATGGAGTTTTTCGGTTCCTTGCCACTGTTGCCTTTGGCTTGCTCAGTTGGGGATATTCAAATTAATTAACCAATCATACCATTGATCAGCTCTACCAAACTTGGATGCCTTTTTTACAGTAATAAACAAACATTGTTAAGTTGTTTTGATTGATACTGTGAAGCAGCTTTGATACAATCTGTATTGTGAAAAGCGCTATATACAGGTCCTTCTCAAAAAATTAGCATATTGTGATAAAGTTAATTATTTTCCAGAATGTAATGATAAAAATTAAACTTTCATATATTTTAGATTCATTGCACACCAACTGAAATATTTCAGGTCTTTTATTGTTTTAATACTGATGATTTTGGCATACAGCTCATGAAAACCCAAAATTCCTGTCTCAAAAAATTAGCATATTTCACCCGACCAATAAAAGAAGTGTTTTTAATACCAAAAAAAAAAAAGTCAACCTTCAAATAATTATGTTCATTTATGCACTCAATAGTCAATACTTGGTCGGGAATCCTTTTGCAGAAATGACTGCTTCAATGCGGCGTGGCATGGAGGCAATCAGCCTGTGGCACTGCTGAGGTGTTATGGAGGCTCAGGATGCTTCGATAGCGGCCTTAAGCTCATCCAGAGTGTTGGGTCTTGCGTCTCTCAACTTTCTCTTCACAATATCCCACAGATTCTCTATGGGGTTCAGGTCAGGAGAGTTGGCAGGCCAATTGAGCAAAGTAATACCATGGTCAGTAAACCATTTATCAGTGGTTTTGGCACTGTGAGCAGGTGCCAGGTCGTGCTGAAAAATGAAATCAGATGGAAGCATTAGGTGCTCCAAAATCTCCTGATAGCTAGCTGCATTGACCCTGCCCTTGATAAAACACAGTGCACCAACACCAGCAGCTGACATGGCACCACAGACCATCACTGACTGTGGCTACTTGACACTGGACTTCAGGCATTTTGGCATTTCCTTCTCCCCAGTCTTCCTCCACCTTGATTTCCGAATGACATGCAAAACTGAGCAACAGTCCAGTGCTGCTTCTCTGTAGCCCAGGTCAGGCGCTTCTGCCGCTGTTTCTGGTTCAAAAGTGGCTTGACCTGGGGAATGCGGCACCTGTAGCCCATTTCCTGCACACGCCTGTGCACGGTGGCTCTGGATGTTTCTACTCCAGACTCAGTCCACTGCTTCCGCAGGTCCCCCAAGGTCTGGAATCGGTCCTTCTCCACAATCTTCCTCAGGGTCCGGTCACCTCTTCTCGTTGTGCAGCGTTTTTTGCCACACTTTTTCCTTCCCACAGATTTCCCACTGAGGTGCCTTGATACAGCACTCTGGGAACAGCCTATTTGTTCAGAAATTTCTTTCTGTCTACCCTCTTGCTTGAGGGTGTCAATGATGGCCTTCTGGACAGCAGTCAGGTCGGCAGTCTTACCCATGATTGCGGTTTTGAGTAATGAAACAGGCTGGGAGTTTTTAAAAGCCTCAGGAATCTTTTGCAGGTGTTTAGAGTAAGTTAGTTTATTCAGATGATTAGGTTAATAGCTCGTTTAGAGACCCTTTTCATGATATGCTAATTTTTTGAGACAGGAATTTTGGGTTTTCATGAGCTGTATGCCAAAATGATCAGTATTAAAACAATAAAAGACCTGAAATATTTCAGTTGGTGTGCAATGAATGTAAAATATATGAAAGTTAAATTTTTATCATTACATTATGGAAAATAATTAACTTTATTACAATATGCTAATTTTTTGAGAAGGACCTGTAAATATATTTGACTTGACTTGACTTGACTTAAAACCGCCAATAGGTGGCGCCAAATTACCGTATTAATGTACGAGTCATAGAAGCATTAATTTAACTTATGTTCAAAACGGCAGATTCGTTCTGGAACTAAGCAACTAGGTCACTGAATCACAAATACGCATAACTCTTTCTGTGGCTTGTTTGGAACTATTGTCATTGGAGAAATCGAGCAAAAACAGAAAATATTTGGAATATTAGGCTATGTCTAAATGTCACATGACAATATTCACTCTTACTGAACTGTTTTATAAAATCATTATCACATTTGCAATCGCGTCAATATTCTGGAAATATTTTTTTAACATCATATGTTATAATTATGAAAATAACTCATACTAGGGCATTTTTTTCCACCACATTTTGAATTTTGGGTGCAATGTTAATTCTGCTGGCATTTTGATAACATCTAATAGATGTAACCCTTGATAACATCTAACCCTGCTTTAAGAGAAACATAAAACACGACAAAACATTAACAGTTTTCTATGTTGTTTTTTGTCATTGGAAAGAATGACATATTTGGCTTTAAAGCATGATTTAAAAATAAATGTGGCAAATGTTATACAAAACATATGACATCATTAATTATCATTTGAATATTGACAACATTAAGCTACATTTGAAAACATAATTGTGTATAAAGAGGCAGGCTGTTTTGACCAATATTCTCTCTAGATTTAAAGATAGTCAAATTAACTATAACAAACAGGTTAAACAAGCCATAGCTTACTTTTAGACGTGGTGAATGAAGTTCGACTGTTCGAGGTTGTGATGGTCGTCCGATATCCCTTGCCAGTTATTATGCGTACAGCAAATCTTCTTGTATAAATATAGTCAATTTCTAGTGTTTATATCCAAAAAGAAACGATGCTGGGAGATGTTTTTGTATTTAGCGCGCTCACCGCGATGTATGTTTTTTTCTGGGGTTGTGCAGTGTCACGCAATCGCGCATAATCTGATGACTGGCGTCAATGGTTCCGTTGCTTTCATTTTGAAATTGTTCATCAATTGATGTTGCGATGATAAATGTATATCAAGTCATTCTAGAGTCATACAGTTCAAGTCAAGTCAAGTCTCAAGTCCTTAAATTTGCGACTCGAGTCTGACTCGAGTCAAGTCATGTGACTCGAGTCCCCCATCTCTGGTTTGATGTACATTATGAGATGTAACAACTGGAATTCCTCACCATCAGCATTAACAATTGTTCATCCATCAACAAACCAATGTGTAGCCTATATTTCTAATTTTATGGGTGCACATGCGGGAACTGTATCAACAACAGCTCATACATTAGCCGAGCACTAAGGTGAATGTTTGGAAAACAAATCTTGCTCAATACTTCATCATTACTCAAAGTAGTAAGAGTGACAGACAATCTGCATTAATAGACACAGTTTTAGGTAATAGTGGCCCACAGCTGCTTAGCACTAACTATTTGAGTAAGCCAGTAATAACGTGAGTTAGCCGGTTAGCCTAAGACCTACAAAATATAAAACACACAACTACATATTTTGAACACCCGGTAGAAAATATACATCAATAATTAATCATACTTACAGGTTGTGATTCTGAGGAGCTGGTCCAAATAAACTGGGTACTGACCCATCTTTCAAGAGGAAGCATTTAGCAAATCCCACGTTGAAGGGCGGGTAAAGTTGTTCTCGATTGGACAACGTAGAACATAGGCAGGCATTATGCAGATGTGTTACCTAGTGACGTGTAGCTGTAACTGATTGGGATTCGAATTTCTGACGACTCGTAAAGACGGTTCAGAGTCGGTTCTTTCTTTTGAGAAACAATAACTTTAATTATCGTGCACTTTCGACTTTATAACTTTGCAGACCGTTTACATTCACGGACAGCTATATTACACACTACATGAAAGGGAATATTCGAAAAACCATAATAGGGGCTGAACCATAAATATTCTAGAATGATTGGGGTGATTTTCTATAGGACTGCTTCTGCATAGAAAATAAATTAATAAATTAAATGTTTATATTCTTTTTTCAAACTAAAACCACTTTCAGTAACTATGACATGAACAATTATAACCATGAAGTTTCAGTTATTGAATTGTTCTTCACAGTAAGAAAAAAAGAGATTATTTTTAGAACAGTTCACTGAAAGGTTCTTTGGGGTACCAAAAATGGTTCTTCGCTCTTAAAAAAAAAGGTTCTTGGCATCAGTGGTTCCATAAAGAATGTTTCACATACATAGAATATTTCCATTCCACAAAAGGTTCTTTATAGTGGAAAAAAAGTTGTTTAGCTATTTAGATCTTTTAAATGTTCTTCACACTAAGAATAAATGATTATTTTAAGAACTGTTTGCTGAAAGGTTCTTTGAGGAACCAAAAATGGTTCTACGGCATTGCTGCGAAAACTCCCTTTTGGAAACTTTATGCCCTCCCCCCTTTTATCATCCTCCAGGTGATGATAAAATAGCATACTAATCATCACACCACAGTATTTGAGGTCTGGCCTTTTGCTGTGTTGTTTTTAGGGAGTCCTGATCTGGTCTCTTGAGCTCGGGATCGGGGACATCCCAGGGATGATACAAGTTGCATTACCGATCTCTCAAACGATTTCACATACACATAACTGTTTTGCCGCTTGATCGAGACTCTGAAGGCTTTCGAAATTACGATACGTATCATAATGACATGTATAATTTTTCCCGGACTATTGCTTTTTTTCCCATCTGGCCTCTGCAGATGGAAGTGATTATGCACAGAGGGAGGTGTGTTTTCAAGAAAAAAAAAATCGAATCTGGCTTCCTTACCCCAAGTACTTTCCCAAACACCCTGTGCTTCCTTTGAGGCCGGTGATTCGTGGTTACATTACCAAACCGTGATGTTGCCCCATCCCCCCGGCAGGATTTGAAGGGGGCCAGGTCACGAGTCTACAGCACCCAGCTGACTAGAAGCATCTGGAGCTACTGCTTTGGGGGACATGCTGATTGCAAAATACGCCGTGTGGCCGGTTCCTGAGCACTTGCCGTCAGAGCTGATTGCTACGATTATGCACGCTGTCCTTATGTTTGTCTTTGAGAGCGTCAATTTCAACTGCCCTTGAGGAACACTCATTACCTTGCTGAGTCCTTCTGCGGCTCCTTGGCTTACGACGCTCTTGTTTTGCTGATTTTTCCTTGGATTTCATTCATCAGCCAATCAGATCTCAAAGGTTTTTTCCATTACCATCCGGTCAAGCCTTGTATCCTTTCTCTTTTACCAACACCACACCAGTCAAAAGTTTGAATGCACAATCATATTAGTAATTTAGATTTGGAAAGTGCTAGTTTTCGAGTTTCGATTTGTTTCATATGGTCATACATAATTTCCATACTTCCATTTGGGTCGTGAGTTTTGCTGACTTTTTATTATACAATGTGGAGAATGAAAGCATGAAAAATTATGTGTATCAAAACAATACAATTCATTCAATTATTCTATTCAATCTAGCAAATGAAAAAGTCAATATTTCTGTATGCTGGTCTTTGAAAAAAGGTCTGCGTGTACATTTTGTCCATTTTATTTTCTATTTGAAAAGAAATAACTTTTATGTAACAGACGAACAATGAGATTTTGGATCTTTTTTGTTTGTGATTTATGAAGATGGATAGATAAATAGATAGATAGATAGATAGATAGATAGATAGATAGATAGATAGATAGTCAGTCATGTCATTCGCACATGTGGGTCATCATCTGATCGGATGATGATGAACGGTTTTAATTCATATAGAGTTGGTACAGCACTTTAAATATTCAAATTTTTCGTTCCTTTTAAAACTTTTGTACCTATATAAATTTGCCAGGTAATGTCCCAGTGCTCCGATCCTTCCCTGATCACTTCAGAATAGATATCACTGCAATATAGCGGCAGTACAGTAAGGTAATAACCAAACATTTCAGAGAAATACTGCATTGATCAATGGCACATTGGAAAACAAGTAGGGACTAGGGGTTATTTTTTTGGAGTCAACATTTATGCGATTTAAAGTCAAGTTGACGTCAACTAGTCACTGATTGACGTCATTCGTGAACAAATAAGCCTGAACCCTAGAGCTGAAACTCGAACGCGGTTTCCCTTGTGCACAGCTATGGCATATGTGACAGCGCAGCTACATAATGGCTTACTTCTATCAGTTCTTTTGTCTTTGGGTCGTTATATTTCTCACATATTTCTGCTTTTTCTAAATCAGATACTGGTAAAGTAGCTCAATAAAGATTCCATAAATATGAATGCATTAGTCAGAAAGTGATTGCGTGTGAATACATTTTACCTGGCAGCATCTCTCTTCTAATGATGAAGCTGTGGCTTTTAGTTACTAAGAAATATATGCTAGAACTTTTCCGTTTTTAAGCTATTTTACTGATACATCACAGAACACTGTTAACAATACATTTCTGCACTGCTGAATGTTTCTGTGTGCACCTGATCGGCAAGCTACTGTTTGTATGTGTGTGCGTTAAATGCAGCTGCGCATTATTAGAACGGCGATTAACTTACGTGTACAATAATTTGTTTAAAATGTGCATTCATCCAATCATTTTTGAGCATCCAAATGGTATAATCAAACATATCTTGAATAGCGCTCTCAGAGTATTTATTTGTAATTTTAACTGTGTGGAAAAGGAGCGTAAAAATGGACTTCAAAGGTTTCTTATCCTGTTGTGCCCTCGATAGGCCATGGTCAGCGACTAGTCGACATCAAGCTTAAAGCGTCATTGCAGAGCATTAAAGTTGACTTGTCAAGTCTGTGCAATCCCTAGTACGGACTACTTCAAATCATAATTAATGTTATTAAATATAAAAATAATAAACAAACAATATACTCCATATCGCTGTCATAACTGTAGCCTATGGCTTGCCATTTGACTTTGCTTCGATTTTTCTGCTTAAAATGGCATGCGCAGTTAACAGTGAGCGGTGGTTCCTGACAATATTTGTTTGGTAACACTTTACAATAAGGTTTCATTAGTTAACATTAGCTAACTTCTTTAGTTAACATGAACTAAGCATGAACAATACTTCTACAGCATTTATTAATCTTAGTTTGTGTTAGTTTCAACATTTACTAATACATTATTAAAAACAAATGTTGTATTTGTTATCATTAGTTAAAGCACTGTGAACAAAACAATGAACAGCTGGATTTTTGTTAACTAACATTAACGAAGTGTAAAAACATTGGCTATGCCGTAGAATTAATGGTGTACAGAAGAAGGGCTGGTTTGACCAGTAAGATGAAACCAGTGTTTCGGTCCCGCCCACATGTAAATGAAATATTGAAGCTATTTAAACTGATTTGTAAATCACACACAAAAAAAAAGAGATTTCAAAACAAGACAATTTTTTTCAATGGGAAATGAAATGGTCAAAATATGCACAGAACACCAGCTTTCGTTTTTTTAGTGCATACAGAAAAACAAAATATTAACCGTTTGTTCCATTTTTTTGTTTGTTTGAATGGAATTATTGAATGACAGTATGATGCACGGACCAAAACGTTTGTGCAGTGGCCATTATTCCCAGTGCCACATGGGTAGTATTTAATTTTACGTTGAGAGCAAAAAGCTGCATGTTACAATCGGTTTACAAAATAAGAACTGGTAGTTTTCGTAATCCGCTTTTGTGTCAAACTCACAGGCAGATTTTTTGGGATGCCATTTTTACACGGTTGTCTGGTGGACTGTTTTTTTTTTTTTTTTACTATATCTGATCATGTTGTCATGTTTGATTAGTAATTGGTGCAGTTTTTTTGTTGCTCTTTCTTTTTTCATTCACTCTTAGTTTCTCTCCCTATATAAGATTTCTCTCCTATTACTTTGAGAGTCGAGTATCTGTGTGATTGACAGAGATTTTTGAAAGCTCTCACACGTCTGCAGTTTCAATTTTCAAAGGCAACTGCAGGTGTCACGTTTAACCTTTATTAGTTTCCTGCACCTAGGATCATATTATTGTATGATTGGCATTATTGTTAGCACTTTTAGTTGTTGTAGAAACAAGACCAGTAAAAAGGTAGGCTACATGGAAAACTAAGTGTGTAGTTTTCTAACTGCATTGGAACTTTATAATTAACTGAAACGCTTCAACTCTGTAATAACACAAATAGCTTGATTCACAATAAATTCCAATAGAGTTTAGAATTAGCGCATTGCTACGCTAACGATCAGCTGACCAAGCACAAAGTGGGGCATCTTTCAAGAATCATCATGATGCTTTAAGCATAGATAATGACTGCAATTGCAATTTTTGCCACAGTTTTTTAATGCTTTTTGTATTGGTATTAAATTATATAAAAAATTGCCATCTTGTATGTATTGTTCACAGTGGTTGGCGCAATACATTAAAAAGGCAATACCAGAATGTAATGAAGGATGCTTTAGAATTTGGCCAGAAGAAGGTAGGCTATCTTTGGAGGCATGGAGGTTTTTTAGCAAACAAAATTAGACTTTTTTTCAGTATCAAAATATTTTCTTCTCAACTTTGTTTGCATGTCAAAAAAGTCTGCTTTTTAACTAAAATGTTCCCATTAAGTTGGGAAAATGTTATTTCTGAATGTTGTCTAAACATTCAAAACATCCATTTCTTATGGTTTAAAAACATTTTTTTCTTGGTTTATGTGAACATTAAACAAACATTCGATTTCATCATTCTTCAAACATTAGGGGTATGTTACTTTTGAATGTTCTCTGAATGTTCTGAAGCAAGTAGTAACATTTAAAATGTTAGATAAACATCCAAACTAAAACATTTCAGAAAAAAATCGCTCTATGAATGATATATAAATAGCGTTTTTGTGCTAACATTGAGGACATTCTATTAACGTTATTGGAAGAACGTTCATAACTTTGAGAGAACCTTGCCAGAACGTTACAAAATTTGCTGTGAACCTTCCCTGTTAGCTGGGTCACAACTAGTATCATTATTATTTTTAGACTATTTAAGTTTAAGTTTTGTTTAAGTGCAATAGGCGGAGTCAGCAGTCTCTAATGAATGTTAAATATAATATAAAATATTATATAAATATTATAAAACTGCATTTTGCATAAATGAAATGATTTTTATTTTTGATTGATTTTGTACTACACAAGCAGAGAAAGATGTCACACCAGGTGTGCAGTTTAATGTTTTGATATAAATGTTTGATGTATGACAGAAATTTAGTAATTTCTTTACTAATGAACTATTTAAATGACATAAGCATGCTTTTTACTACTTTTTATCTTTGATTGAGAGCTTGGATGCTCATCAGGTCTTCGGTCCTGCTTCAGATGCTGCTCTGGGCTGTTTTGGGTTGAGAATTTGAATCTTATCTCCTCAAAGCAAGTTCCTACCTGCTTCAACATCCATCAACTGAGCTGGAGTCTCAAAAACAAGACGTTTGCTCCTTCGGCACTGCAGCTTTAGACATGTCCTTGCCTGCTCCAATAAATCGGCTCAACTCAATCCAACATCTTATTCCAGGTCTTTTAAGATCTTGTCCAGTCCAATAGTGTGACACCGAACAGCAGCTCTGCATCAGTCTAGTGGTTTCCTTTGGCTCATGCTTTTCATTATTTCACATTCAATCAATCGAAAGGTATTTCTGTCCTTCAGAACAGAAACAGAGGATATTAAGTACCCTAAAATTTGAGTGTTTCATCATTTGCAATGTTTGCATTTCGCCTGAGGATTTTGGAATGGAAAATAAGGCCATAAAGTCGTAAACTTCTTTCGGCCCCTTTTTTAGTCAAAGATTTATGGGACCAATCGTCAGCTGAGCGGTCACGGCCCGGTCAGTTGCATATGGAAATGTGAGAGTAATAATGATTGTGTTTTTCTTTTATACACGTGGACGTTTTTGGACAACAGCCTTCTTTAAATGGATACATTTTACAGTGCTCCTATCTGCAAAGCAGCTCTGTGTTCGGTTAAGGGCCATGGGAGATTTGGACTGGACAGAGCAATCTTTTAGCCGTCACACACTCTTTGAACACTTTGACTTCATTACTTTGAGAAGAACAGTTCTGGAGAGCTTTTGTAGGGTTAAGAGCCCCACGCCACTACAGTCGAGACCAGAGCAGACTAGATCAGAACTGACTTGCAATATGCATGTTCGGTGGATCAGAGGTTTGCGGGAAGATATGTCTTTTTAATTAAAGGATCTTATCCTGACCAGCAACGTGATTTGAGTTGGTATTCATGTTCCTAGCACAAATGGTTTAGGATGAGTTGGACAAATAAATCTGAATAAAATCTGCCAATTTGCAAACAAATTACTCTTATGAACCGTTCTTTTTTTAAAGAAGCCAGTTTAAAAATTCACGAAGCAATCTCCATGGCCTGTGTATTAGTGGTTTGAATCAGACTGACTCAGTGAATGAATCGTTCAGCTGTAAATTAAACAAGCCAGATGATTTGAGGCGGTATTATGTTCCTAGCACAAATTATTTGGGATGAGTTGGACAGCAAAGTTTAATATTTACTGAAAAGAGTTTGTTTAAATTAACCACAATTATAAGCAAAAGCAATACTAATAGTATCCTTGCCCCAAACACTCCTCATTCGCATTCAGGGCTCCAATCTCCAACCAAAAACATTTTGTATAAAACCTGTCTACCATTGCCAGTTTGCCAACAAATGACTCTTATGAACGGTCCTTTTGGTAACACTTTATTTCGATAGTCCACTTTAAACATTCTACTAACTATAAGTAACTTTGCAGCTACATGTAAACTAACTGTCATTAGAGTATTAGTAGACTGTCTGCTTAATATCTGCTAACACTTTATTTTGTTGGTTCCCCAACAGATATTCTACTGACTATAAGTAACTTGGCAACTACAAGTCAACTTGTTCTCCTAACCCAAACCCTAACACCTAACCATAACCTAACAGTCTACTGACAGTCTACTACAGTCTACTAATACTCTAATAAGAGTTAGTTGACATGTATTTGAAAAGTTTCTTATAGTTACTATAATGTCTAAAGTGAACTATCGAAAAAAAAGTGTAACTGTCCTTTTTAAGTAGCCAGTTAAAAAGATTCACAAACCAATCTCAATCTGGCTTGTGTCTTAGTGGTTTGAATCAGACTGACTAAGTAAATGAATCATTTAGCTGTAAATTAAACAAGCCAGATGATTTGAGACTGTATTCATGTTTTGGAATGATTTGGGATGAGTTGGAGGGTGAAGTTTAATATTTAGTTAAGATTTTGTTCGAATCAATCATAATTTTAAGCAATAGTATTGGCCCACAAACTTCTCCTTCTGAAAGTCCCCATGAAATCAAAATCGAAGGTTTTAGGCTTTTAGTATGAATATGTTAACCTTCAGGTTATCTATAAGCTAGTGTGCTACAAAACAATGACAAAATTCGCATTTAGAAGATTTAAGCGTTCAAAACTTAGTCTCTTACTTCTGCCAATATGGATCAATGATTTTGATGACATCACTCTGCACTTCAGCTTCTCATCAGATTTTCTGTCCAATCAAATTCTCTAGAATCTAAAGCTCAGCCCCCTACATTATAAATAGACGATGAAGCTGCGGCTGAAATCGGTCACTTGTTCACACAATTACTATTTTTCTATACGTGAATGGCACATATGCACTAAATAGGGGACAGGGAACGATGCTTTCCATTGTGCAGAATGAAGTCTGGTTTCATGTTAGTGTCACACGAACTGCCGCAGCGCGCACAGTCTGCTCTGGTCCAGAGACACGAAAGCACAGATATGCGTGAGTTGCCGCAGATCACAAAACATATCTGACCAATTTGAATTCTGCACAGAATTCTATATTTCAAAGTGATATGAAGGAGATTAGAAAGAGAAATGGTTAGACAGACTCGGCATTAGAAACAGCACTGACAAGTAGAAGATACCGATAATACCGATGCCATGCGCCAACGTAAATTACAGTTTTTAAACTACTCAAACTCCGCATGAATATGTTAACTGTTGTGCTTTAGTAACAGTTTCATATTAAATCTAAAAGGGAATCTATTAGACTGTGGCTGTCATAAGCTGTCAAATGCGGCTTTACTGAGCTCATCGACTCTGGCCGAGCTGATATAATGATAATATAATGATATAAACAAAATGCTATTGGCTATTTTTAAAAGGGGAGGAGCTGTTCTATATGTCCCGCCCTGTCTTCCTGTTTCAGTGGAAATTACATCAACACATTGAATAATGCTGCACATTTAAAGGCACTTCATTGGGCCTTTCTGTGTTGTACATTTATCGTCTTATAGACTAGGAATGACGATGAGACGTTGCTTCGTTTTAGATGTTTAATCAAAAACAAACAAAGTGAAATATAGCGTGCTTGTTCAGCAAATCGTTCACAAGAAGACTGTTGCAAAATCACTAACAAACTTCACGTCATCACGTGCCTTTTCCATTGCTCAATGCCTCTTGGGAAATGAAGTCAATTCACAAATTATAATTATATATAGAATGTTTTTAACCACATATGTATATGAAACATGAACTGTTAATCTTAGTGTTTTATATTAAATGATAACATTCATTTAACTTATTAATCTTAACTTTCGTAACTATTCTTTTAAATAGTCTTCTAACAAATAAATTCTCAACATCCCCCCCCATAAACTACAGTTTATATAATTTCCAAAGGATACAAAAGCTGGATGGGTCTCCGCAGAACAGTCCATGAACTCGTGCGAACTGCACATGACCTCACAAGTCCATCACGACCTGGAAACAATTCCTCAATTCTTCCTAGCTTCCAGCTTTGTCTTGGGGTGTTATCTTCTCCGATGAGTGCAACATCTCCGACCTTCAGCAGAGAAGACTGTGGGGTGTCGCAGCGATGAGCCGACTTCAAATCCAGCAAATATTCTCTCCGCCATCGGTTCCAGTTGTTGGTCATAAGTCTTTGTCGGTAGCGCCACCTCCTGTTCATCTCCTCCTTGTTCGCTGTTGGATGGTTAGTCTCAGCTGGACATGGCTTAGAAGGCAAGCAGCTCAGTCTCTGGCCCACCAAGAAATGAGCAGGTTTTAGTGGCTCTGGCTCGTCCACATCATTGTGCACATAAGTGAGCGGCCTCGAGTTTATTATGGCTTCAGCTTCAGTCAGAATGGTGCACATTTCTTCAAAGTTGAGTTTAGCTCTGCCTAGCACTTTTCTGAGAATAATTTTGACTGACCTTACCAGCCGCTCCCAGAATCCGCCCCACCAGGCTGCTCTTTCAGCGATGAACCGCCAGGTGATGCCCTTCTCAGAGAAGAACTCCCGTAGCTGTGGATCTTTAATGCCTTTCCAGAGCTCTTTCAAATCTTGATCCGCTCTCTTGAACGTCTTGGCGTTATCTGAATAAATCACCTTGCATAATCCTCTTCTCGAGATGAATCTTTTCAACGCTAGCAGGAAGTTCTCTGTAGACATATCTGAGACCAGCTCTAAGTGCACCGCTCTGGTTACAGCGCAAGTGAACAGTGCTATATACGCTTTTGTCATGACGTTCTGTGTCTTCACATAGAGTGGCCCTGTGAAGTCCACACCAGTGATCTCAAATGGCGGTGACTCTGTTATTCTGTCTCTTGGCAGTGGCGCAGTAGTCTACTGCCCAGCCTTTGCCTTGAATTTCTTGCAGAGTACACATCTGGACACAACCTTCTTCACTACCTGTCGTGCCCTCAAAACCCAATATTTCTCTCTTGTCTGCACTAAAGTGTCTCATACACCCGCATGCATTATCTTCTCATGTTCATACTGCATCAACATTTCTGTGTATCGGTGGTTGTTGGGCAAAATCCATGGGTGCTTTTCTCTGTAAGAGAGATCAGAATGCTGGAGCCTTCCTCCCACACTGAGCAGCTCCTCTTCATCCAGAAATGGTTTTAGCTCTCGGATTCTGGAGTCAGTGTGGGGACATTTCCCTGCTTTCAGCAAATCAATTTCAGAGCTGAAACTCTGGTTCTGAATCACCTTTATCCAGTTTTTTCCTGCTTCATTCAGCTCTTCTGCCGTCAGTTCACCACTGATTTTTGTGCTTGAGCGGGTGTTGTAGATAAACCTCTTTATCCAGGCTGTCACCCGGTGCACTGTTTTTAGTTTGCCGTACTTCTCCAGACATAAAACAGGGCTTAAGAAGTCTTGGTCTTGTTTAACAATCTGTACAGCAATCTGGTATTTGGATCTGAGTTCAGACCTTACCTTATCTTCCTGAACATCTTCCTGAGTGCTCTCTAACTGATCAGGTGACATCAGAACACAAGGACCATTCCACCACAATGCGCTCTGCTTCAGGTCCTGCACCGTTAGGCCTCTGGTGGGGAGGTCAGCTGAATTAATTTTCCCTTTGCAGTGAGACCATGACTGTGGGTCAGTTAGAGACTGGATTTCTGTGACTCTATTTGCTACAAACTGCTTCCACTTATGAGCAGAACCACAAATCCAATGCAGCACTATCATTGAGTCTGTCCATAGTCTGAGTTGTGTCTTGTCTAGCTGCAGTGCTTTCATGAGGGTGTTCCCCAGCCTGGCTGCTATTATAGCACCCATTAGCTCCAGGCATGGCAGTGTCATCCTTTTGAGTGGAGCCACTCTGGACTTGGATGCAACCAGGCTTATGGCCACTTCTCCTTCCTTTGTTTCTCCTTGAAGATAAGCAACTGCACTATACGCCCTTTCACTCGAGTCACAGAACACATGTAGCTTTAACTCTTGACCGTCCTGCTGTGGTATGTGTGTTTGATACCATCGTGGGATTGAGACCTGATGCAGTTGAGGGAGATCTGAGCACCACTGTTGCCATTTCTTCGTCAGATCAGGTGGCAGTTCCTCGTCCCACTTGAGCCCTCTCTCCCACATCTCTTGGAACAAACACTTAATCCTGATAGTGAAAGGAGTCAGGAATCCTAGAGGGTCAAAAATGCGAGCAGAAGACTGCAGAACACTTCGTTTTGTGTTTTCTCTTTCTTTCAGAATATCAAGCAGCCCCCTGAGGTCGAACACAAAATCATCAGTGGCCGGTCTCCACACCATACCCAGCACCTTCAGCACAGACCCGTGTGATTCTGGTTGCACAGCACAATCCATCAAGCTTTTCTGCCTTTTTTCTTTGAGCTCAGGAGAGTTTGTCATCCATTTACATAGCTCCATGCCTGCAGCAGACATAATGTTCCTGGCTGTCGTTGTCACTGTATGTGCCTTGGTCACCTCACTTGCACTTGAAATAAAATCATTGACGTAGAGCAGTGTTTCTCAACCTCTCCTGCAGGGACCCCCTGACAGGACATGTTTTTGTTTTAACCCTGAAATGGCACACCTGATTCAATTAGTCAGCTACACATTAAGCCTTTGAGCCTTTAATTAATTGAATCAGGTGTGCCATTTCAGGGTTAAAACAAAAACATGTCCTGTCAGGGGGTCCCTGCAGGAGAGGTTGAGAAACACTGACGTAGAGTGAGGAGCTAAGGACTTCTACCACTTGTGGGTGTTCTAGCTCATACTGTCTTAAATGCTTCCTAATGGTGGCTGCGAGTAAGAATGGGCTTGATGAAGCTCCGAACACCACTCTCGTCATTCTGAGCATGTGCAGCGTCACGTCCTTCTCCTCTGTTGGCGGTCCTATGAACCACAGAAATCTTACAGCGTCCCGATATCTTTCTGAGAGTGAAATCTGCAGAAATGCTGTCTTGATATCTGCCATATATGCGATTTCATGCAGTCTAAATTTGATCAAAATACTCATCAGATCTGGATTCAGATTGGGACCTGTTAAGAGACAGTCATTTAGTGAGGGACTTTTATTTTCGTGGGAGGAAGCATCAAACACAACCCGCAGTTTCGTTGTCGCCTTATCCTCTCTCAATACCGCGTGATGAGGTAAATAATATGTCTGACTGCCTTGTGATGATGCATGCTCCCTTGGCACATCCTCTGCCATTCCTTGGTTTAAGTAGTCCTCCAAAACTTCATTGTATCTGCTGTAGAGTGTGACATCCTTGCTTAGTTTCCTTTTCAAACTCTCAAGTCTCTTTTTTGCGATGCGGTAATTGTCTTGAAGTGGAGGATGATGTTGTCACCATGGCAACTCCACTTGGTAACGACCATCCTTGAAGATGGAGGTCTCCTCGAACCGCTGCAACGCTTCTACATCCTCTGGGCTCTCAGACTTCTCACTTGTGATGCCCAGGGACTCAAGCTCCCAGAATGCATGCAGCTGTCTATCAATCTGTGCTTCCTCGCTGAGCTGAATATGCATGCAGGTCGTCTCTGTCATGCTGGACACTGCTACTGGGCCTTGCACTGCCCATCCGAAAGTGCTCTCCAGTGCCACTAGGTTCTTTGTCAGTCTCTCTACGCTGCCTTATACTATCTGCCAGTAATAATCAGAGCCAGTTAGCACAGAAAGTTCAGGTTTATCATCTCCAGCACAGTCTGCTAGTTGAAGACCTCTGCTTTTCATTTCTCTTTGTATATGTTCACCAGGCACTTTCATCAGCGCTGTGCACACTTTGGGGGTGACAACTGCCTCGATTTCGATTCCCTGCTGATTATCCCATACATTCTCCAAACTGAGCTTCACTATATTGTGACTCACCGTTGTTGGAGCAGAGGAGCCAAATGTGTGAAGAGTGAGTGTCCCTTTCCTAGTAACAGGTAGCTGCAGCGCCTTCACCACATTCTCATGCACAAAACACCCCTGACTACCTCCATCTAGCAAGCAGCGGACCATCTTCCTGCTTGTGGGTCCTACAACCCATGCCTTGACAGTTTGTAGCAGCACAGTGTTCTCAATGTCAGGTTTGTCTTTCTCCGCTTGGGGAATTACTGAGGAAATAACAGTGTCAATGTTGGCAGCCGCAGCAGGTGGAGTTGTCTCATTTTTCTCACAAATGGCTGCATGATGCCTGCCTCCACATGTGGCACATGACATGCCCTTTGACCTGCAAAACCTGGCTATGTGTTTGGTCCCCAGACACACAAAGCACCTGCCAAGCTTCTTCAGTTTTTCTTTGCGTGCTGACACCGGGTGGTCTGGACATTTTTCAGATTTGTGTTCAGTGCTATCACAGAACAGGCAGTTTCACATCTTCTGGTCAGCAATGTGTAGTGCAGCTGCAGATGTCATGCTTGGTTTCTTTAATTTCACATCACTGGCTGAATATGATTTGCTGCATGCTTTGTTAGCAGACTGGTTTTCTCTCTGGTTGTATGATTTCATCATTTGTAAAGTTCTCTCTCGGCTCTGAACCTCTTTCTGCAGGAACTTCAACACATTAGGCACATTCCACTCATCATCATCCCCTCTGTGACGGCTGTATTCAAGAGCCATGTCGTCTGGCATCATCTGGAGTAATATTGGGCACAACATACCACCATAGGTGTCTGATACCACTCCCAATGACTCTAGGCTTCTGATTTGAATTTCCCAGTCATCATATAACTGCCTTAATGCACTGACATCAGATGATTTCTTTACAGGAGTGAGATTCAGAAGCTTTGACATGTGAGCATTTACAATGAGATCTTTCCTTCCAAATCTGCTTTGGAGAATATCAACTGCAGCATCATAGTTACTGTCTGTCAGTGTGAGTCCTGCTACTGCCTTTGCAGCCGTTCCAGTAAGATAAGTTTTCAGGTAGGTAAACTTTTCTTTTTTTGCAAAGTGCATTGTTGCTATGAATAGCAGTCTCATACTGGCTCCGAAATTCCTGCCATACACTAACATCTCCGCTAAACTTATCAATTTGTAGCTTAGGCAGTCTCACTGTTGGTTTGTTTGCGCTACCATCGCTTGACTGAGCAGGCCGTGAGTTACTCACAGTCTCATGTTCTCGGATCACTCGGTGAGCTCGCGCTTTCATCTCGATGACGCGGTCTCTATATTCCTCTGCGAGTTCAATCTCCGGATCCACGTCCTCCAGCGAAGTGTGTTCCTCCACTATGCTGTCCAGCTCGCGCAAACTGTCCTCCTTTGCTGACAACACGGCTAACATGTCCCGCACACGGTCGATATCCTTGTCTCCCTTTAATAATTCGGCGTCGATCTGGTTTAGCAGTCTCGTTGTAGAACTCCGTATCATCCGACGCTTTCTTTTGGACCTTTCAAGTTGTTCCATACAGACCGGTCGCTCTTCGTGGTCTTCGTGACTCATAGTCTTCTGTTTCCCGGGTTTCCGGCACCAAAAATGTTGTACATTTATCGTCTTATAGACTAGGAATGACGATGAGACGTTGCTTCGTTTTAGACGTTTAATGAAAAACAAACAAAGTGAAATATAGCGTGCTTGTTCAGCAAATCATTCACAAGAAGACTGTTGCAAAATCACCAACAAACATCACGTCATCTCGTGCCTTTTCCATTGCTCAATGCCTCTTGGGAAATGAAGTCAATTCACAAATCATAATTACATATAGAATGTTTTTAACCACATATGTATATGAAACATGAACTGTTAATCTTAGTGTTGTATATTAAATGATAACATTCATTTAACTTATTAATCTTAACTTTCGTAACTATTCTTTTAAATAGTCTTCTAACAAATAAATTCTCAACATTCTGAACCCCACACAGTGAGTAAAATGCTACCCAAAATAAAAAAAGTTTGAATAAAATCTGCATCATGGCCAATTTGCAAACAAATGAATGAATGGTTCGTTTTAAGTTTTCAATCTAGCCTGTGTGTTAGTGGCTTGAATCTTACTCATGAATGAATAAATAGTTTGAATCAGTAAATGAATCATTCAGAGCCATTGCTAATGTCACAACTGAATCCCGCATTGAACTGCAAGTCTATATATATAATACATAATAATATATAATTTTTACAATATTGTATTCACCTTTTTCCTAACAAGCTTACTGTGATTTATATTGTGGGAGACACTTACAGTTTGGGGGAGTTCCACTCAAAAAATAATTTCCAATCGTAAGGCTGCGCTACAAATAATCATCTGTCAGTTTGACTAAATGAGCTGTAAAGTTTCTGTTCCATTTTCAGATGTGAGGTAAATGTAACGTAATGTGGTATTACAAGAATATCTATGGCAATAGCTACATTCTTCTCCTCTGGATTATTAATTTTTTTCTCCTTGAATTCTGCTGTAACAGTATGAAAAAAGACAACATATACTGCACATTTGTGGTCTGCTCTAGTGATTTTAATTTATGATATATCCTATGAATAATTCACTGGAATGCATTAAGAATCGCTCGTTTTCTTCCCCAAAATCCTCACTTCTCTTCACAAGTTTGTTTTCATATGGATGCTTTAAAATGTAATTGTCACTTTGTAACAATTCCCTTACGCTAAAAAAACAAGGGAATAATACATCACGCAAATCATAAGGTAACGGGTGGATCTGAAAGCTGCTGGGGGTGAATACGGCCAACAGCCTGCTTACTTTCATTAATCAACCCCTACGTAAACCGTACACAACATCAATCAGCACTTGAATACACTCAAAATAATTATACCTTAATGAAAAAGACCATATTAATAGGTCAGACAACGTATATTTAAAGATACACCAGGTTTATACTGCTTCGGGCAATAAACAGATATTGGAGGCTCGGCCGCACTCCGACACGTCAAACAACATATTGCAAACCTTATCACAATCTTCCCCACACAATTAACCCTCAAAACCCCAATGTCCCAGCAGATTAAATGTTCATTCAAACAACTTAAAGAGTCTGGTTTAAATTAGGTGTCCTCCTCGGTAACGAGAAGAAAAAAGAAACAAAACAAAAAGAAAAACTGAGTGCAGCGTGGCGAGACGCCGCAGTTGGTAATAGTCCACAATTAACTTATGCAACCTCGCCACAGTCTGTTTAGCCGATGGGATGTTGTAGTAAGTCCAGGAAAAATGGCTGCATATAATCCATCAAAGAAGAGTTTTTGTCCCTTGGTTGAGTTCCTCTGGCAAACATTACACAGAGCCCGCTAAAACACGACCGCTTCCCCGGTTACACTCCAGAGCGCTCTTCCTTTACGTCACTTCCCACTCTCCTTTTAAAACTTATCCAGTGGCAAAAACAATAAGGGAAAAACAAACACATAAAAGGAAAATCCTTATAACAATCCGTGATTACACCATAGGCATCTGATTTAACAGTTCTTTTTTTTTTTTACATGTGAAGGAAAAACCAATACACACAATTATGTTTGTTTACCCACACATTAAAAGCTGTACATGAAGGCAGAATAGGTGACTATTACTGGAATTAACCTTGCGGGAACAACCAACTGGTAATTGAATCCACCATACTTAGACGGTACACCCCGGTACAACACCCCCTGCTGTTGTTGATAATGAAGACGTCCAGGTGAGTGCTGGCAGGAGGTGTGACCAAGCTCTTGGCATAAGATGTCTGTCTGCTGAGCTTTTTCGATGTCCTGAAGCGACTTGGGTAAATCAGACCAGTAAGACTTTGTGACTGCCACACATACCCTCCCGTCCTGTGGAAAATGGGCTCGGGACAAAGCATCCGGTGCTACATTACAGCACCCTTTTTTATAATGCACCCAGAAGGTTAATGCCTGTAACCGCAAAGTCCATCTGGTGAGCCGTGATGACGTTTTGGGACAGTTAAATGCCCAAGCTAGTGCACTGTGGTCTGTGTATACGTCAAATGCTTCTCCTTCAAGGTAATGACGCCACTTTTCCACTTCCCACACGACAGCCAGACACTCCTTTTCTGAGGTGGAATACCTCAATTCAGCCCCCTGGAGACCTCTTGAAGCAAACGCGATGGCTCTGTCTTCACCCTTGATTGTCTGCATCAAAACAGCCCCCAAACCCACATCACTGGAGTCACAGTGCACCTGAAAGCCAGAGTGTGGCTCTGGCTGAGCCAGAACTGGTGGGGACTGCAACAGCCCTTTAAGGTGATCAAAGGCGGCCTGACACTGCGCATTCCACTCCCATTTGCCCCTTTTTTTCTTGAGGTTATTAAGAGGGACAACAATATCTGCCAGCCGAGGGATGAACTTATGACACCAGCCCACCAAGCCCAGGAATCTCTGGAGACTCTTCAGATCTGTTGGTGCTGGGTACGCAGTAATTGCTTTCACCTTTGCTGTTTCCATCTCCACCCCTTTTCCTGAGACCACATGTCCTAGGAAGGTGAGTTGAGTTTGCAGGAGGTGGCATTTTGCAACATTGAGAGTTAGATGGGCCTGATTAAGTTTTTTAAACACTGCCTCCAGGTCATCCAGATGTTGCTCCTGAGACCTGGAAAAAACAATAATGTCATCTATGTACACAAAACAGGTTCTTCCCTTCAATTCACCCAATACGCCTTCCATCAACCGCTGTAAAGTGGCACCGGCATTCCTTAGGCCAATCGGCATGACCTTAAATTGGAACAAGCCTAGGTGTGTGATCATGGCTGTTTTTTGTTTGCTTTCCTCATCCATGGCCACCTGCCAGTACCCACTCTGAAGGTCAAGTGAACTAAAATACTGTGCTCCATGCATAGACTCTAAAATTTCATGAACCAGTGGCATTGGGTAAGCATCATGGTGTGTTTTAGCATCAAGTCCCCTGAAGTCGACACAAAAACGGGGAGTTCCATCCTTCTTAGGGGTCAAAACCACTGGAGAGGCCCAAGGAGAAGTGGATGGCTCTATGACCCCATTTTTAAGCATTTTCTTCACCTGTTCCTCAATAACGGCTTGCTTTTGTGGGGACACTCTGTACGCTCTCCTCCGCACTGGCAGCTCGTCTGTAGTCAAGATCTTATGTTTTATCACGTCCGTAGCACCGGTAGCGACTGTCCAAACTGTGGACCACTTCTGCAGCAGTGGTCTAACTAGCTCAGGCTGTGCATCCAAAAAAGGAACGGGAGGAAGTTTATCACTAGCATCATCCATCACTGCCATGTAGAAGTTAATTATAGGATCTGTATGTCCCCACCGCAGTACTTCACGCCCCTTGGGCAAGAACCGATACTCTTTGCCCCCTGACATCACATATTTCCTCAGATGGGGCTTCAGGACAATTTGGCTTGCACACATAAAATCTAAGCCCAGCAGCAAAGGCATGCAAAGTTGATCATCACTGAGTACATGTATGCTGACAGTTACGTGGGCATCATGATGGGAGAGGAGCAGAGTGGTCCTTCCTATAGCTTTACTCTCTTGCCCATTTGCCATAATAAACTTTGGAATTTCACTCGCACTCAGTGATTCACCTGCCTTCTTTATGTTGTTCCACAGGGTTTTACTCATCAAGGTGTACGTACACCCTGAATCAAGGACAGCATCTCCACTGGAGCCTCGGATGGTTATTGGCACCACCAGGAGAGTTGGAATACCGAAAACGGTGGCCACATCCGCACTATGTCCCCGGCCTTGACCGTGTTCAGTTTTTTTGCTAGGTCTTTTAGAAGAGCGGTCTGAAGGGTGGGACTGCTGTACACGACTCCAATAATCCTTAGAGTTACTCCAATCCTTCTCAATAAGGGACCCCACCTTGACCACCTGGTCCACGGTAGACACAATGCCCCGCAGTCCACTGGCCAACCTTGGGTTACATGCACTGAGGATGCGGCGCACAATCTCGTTTTCCTCCATATCTGGTCTCCACTTCAGACAGAGTGCTCGATGATCGTAGGCAAAATCCCGAAGGCACTGGGTGGGTGACTGCACCTGTGAGCGGAGCTGATCCTCAATCTCCGTCTGGTAGTCAGTGGGCAAGAAAGCCTCAAGGAAAGCTCTTTTGAATTCTTCCCAGTTGGCAATCTTGCCACGAGCAGCCAACCACCAGCTCCGTGCGGGACCTTTTAGAACGGCATTGAGTGTGCCTATGAGCTCAATGTCACTCAGTGGCCTGAGGGTGAGAAAGTTTTCACACTGCTCAATAAAATCAGTGACATCAGTAGAACCCCTCGACTCCCCGAACTGAGGAAACTCCATTCTAATAGGGGGTTTGGCCATGGCTGCCCCCGACGATGGCAGGGTGACATCCCCTTCAGACATATGCCGATTAGCAGATGATAACCCGGCAGGTGTGGAGAACCTAGCTGGCCTCCAAGAGGACCGACTTTTGTTGCGAGTCTTTTCCAGTTCTTCACCCCACTGCTTATCTCTTCGCTTTAAGCAATCCATAACCACCTGATCAAATCTCTGCAGTTTACTGTCGACATACTCTTTAGCCTCCTTAACCATGGTGTCAATAGCTGCTCTGAGCCCCTCCTCCCTATTGAGTGTGCTATCAATTGAGTCTTTGAGTTGGTTTTCCAAGGTACCTTTAACTGAAGTTCCTGGATCTGTTCCACCATCGATACTCCTTCAGCATCCTCATCCTCATCACGCAGTGGTTGTTGTTGTTCTCCCGGTGGATCTAAATATAAAGAGTCCAACAAGGTGGTTATTTCTGTGACGCCACTTTGGTTATGTCTAGTGGTGATGTGACGGTATGGGTCATCTTCCTCAGGAAGGTTGTTTACTGGTTCCCAGTCTATAAGAGAAGTTTCCTCCTTTTGGTGCACATCACTCACCACGTCAGTCCCCTGCTGGCTTAGGGCAGCCATTAATGGAATGAACAACTAAGCCAACAAAAGGGTGTAAATAACGTAATGAAGCTTAGGATGTGACCTACTCAAATCAATAGATGAAGGTAATGTATTAATGTGCCTTGAGTGAATGTGCAATGTACTGTTGACTGAATATATATATATATTTATATATATATATATATATATAGGCTATAGATTGCGTAACCTTAGTAAGCTATATAACTCTTTTTTACACTGCCTACAACATTTCATTCAACAGGAAAACAGAATTCTCAACACCTGTGTGTGTTTCCTTGTTATTATTTTCTTTTCTTGTTTTCACAGTAAGTACCAAAGGAATTTGTAATAAAAATCCAGAGTCAACTACTTACACTATTTTACAGTAGGACAACCAGGTATACATTAATAACAGTCCGAAAACTAATTAATCCAGATCCCCGTACGGGCCACCATTCTGTAACAATTCCCTTACGCTAAAAAAACAAGGGAATAATACATCACGCAAATCATAAGGTAACGGGTGGATCTGATACCTGCTGGGGGTGAATACGGCCAACAGCCTGCTTACTTTCGTTAATTAACCCCTACGTAAACCATACACAACATCAATCAGCACTTGAATACACTCAAAATAATTATACCTTAACGAAAAAGACCATATTGATAGGTTAGGCAACGTATATTTAAAGATACACCAGGTTTATACTGCGTCGGGCAATACACAGATATTGGAGGCTTGGCCGCACTCCGACACATCAAACAACATATTGCAAACCTTATCACAATCTTCCCCACACAATTAACCCTCAAAACCCCAATGTCCCAGCAGATTAAATGTTCATTCAAACAACTTAAAGAGTCTGGTTTAAATTAGGTGTCCTCCTCGGTAACGAGAAGAAAAAAGAAACAAAACAAAAAGAAAAACTGAGTGCAGCGTGGCGAGACGCCGCAGTTGGTAATAGTCCACAATTAACTTACGCAACCTCGCCACAGTCTGTTTAGCCGATGGGATGTTGTAGTAAGTCCAGGAAAAATGGCTGCATATAATCCATCAAAGAAGAGTTTTTGTCCCTTGGTTGAGTTTCTCTGGCAAACATTACACAGAGCCCGCTAAAACACGACCGCTTCCCCGGTTACACTCCAGAGCGCTCTTCCTTTACGTCACTTCCCACTCTCCTTTTAAAACTTATCCAGTGGCAAAAACAATAAGGGAAAAACAAACACATAAAAGGAAAATCCTTATAACAATCCGTGATTACACCATAGGCATCTGATTTAACAGTTCTTTTTTTTTTTTTACATGAAGGAAAAACCAATACACACAATTATGTTTGTTTACCCACACATTAAAAGCTGTACATGAAGGCAGAATAGGTGACTATTACAACTTCTAATCCCTATTAACCCAATCCCAGTGTTTCTAAAGCAGGTGAATACAATATTGTCTGTCAAAATGACGGAAATCACTTTGAAAAATTATCACTCCGTGTTCCAGTTAATGAACAATTTTGATTAAAGTTATGTTATATGTTACAATACAGACATATATTAATATTATACAGCGATATTTAACACGTCCGTAATATTGCTTCGTAAATAACTTACAACTAGTTTGTTGTAGTAATTTGTTAATGCTCTTACACTTGTAAACGTCCTTTTAATTTTGATGGTTGAAGGGTGAGTAAAATCTCATTGTATCCAGGTTTTGAAAATACTTATTGCTATCATTTATAGGAAAAAAGTGGATGATTGGCAGTTAAACTTTTACATCTCAGAGGTTGATTTAAAAAAATAAATAAAATGTAACTAGCAGATTTTAACTTTTTGTTAAATGTAGGTCACATTAAAACCTTTATAAAAACGTTATTTTAATTTCATTTGGCTACTTTGCTAGATTACTTTTATGTATATATTTTGTTGTTACTACCCTGATCCAAGATCCAGATTTTCAATCTTAATTTTTTTCAAAAATTGTGAAATATGAGACCTGTGTGAAGAATATGAAAAAAAGTTAAGGTAAATATCACTTGTTTTGCACATTGTCAAATTTGATGCATTTATTATAAATGAATGTTCTAGTACGATTTATCCAGTCCCACACATACCATTGGTTTAGCCAGAAGTAGACATGTTGGGCTGCTCAAAAAAACAAATCAATATTTGTGTATAGTGAATACACTAATCATGGAAATTAATCTACTTGACTGATTTATGGTAGTCTGTGCAGTTTTTTTTTAACATTCAGAAATTACTTCACTTTTAATGTCAAAAAACGACTCTTCATTAAAAGCGAGTTCTTGCCCTCTGGTCGCTTTATTCCGTCAGCGTGAGATCTTCAAAGCCGACTGGGATTTAGATTGCAGTTGATCTATAGTGTTTTGTTCCACATGCGTCCTGGCCTGGAGGATATCACTGCTTATTGACATTTTTTTATCTGGAGGAAATGTCTTGGCTGTCTGTGACTCCTGCGTCATATTTCCACTGGTAAATAAGAGTTAATGAGATGATTGGCTGCTTAGGTTTGTAGGGTAAAGGTTAGCGTTAAGGTTGCCTAAGGGCTCAAATTAAAGAATATAATTGGTAATGTTCACCAGAAAAAAAACATTTAAGACTGTACCCAACCTCAGGGTTCGTTTCCTGTCCACAAACCAGAGCTTCTCAGAATTTCTCATAGCTTTTATCAAAACCTCATGACGTCAATCATCCAGAGATCATTTGAAATCATAATTCTATAGACCTACAATTTTGTCCTGCATAGTATCTATCTACCTATATCTACCATATAATTCATGACATATTTGCTTATGTTTGACACTGTGGTGTTCATTTCTTTGCTTTGCATTGCAGATAAATTCCTATGAAAGGGAAACTTGTTTCTGAAAGCTGGAAGATGGAAAAGGGGGGCTTTATGTGCTTTGCTTTTTGAGTTTCCCTGGGGGGAATGCGGTGTCTCCGTTCCCTGACCTATTTGCCAAATGCTTCCGAAACAATGAGCAATTTATCGTCTACCTCATCTTTCCACACTTTTAAGATTAAGGTGGTAGTGTAAAATAAACCAGAACAAAGCAAACAGTCAAAAAGTTGTTACACAACAGTACTGTTACAGTACTAAACTTTTCGTCTGATGCTCATTTTGTTTGACCAGATCCATTTATTTCTTTATTCTTTTAAAAATACATAAAAAATCAATTTACACAAGACTGTATAGTTTAATTGCTTGATACCATAATGAAGAAAAAAATCTCTTTAAAGTCCCCCTCTAGTCAACAATTGTATCCCTTAAAACTCATATTTGATCACCAAAATGACATATTTTAAAAAGAATAACTGAAAACAAATTTCTTCATGCCTTAAAATAGCTTGAATGTAACTCTACCCTTGCCTCATTTAGTGTATGTAATTTTATGAATATGCAAATGAGCCCGCCTCCACTCACTCACACCAGCTCAGAGATTCACTCTTTGACGATCACACACGTTTACCTGATAAGTTAGTTTGTGACGTCAGAAACACCAGCAAATTCAAACCTCGATTTTGAGACTGTCTTTGGTTCACTGCAGTTTTTTTTTTCAAGGAAATGTAGTTCTACTTTTAAATCTAATATGATATGACCCCCCCCCCCAAAAAACAAAAAATCCTTATTTATTTTAATTAATCTTATTTGTAAAATTTCTTTTTACCTTGAAAAAAATATATATTTTAAAAATATTTTTAGGGCTGCAACAACTAATCGATAAAATCGATAATAATCGAATATGAAAATCGTTGTCAACGAATGTCATTATCGATTAGTTGGTCTGCTTACGTCACGGGGAGCGTTTACTGATGACGTCACTTTCATGACAACACAGTCGATCGCGAAATGGCAGTGAGTACCTACAGATCAATCGACGGCAGAAAAAAAGTGTGCACCCCAAGCCGGGGCTGTTTACACCTGGCCACTTCATGCGTTTTCTCAGATCGGATAGCTCTGATTTATCAAAACGATTCCATTTACACCTGGTCACATAAATGTGTTTTCGCTCTTCAATTCCCGCGCTATATGCAGATTTAATGGAGTTCACGTCACCGAAAGCAACAGATATGAGCTGCATTTTATTGATTAGCAGTTAAAATCAAAATCAAACACCGCAATAAGAGAGAGCGGCAACAGCACTGGTAAGATCATTTCGTTTCTTTACTTTTAATGATGATGATTGTGCGTTAAGCGTCTGCGACTTACTTTCACTTTGATTTGCGATAGGTTGCTCGTTGGCTTGATGAATAGATCGCTCATCTGCGGTAATGCGTGTTGCAGTAGCGTCGTCATATCCGGCTATAACATTACATTGCCTATAACACACTCTCACATGTTTATTTTTTTTTTAGCATTTTTGGGAGGAGTAAAATGTACATATGTGGTTTCAACAACTAGGCTAGATGCATTTACACTTTTCCAGTTTCGTATGGAATGAGTCTCAGATCTCCTCCTGAAGTGGTTTGAGCGCGTTTAGAAGGGCTTTTACACCTGGTCTTTTCACGATCCGATAGCTATCTGATCTGAGAAAACAATGCTACTGTGTAAACAGCTTTGTTTACTAACTTCGGAACAGTCACACTAGATCTATTTTGTCTCGAGCATCAGGTTGCGCAATCAGTTCGCTCGCAACATAAGTGATGGATTAAAATAGCGCTACCGCAGAAATAGGTTAAATTAAAACGGTGTTTACAAAGTGAAGCACTAAATATAAAGGCAGTTAATAACAGCAGCAGTAAAAGATTTTTTTTTTTAGTCACTGTAGTCAGTGGTTTTCAGCGAATGCTTGTGCACTAATGCATAATTTTTCCTGTCTTTTTAATCAAGCCTGTTAGCTTGCTGTGTACCTCCATTCCGTTCTCTTTTTATAGCATTTGTCTACTATTAAGTTTTAATTGTTTTTCAAACGCGATCTACTGCGGCTCTACTACAATCACACGTTTGTTTTCAGTCTTTCTATATTTAAATTATCAATATATTAAGGTTTAAAATGTCAAAAATAAAGATTATATTAGTAAAACTCAATGTGTGGCTTTTGCACTTTTTAAAGTACACTTTTACACATGAATACCCTGATTTAAGGTTTTATTTAATTATAATAAACAAAAAATCTAATAAAAAAAAAAAAAACTTTATCCGATTAATCGATTAATCGAAAAAAAATAATCGTCCGATTAATCGATTATCAAAATAATCGTTAGTTGCAGCCCTAAATATTTTTTGAAAATAGCGATTAAGATGTGCATACTCACATGTATTCAAGTGTATAATATAATCAAGTTTTTTATATATATATATATATATATATAATTTAATGACTCTAAAAATGTGGTCTAACCAAACAAATATTAACATTTTATACAGGGCATTTTTCATATATGGTTGTAGAACTTTGACAGGGATCCGGGATCCGAAAGTACCATGACCATGTCTCGAAGCGCTGCCCACGAGGCTATTGACTCCCACAAACTGAAACCTTTCTTGAAAATAAACGTTTTTCTAATCCATATGAAACCGACAACTTGGCACAAGCATTTAAACTATATTTTTTAAAAGGATGTTTCATTATCTTTACTTTGGACACCCTTATTCATCATTGGCTCTTAAATACCACAAATAGGCATTTAAAGAGTTGCTTTTAAGTCTATCAAATATGGTTTGGCTGCTATTTAGCCATTATTGGAAGTGAAGGATGTTTTTTCTTTGTGAGAGAAGAGAATAAGGCAGTGTTCCAGAGACCCTCCTCTGTCACACACGGGAAAATAATCACATTTGATCCATCCAGTTCCTCAAATGTAAGTACAGCTATTTTCTTTCTCATCCAAATATAACAGATGTCTTACAGTCCGGACACACGCGCAATTGTTGAACGTTTTTTTTTGGGGGGGGGGGGGGGGGTTGTGGCTGGATTATCCCTGTCTGTCTTATAAAGGCCATGGTTGGGCCAGTTTGGAGAGCCCTACTGTCCACTCCAGGGCTTAGAGGTGTTGACGGGGGCCACGGCCCCCAAAAACAAGCCCCTGGCACTGGTCAGGCTGTGAAAGATGGTCTGTTTGGTTGCTATCTCCATCCTTCAACACCACCCCATCAATCCTACTTGGGGTAGGCCATCCCTACAGAGACAGTGGCCCTCTTTGTCCTCCAGCTGATGGGCTCGCTCTTACACCCGCTCTTAGTGACAACCACCTGAAAGAACCGGCTCCTAGCAGACTGAGACCTCAAAGGCTTCGTCTACCTCAACTTGTAACCTTCAAGCCACTTTTAGGGCCCTATGATGCCAGACTTTATCTCTAGAGTTGCTCTGAAAGTCACTTAATGAACATTTAACCATTTTATTTGATTAAAAACTATCATTATGTCATATATATATATATATATATGCAGAAACTCAAAAGTCTTCAAGACAACTCGTCAACAAAAGTTTGGTTTGGTTCGATTTAAACAGAATTTGGGCCAAAAAATAAAAACTAAAACGGATATCATAGGGCCTTACACTTTACAAACACAAAATGGCAGCAAGACACACACGCACATTAGAGAACATGAATCACGAAGGGCTTCTGTAGGAGACTCTGAAAACAGTAGATACGTGTGTAGGAGATCCATGTTAAACTCCAAAGGATGTGCTGGCCTATCACGTTTCTTTTATTATTAATGGCTCCAACAGGGATCCATAACTTTGATCCACACTTCACACAATAATAGGGCTTAGGATTTTTGTGGTTTTCAGTATTCCAAGGCAAACACTTGGTTGAAGTGGAAATCACACACTTGCTGTATTCAACTGTCTAGTTCTCATTCACCAGTGGACATTGGAGTAGAAGATCGCAGCATCTTCCTGCCACAGGGGCAGATGTTCTTGCGGGCTTTTGAGTCAGGGGTTTAATATGCGGTTTATGTCTGAGAGGTCCACACGCAGGGCTTGGCCGTTCAACTCCTGGTGTGTGATGTTGTGTTCTGAAGTCTTCATAGGGCTGTTGTTACTTCTCTGAACACTTGCCTCAATCCTAGACAGATTTATTGGGTGCTTTTGACAAAAAATAAACTTGGAGGCAAAACCTTTTTTTCCTCCCAGCCGTCTACTTGTCAGTTTCTTTGAGAAACTTCAAAAATGTAAAACGCAGGGAATTCTTCTAGAGGATACGTAAAGATTTGCCATATTGTTCAAAGTTGAATTTAAACTTGAAGAATGAAAGGACAGTTGTTTACTAAGTTAACTGACATTTATTTATTTGTGTTTGTTTGAGAGGCTTTTTATTTAAGATAAAATAAAGCATAAAAATGTCCAAAAGGGGAATAAAGTGTCCATGGACATACAAGTTTCCAAATTTACAGCTTATCTAGTGTCCTCGCTGTGACTGGGAGTCATGAAGGCAGGGAGTGAAGAGGAGTTTTAGCCCTGGTAAGAGGAGGCGGAGGCTCGCACTCCCCTCTTCTGTCTGGGACTCGAGGGACGGCGGCTTCTTCATTGCAGCTCTGCTTCCCTGGAACAGTGGAAGTAAAGGGTCAAGGCGGCCTGACAATCCCAGCCCGACGACGGCAACGCGTGCATCCTGCTCAGCGGCACAGGAATCCCTCCCCACTCCTCTCCTGAGTGCATGCCCGAGGAAAAGAGTCCGGTCTCTCAAGGAGAGGCGCGCTCGGCATTTAACAGCAGCAGTGACGAAGCTCCATTCGATTCAGGTGTGCCTCATCACGTGCCGCCAGTCCTGGTTGTTACTGCACCCCTCCTCTCTCTCATACCCACTCCTGTCGGAAACCTGGAACTTATTAGCTCATAAGTAGAGACTGCAAGACTTGAATTGGGTGTGTCTGATGAGGGAGACATACAAAAAGTCCCCAGGACAGGTTTGAGAACCACTGATTTAAGGGACAAGGTGTCTCTTATAATAAGGGGTGGCAGCCGTTCTGTCACACTTACTATCTTTTAATTGATTACATCTACAAAGATGTTTGGTGAGCATTCATTTGGCAGCTCATTTCCCTTTTAATACAGGCTCTATAAACCTCTTGTGTGAACTTACATTTAACATTTCTCATAGACATTATCAGACAGAGGTCTGTATTAAGTTGAAGCCCAAATCTGGCACCCAAATTTCACCGGACATTATATATATTATATATACTATATTATATATAGACTTACTTTACCTGACCTGTTGGTCGAATTTATTCATTAAAATTGTTTTGTTGACCAAAGTCAGCAGTTCTCAAACATTTTTTAGTAACATATCACTTAAACAAAAATTGACAAAGCCACCTGATACCAAAGCATAATTTTGCCAGATGGCTATTTTGTTCTTATTTAATTGAAATTAACTAGACTTGTAGTACTAGCTAATTAATTTTATAAATTCATCCTGGTAGCATTTTCTTTACAGTCATGTAAAGATTGTACATACTATGTACTTATACTAATTACAATAACTGGGTAATAACTAGGTACTAACCCTGGCCTGAACCTACACCTAAACCTTACCTTAACCCATGTAGTAGTTACCTTATATTACCAGTACTTTCTTAGGTAAGTGAACGTACTGTAAAATACTATAAAAAGAAAAAAAGAAGTCCACCATCATCCTAATCATTTGTGTTAGTAAAATATTGAAGTCGCAGACCACTTAGAATCCTTCTTGGCCCGTTAGTATGCAGCCCACAGTTTAAGAACCCCCGACCTAGGTTCATGCTCCTTGTTTCTAACCGTCCAGACTAATGAGCTCTGTTTGGATTCTGCTTTAAACTTCGTGCTGAAGCCAGTCGTCTTACATCATTGTCCAAAACCAGAACCGCTGAACCCTTTCCTGTGACTTTGTGATCGGTTCGCTGGAGGGCAGTTCTGTTTTTATGTGTTATTGTAGTTGTAGTCTTCCATAGGTCTTGCTGCTTTTGGATTCAGTTGATTAAGTTGTTAAAAAAGGTCACCCTCTGTGGCTATTCTTTCATTAGTTTCCTTTTCCTCTTTCTGTTTTTAGGCCTGGCTGTTTGGCCCTCTACTTATTCAGCCATTCACATAAGAAATCTGCTTGGAAGGTAAAAGCCAGCAAGAAAAAAACACTTTCACCTTTTCACAGCTATCCTTTTGTTAATACGCTGCAGTTTGAAATCTTTTGGCTTGTTTTTTTTTTTTTACGACTGCATTAAAAGCAGCAAGAAAGGGGAGTTTATTGTTTCAGTCTGTTTACTTTGATTATTTATGATTAATTTTGCATGTGTCTTGGTCCGGCCCTCAGGTTTGGAAATTGTGGTGTCATTTGCGTCTGGATTTTAGCTTGGTCTGCTGGCTTCTTGGAGATATGTTGGGTTTACCGCAGAAAGCTCCACAATTCTGTTTTTGGGGGATTCTGCTTTTGTCAGTGAGATTAATATGTCATTGGCCAGAGCTGATTCATGCTGCTTGTTTGCATTGGAGAAGCTGTTTGGAAGCTGTCAAACTCTTCTTCATCTGTATTGTTCTAAGAAATGTAGCTTGAAGCAAAAGTGCTTTCTCACAGATGAAGATCTTTTTAGATGTCTATAGTGGTATGAAATAACAGATGTATGGAGTCAGTTTGTCAAAGGGATTTAGGAAGACGCATGTTTGAAAATTATACAGATATTGTGATTTGGCGTGGAGATGTGTGCCAACTAATTGAGATGAAACACCATGGGTCATGTCGTTTGTTTTGTTGGATAATGTTCAGAACTTCATTTGATGCTAAAGTTAATATGCTGAGATGTTAAGAGCTCTGTTTGCCCTACCAATGTAAGATGTGGGGGGAGTAATTTCCTTTTGGCATTATGTGTTGTTATTTAGCAGATTCATTTGGTGACAGGTGTCAGAAATTGTCATTTATTCCTGTGATCAAAACTGAATTGTCAGCAGGCATTAATCTAGTGTTCAGTGTCACATGATCCTTCAGAAATGTAAATGCATTTCATTTATTTTTTATTTATTTATTTAAATAAATTGCACTGTACTCGACAATAAGTCTTTCTCCCATTAATACATCCTAATATAGGAAATACATGTTTTCTTTTTTTGTTTTTAAAAATGTTTTGTTCTTTTATATGAAAAAATAACTAGGCCTAGTCAAGTATATTTATAAATAGGTTAGGCAATACCAAAGGGTTATGATCATAAAAGCAGACTTCAACTGACCAATACATGTATAGTTAGTCATTTTAAAGGAGATTGATTTTAATTCAGACTCTCTGCACTTTGAACTCATGACAGTGATTTATAAGGGATATGACTGAAACACAATCCTTTGAGTAACTATAGAGGACAGAGAGGAAAATCTGAGGTTGTGTAAACACCGTTTAATCTCACATATAAAAGGCTGTGCTCATTTTTTAAGCTGCACCATTGCTTTTCTTACTGGTGGTCATCTCCTTTTCAAATGCACAAAATCAAGGGCTTAGTGAGATATAAATGATATTGGAAGTATTTCCAGATTAAAAAAAGTTTGTGGATAGTAACAACACAGAACATTATGTGTTTGCCTTGCGTTGGTTAATGTTTTATAATTGGCTATCCATTGAACATCAGGAAGGAAAAACTAGGAGGGGCACAATTAAAAAACAATGTTTAGTTTTTGTTTAATGATTTTTTTTTTTTTGTGTGTGTGTGTGTTTTTTGTGGCTTTCATGAATTAGTTTTTTATTTTGATTTGTTGTGGTTTGTTTTGTGGAGTTTTTGTTTTGTGATTTTGTTTTGATTTGTTGTGGTTTGTTTTGTGGAGTTTTTGTTTTGTGATTTTGTTTTGCTTTTGTCGTGCTTTGTTTTGTGGTGTTTTTGTGTTGTGGTTCTGTTTTTGTTGTGGTTTGTCATGTTTTTGTTTTGCGTTTCGTTGCTTAAAATTAACTTTTATTTCAGAATTTCATGAATTTATTTCAGATTTCATTCTGCCTTCTGTTTTAATTAGCCTAGCCAATTCCACCAATGTAATGTTTTTCTGAAAACTGAACAACAGTGTTTTAGTTTGTGTGTGCAAATAAATTGCTTGTAAAATATGGCCAGTTTACACACAGATTAATCATTTTTCTCTACTTTAATACGCCATGCTGTTTTGATTGACGAACTGCAAATGAAACGCACCATACGTTGGCATCTGCAGGCAACTTTGATCTTCAAAATGCTAGGGCATGTACAAACCACATTAGTATTCATATCATTGGTTCTCACTCTGGTTCTAGAGATCTTACATGTTCATGTTGGCTTAGGAGCGATACCAGACAAGCTCTCCAAAATTTGGCAGAGGTTAAGAGTGGAAGCAAAGAGTCTTGTCGAAGCTAGCAGGGACTTAGTGGAGCAAATCTTTCCATTTCTATTATATCTGAAAGTTGTTTTCCTCTGTTGAGCGGTGAATAATGAAGGTTCATGACATTACACGTGCCGTGGCGTTGGGGGAATACTTAAAGAACGGTGAGAGCCTCACTGAACAAGAGGAATAAAAGGCCCCAGAAAAAGCAGAACCCTTGTCCAATTTAAATCTCTATTTTCCCGCCAAAAAATTGTCTTGGTGTGAGGAGAAGCTGTTTCTCATTCAATTAGCCTATGTGTTCCACTTGTGCTTTCCAAGGGTCATGCTGGCTTGGCTTCCAAGTCCAGCTGAGTGTGTGTACCAGACGTTTGCATAAGGAAGAGCGGTTAGAGGTAAGGGATGTATGTGTATGTCATAACAACCCAAATTTTGCCATTTGTGGTGTCTCATGCTTAGGTTCAGCTGAAACTTATCACAGCACTTTATTCTCCCAATCCTGCCGATTATGCCAAGAACGCACAATGGAGTAACCTTCTGACGCTCTGCCATATGCTAATCAGTAATAACAATGAGACATTGATGGATGTGTGTAGAGCATATCAGCAGGTGTTTCAGTGCGAGTCCAGCACATATGGTTTGTAAAAGCCAAATAAATGGTTTTAAAGAGCAACACTGAAGTGTTTTAAGTGTTCAGATGGACATTATAACCAAAACACTACTTGTCTGGTTTTATAAGGAATCATTGATTTTGAGCAAACTGATTTGTAAAAATCACATTTGATGTGATTTTTTTGTGTGTGCCGTTCACACTATCTAAATCTGATCTGATTTCAATCGGATATGCACAAGAATCTGATTGGGACTGACAATTTGAACGTAGCCTTAGGTGAACGACGTATCTCGTAGGTAAACGTATAATGTAAGTTAAATTAATAATTAATTTCATTGTTGTTGATTTGTTTTGATAGTTTGATAAAGTATTAAGTATGATATGTGGTGGAAATGCTAATGTCTAAAAAAAAAAAAAAAAAAAAAAAAAAAAAAACATGCTAATGCCTGTTCTCACGAAGTCTAATGCATCTAAACAACAAGGCTAAACGTTAAATGCATATGTATACAGAGTGAAGTTTTAGTAATTAGAGCATCACTGATCTTGTTTTGTTCTGTTTATTTCCAGGTTCATGGATTTTTCTGGTGTGGGATCCTTAAATTAAAGTTACATCAATAGGTAGGCTGTGGTTTTTCTTTTTTGACTCTTTGTAAGCAAGTTTTCCCGCTGTGTCCTATTTTTATTTCTCCTATTCTCTCATTGTCTGATCATCTTTCTAGATTTCTGTAAAAAGTCTTTATCTGGTGGGCTACAGCTAATCTACAGTACGTTAGCACTGTGGGCTAGATTTATAAACCACTCAGTAAACATTTGATGTCACTTAAATGTGAAGGAAGTGATTCTGTGATACTAGAAGAAAGCTATGATATCAAATTTTTAATTAAATTTAAAGCCTCTACAATTGGACGCATTTTGTATATCTGAATGTTTCTATCTTTTCCAAAGTTGTGTGGTTTTAAACTTCAGTTTGAGTACAGATCTTTTATTATTTTGGCTTGTTTGTGGTAATTTTAAGCTGTTTGATATTGAATCATGAAAAAGCTGAAAATTAGGTGGAAGAAATTAGTTAACAAAAATGAATTGGAAACAAAAGTTGCATTCTGATCATTCCTTACCTGTCCTTTAAGACCATTGAGTTTATGAGTTTGGACTAATTTCCTAATCCCCTCAGTTGCTTGTAATGCTGATTGGCAAATGTGTTCCAGAGCGGTTGGCGTCATCTTCATTAAATCCTCAGTGCTGATGATGTAAAGATTTGGCTGTAAGCTGCTATAAGCTTATGAGCCAGTCAGTCCCAATCAATTTACTCTCCTCTTAGTCCAGTTAAACCCCAACGCACACAGGCCACAATGGCGTAATGTTGGCGGTTATGGTCTGGGTCGCACAACTTCTCAGTTTTGTTTTGGCAGCAGTGTGACTCTGGGGTCATGGAGAGCTCACGGTTTATGACGGAGTTGGGGACGTGCAGTTAAAAAGTAACAATAGTTAGACTGATTACAAAGGAAAAGAGAACGAGGAGCAAATAATAAGACTTAAAGTCCCCCTGTGGTGAAAATCAAGTTTTTAATGTTGTTTATATGTCTATGTGGTGTTTGTAATGTGCTTTGTGCAAATTCATGTCAACACCATTGCTGAGTATTTTCTCCTTAAAACTGCAGTGAAACGCGCTTTAGAATCGCTGGTATTTCTGATGTCACAAACTATATTGTGACCAATCAGGTCAACGTGCCGGCGGGCTTTAGCATATCATTAACAGCGACACTAGCAGGGGAGTCGCGAGAGAAGCCAGGTTATCCTGGTATATGTTTTGTTGATATGGAAAATCCAGTTGATTTAGCAATATAGCAGGTGTGTGATATTACGATGTTATGATGAACTCTATGCCTTTTTTCCACTGACGTTCTGAGTTGTTCGAAGCGTTTCTGATGATTGTTAAAAGGCAGACTAAGATGGAAAACAGGAACATGGTTTGTGTAACATTGGCAAAACATTAGGCTTAGCTGTTTGATAACATCAAGCAAAAGGCTAATCATATTAATTACCGTTATGTGTCCGACGGTTTAAAGAGCGATACTATTGTGCAGCGACGTATACTAAATGAAGCAAGGATGTAGAGTTACATTAAAGCTATTTTAAGGCATGAAGAACATTTTTTCATAGGAAAAAAAATTTAAACGCCATTTTGGTGATCAAAGATGAGTTTTAAGGGATAAAATGATTGACTAGAGGGGGACTTTAAGGACTGCTGTGCCACATCTCACTGATATTTTTTCTTGGCAGTGGCTATTTCTGCTATTTGAAAATAGCAGTATTTTCTGTGTTTTAGTAATTAGATTCTATTTATACTTGGTGCAAATAGTGGCAGATACTACTTGGACCTCAGAGTATTGTAGTATATTATAAAACAGTATGCAATAATGACATATTCAGTGTATCCTCTATGATTATATTTATTAAAATCATATATGGATGCTGCCTTATTAGGACATTATTTGTCCATTTGTCTGGTTGAGGCAGTAAAACGGCAAGCACTTTTTAATCATTAATCATTTACATACAGAATTATGATTACAGGGGTAGATTATCGATTGATAAAGACTTATTGCACAATATTATATTATGACCTCAAAACACTTTTTTTTTTTTTTTTTTTTACAATATTACATGGTTTGTAAACGAAAACATTTTGAAGTTTACATCACATTTGCTTTTCTGACATGCTAAATTTGCTCGGTAGCTCAGCGTGTACCGTGTAGCATTGCACCATGAAACACGAGTCATGAAAAAAGAGCTCAAAGACTTTAGGTTTAAGGTTTAATTTAGATTTAAAACATGATTTAAAACATGATGGAGCATTAACCTTTTAGCACCACTTAGCGGCTTTTCAATCCAGAACTGCTGTGAACGTAATAAAACGTTGCCAGATTCACGTTCTTCTGTTTCTGATAAAACTGAACATGCTGGACATTTCACCCTGCAAGTGTCGCAAAACGTGCAAGACATGATGTAATTTCATTTTGCAGAAATGAAATGAAATAATTACAATCAACAAGGTCACATCTGTATAAAAACATCTGCAATTTATTCTTAATTCTTCTGCTAAAAGCTTTTTGTAGTACTATATAAATTTGTTGACGATTATAATAATTAGTGATGCACGATATATCGGCCGCCGATATAATATTGGCCGATATGGTCAATTTGTTACACATCGGTATCGTTCCGATGTCAAAATAGGGCCGATGTGAACAGGCCGATAATTATTCCTGTGTATTTGACGTGTGTGTAGGCTTATGTGGGGCCGGCGGGGATGTTTGTTTTTGTACGCGCGCATACATTACACACATAATGTGCTGAAGCAGGTGCTGGAGGCGGCAAGTTACGGCACTCTGCTTTGTTCTGACCGACCATCAAAGTATTGTCGCGCTGGAGTTACGGGGTTATGATGTAGCAATTAAATCACCTCAGACACACATGTAAGTTACATGTTTCACAGTGATTGCTTTTGTTAGATTACTGAATAATGGCAGACTCTGGGGGGAAAATGATGATGAAAATGATCAAGGTAAGAATGACACACGACACGGGTGCATAAAAAGATATTCTTTAAAATACAGTAATAGCTAGCGGTAGCCTTTAGCTAGCGATGCTACTTCACAAACTAAACACAAACACGTTTCGAGCCATAATCAACAACTTATCTAGTAACAAGCGCTGCATTAGAGCAGGCTAGTAGGATATCTTAATTCACAGCCCGTAAGGCTACATGTAGGCTACAACTGAAATAAAATGCTAGCTCTCGCCTGTCAATGACAGTCCACTGACTGAAAACTACGCGAGTTGGTCAGTTGGAGCCGCAACGACACACCCATTATACACCAGCAGCGGGAATGTAGTAATTTAAAGCCTACCTTTTGTTGAACCCTGGTTAAAATCCATGTCAAACAACCGACGAGAAAGCAAATCCATTACAATGCGGAACTACTAAAAAAATAGCTCTTTATTTGATTATCATAAAAATGTGTTTTCTATACAGAGATATCGACATCGGTAGATATCGGTATCGGCCATAAACAGCAATATTAATATCGGTTATCGGCCACAATTTTCACATCGGTGCATCACTAATAATAATCCTAATGTTTAATTATATTTATTTAAACCATTTTAAAGCCAAGCTCAAGACAGCATTATGGACAGTGTAACTACATAAGCTTGTCAGTTTAATCATACAAAATATGTTGAGCTAAAACATGTAGGCCTAAGGAATTACAATGACAGAAAATGTTAAACGTGACTGAATAATATACAGTACAATAAAAGAGAACCTGTAATGTATACCATGTTATTGCCATCGGACTAATTTCCGATTAATAGCAGAGCTAAAGGTGGAAAGATGTGATAGAAAAAATCAGCGTCCTGTGTGAACGACCAGTTAGACAAATACAGAGAAAGAGAAATTCAAGAGAGACAGAGTGATGTATGAATTAGTTAAGACAAAATAAACCAACAGATAGAAGATGAGAAGACAGAAAAACAAATTTGACTACCCAGTGTCAGCACAAAAGAAATGTACGTCTTTCCCCAAATACACAGAGAAAAGACAAATAAATGAGTATTCTTACAAAGTGTAAGCATGTTAGAACATCCAAATATCCTCTTGTGTGAATGATGTACGATTTCAGCACTAGGAGACAAAGAAAGCAAAAGGATTAGTTTGAGTTATTTGTCTTTCAGCATAAGCTTTTATCTAAAAAAACATACTGGGGGAACCTCAGGTTAAACACTCCGCTCAAAGGTGTAATGAGGATAGGATGAGTGAATCTCACAAAGAAATGGCTGGGTCATGTTTCCCCTTAAAACAAAGGAAAAAATTTAAAATATGGATGTGATTCGTATTATATTAAAAATGTGATTTGTTATATTTCTTTGTTAAGTTAATCTGCATAGGATTTAATGGATTTGATTCAAACTTTTTAATTGACTGACAGCACTGTTGGGACAGAATACATTTTTAAATATTTAATTTCACAATTTTAGTCATAAAAATAACTTATATCTAAAAAAATATCTTATATCTAAAAAATTATATTTTTAGGGAGAATTTGCCAGGGATGGGAATCGTAAGTTATTGATTCTGGTTCTGACTCTTCTTGAAGATTTTGCTTCCTTAACCTTTAATTGAGGATTCTTTTTTTTTACAGCATAATACAGTAAATTGTATGATATATGTTTTTAATTCACTAAAAAAAACTGCCTCATAAGATTCACTCATTCAGGAATTGAATTAAGATTTTTTCATTTTTTCATTGGGGAATTTGACTACTCTACTTGTGCTATATATGTTTGTTTCTCTAAAAAAATAACCCACTCAAAATATTTATTTGTTGGGATTTGCACTACACTGGTTATGCTGTATGTGTTTGATTCACTAAGAACCTGCTCATAAGATTAATTTGTTCAAGAATCTGACTACAATGGTTGCATTGTGTGTTTCTGATGAACACAAAAGATTAATTCCTTTGAGAATCGGACAACTCTGGTTGTGCTGTATGTTTTCAATTCACTTTTCAATTCACAATTCACAAGATTCACTTGTTTGGAAATTGGACTACAATGGTCACACTGTATGTTTTTGATTCACTAAAAGAACCTGCTCATAAAATTGGTTTGTTCTGCGACCTGACTACAATGGCTGCAGCTGTATGTCTTTGATTGACTAAAAAGAACTGGCTGAAAAGATGAGTCATTCAGTTTTGGACTTTATTTGGTTCTATTTTTTGTTTTTTATGGAACCAGTTTTGAAGGCCCAGTGCTCAGTTCCTAACCCTGATTCTGAGTCAAGAAAATTTAGATATCCTGGCAGTTAGCTACTGAGAATTGTTGTGTGTGTGGTATTTTGGATTTTTATTAGATTCCCCCAGATTGTCGTCTTATCTGCCATCTTTAGGTTGACAGCCCAGGTTTAAACCAGAACCAATTACACAGTGAAGTGGAGAAATGCGTGAAAGAACAAGAGATTAAGAGCGTAAGCACTGCAGGATGTGTCCTAAGCTCAGGACTGAAGAGCATTTCTGTCTGAGAGCTCTTTCGAGGCTGGAAGCTCTGGATTTGTGTGGAAACTGGGATAGCGTCCATTGTGCAGATCCACATGATCCCTGCCAGAGCCATCAGGTATCAGAGCTCGCACCAAAGTGCTACATTCCCCTTGTGCACTCAACAGACGGGGATTCGCACAGATATTCGGCCTGCGCTTTGAGCCAGAATCCTGAAAAATCAAGGGAAATAAGTCCCCTTGTTTTCGGGAGCAGTTGCCAGATATTGTGTTTCGGTAAGAGCTTACAGGGAAAGTAAAGCCATATGAAGCAAAACGCATTAGCTTCTACGAGTATCGACTTCAGGGAAGGACGTTGTTGCAATGCATGCCGATTCAAATACACGTTTACGATACTTTTGAAACCTAAGGTTTCTCTCACAGGGAAATGCAATGCATCCTTTCCAACAATGAAATCACAGTTCATTTTCTTTAACATCGAGTGATGTTGAAAACAATGAGTACCAAATTGAGCAAGACTTGCCTTTGTCATCTCATGAATAACTTGGATTACTTATTAGATTACTTTTTAGTCAAATTAAGTATTTTAGAAACTGCTGATCTACTGGGATTTTCACGCAGAACCATCTCTAGGTTTTACAGAGAATGGTCTGAAAAAAATTGAAAATATCCAGTGAGCGGCAGTACTGTAGGTGAAAATACTTTGTTGATGCCAGAGGTCAGAGGAGAATGACCAGACTGGTTCAGCTGAGAGAAAGACAACAATAACTCAAATAACCAGTCGTTACAACCGGAGTCTGCAGAAGAGCAACACGTCAAACCTTGAAGCAGATGAGCTAAAGCAGCAGAAGACCACACAGGGTGCCTGTCCTGACCGGTCTGATGGGTCTCGATTCCTGCTGCGACATTCAGATGGTCGGGTCAGAATTTGACATAAACAAAAGAGGGTCCAACCCAGTACTAGCAAGGTGTACCTAATACAGTGGCCTATGCGTGTATATAAAATGCATATGTAGACATAATATATGTAACAGGGCGTACACCCGGTCGTCTATAATCAATAGGGGGAGTAGAAAGAAAGCAAAAGAAGGCAAAACAAATGATCTATACAATATGTACCTAACAAAAATCAGCCAAATGGAAAAGAAAGCAAAAACAAACTTTACAATATTCACATGACAAAACCAACCAAAACAAAACCAAACAAGCACACAATTGTAAATAAGCTTTAAATACTGGGAAAAAATAGTGGTCTAGTACACAATCAGCTCCCAGATGAATCTGTCAAAACATAATACACATTCACAATACCTACATGTATACACCATTAAAGGTACAATATGTAGGATTTTTGCTGTAAAATATCCAAAAACCACTAGGCCAATATGATATATTTTGTTTAGTTGATCACTTACAATATCCCAAATGTTTCAAACTATTTGTAAATCGTGAGAAAATCGCGATTTTAACCAAGGAAACGGGGCGTGTGAGCAGGGGTGAGAAGTCTCCAGTCAATGGCGTCATATCCGTGTTAGCCTCGGTTTCCGCTTGGTTTGCGCTCGTACTGCCATAGTAACCATGGCGACAGACGTTGACAACTGGGTTATGCCTGTTATGCTTAGCAGGACGCTCACGCTGTTGTTGTTTTGTTCAAACATTATGGACCATGGCAAGCAGACTTTGAGACAAAAAGAGGACTAAAACGAAGATCAGCCTCTTTCGAGATGCTGAGAGCTCCACGTCCGCGACTAACTTCGACTTGACAGAGACGCGAGTGTTGCATGTACTTTATTAGACAGGTGAACAAATGTACATAAAACTATCAATGTTATTCAGTTCAACATGATGAAATGTTAGAATATGATCTGTATGTTATTCTAATGTTGATCTAGCTTATCGTACTTAGTCTCATACAGCCAACACACAACCTAACTAACAACATTCAACACAGTCAGATGCCGTTTAGTGTGATAGTGTAACTGTTAGAGCAAGTGAAACAGCGCTGCGTTACCTCAAGTTTAATTCGTCTAATAAACTGACCTGTGTGAGTATTAATTCAGCACTTGCGTGTAGTTCGGTAGAATGAAATGTCCTTATTCTTTTATATCCGCGGGACTTACGTTGTGTGTGGCGCTGGTATACGTCTAGCAATCGCGCCCTGCTTCACACCACAGTCATGTTAAAAACATCAATGTATTACTCAAATATAGAAACGCATAAAACATTCAATTACCTCCACAATATGTCCTATATTATACTGAACATGTCATATCACAAGTCACGACCGCGATGCCAAGCTTGTTGCTACAACGAAACACTAGGAGACAAACAACAGTTTGTTGTCAAGAACAAACAACACACGGTTTATTGCACATAATAAATCAAACTACCTACCCTGGGATTATTAGCAACATGAACAGGAAAAAAGCGAACGATACGAGACAGCTCCAAATGAATGACCGCGATGGCAGATTTGTTACTACAACAAAAAACAAACAAATATGCTCAAGCACAAACAATATTCTGCTTTTTGCACATAATAAATCAAACGACCTATTATGCAACACATACAGGTAAGTGGACGATACAAGCGGTACACACAGCGTGCAGCAGCTCTCCACGCTCACACCAGTGCCTTGCCAAACAACCATGTCTCCCACAGTATCACGGCGCGCACCCTTTAACTCGCTTAGGCGGAAATTACGCGGGACGCGTTCTGCCGTGACGTCAGCCAAAATAATACAAATAAATGAACATTATAAACCCACTACATATAAAATATGCATTATTTCATTATTTTTTAACCAACTCCCCATCATATCCATGTAAATCAGATAGTCACATTTTCTCACAAACTCTTTGAGTTGAACATTGTTTGTTTTGTGTCTACGGTTCAGGCAGGAAAACACCCCCAGGCTTGGCGTAGTCAGTAGCAGAGCTGGTAAAACCATTTAGGCTTTAAAGCTTCATTGTTTATGTTTCCAGAAGAAAGAAGAGAATCCTTAGTGGTCAGCCACAGCGACGGACATTGAGGATTTTTTCTAGTCAATTGTGGACTGCTGCACTCGTCCTAACCCATTCCCCCAAATTACATTCACCCAGCTTCTTTGGATCCTTATTTCATCTGATTCTTGTGTGCAAACAGCTCTTGACCATCCCCGTGGTGACTTGATATATCTCTTAAATTTCTGTTCCTGCTGGTAATGTGTATGTACATCTGTTTATTATGCATTTGCTCTATTGATGGGTATTTTGAACTCGTTTATTAGCTTACTAGTTGTCACATTGATGTATTGGATCTGATATTTTAATCATTTCCCAACTCATAGTTCCTCTATTACTGGCCAGAGGTCTAGACATTTACATAAGAGATATTAGCTCTGTCTCAAAACCTAGTGAGCTGCCTATCTAGAAAGCATTTCATGGCATCCTAATTACATTGCTGAATCGAAGACTTTCCAAAAGATAGACAGAAACATTATGCTGCCCTTTGAGACACCTTTTATGGTCAAATTCAAGGCAACATCTCACATATCTTTTGTGGAGAAGGCAATCCCAGAATGAATGCAATGAACACAATAAATTAAAATTGGCAGATGGAGTTGAGAAAAATGTGACACTAAATATTTCAATTTTTACTGAAACATTTTCAGTCTGAATAATTTCCTTAGTAATTTCGCACAATATTTGTGTGCTATGTGTTTTTAGCCTTATTAACAGTATTGTTTTGTTAGCTTAGCAACATGCTAATGTTAAACTATTATCAATTGTGAGTTGAGACTTACTGTGAGTGAGCATGTTGTGTGGCATACATTGTTGCTACCTACAGTATGTTGAATGTCCGAATCAGTTACTTAAGAGATTTCATTTCGGTGGATGTTGTTTATGAATGGAGTTCACTTGGTTATTATGGCTATTATATGTCTGCTTCCCAAATCACACACTTATGCACTATTCTAGGCCGTTTTGTAGTATAAGATTCAAACAAGTGAAACCAGACCTACTCAACTCATTTGGGAGGCGGGCACGCTAACAAGGACGCTAAAGACCGCAGTCGCTAGAGTGCCACTTGAAGGCGGAGGAGTGATGTTTACATGCACAGCTCTTACTGGTCTACGTTCGTTAGAAAAGTGCACTTCAAAAATCCAAATAATGCACTTAATTAACTGAAAAAAAGGAAGTGTAGAATGTTGACACTTCATCTATTTAATTGTTGCTGCTTTACATATGTAGCGGAGGTAGGCTGTCTATTAGACACAATGCTGGATGACAAAACTAGCTTTCTAAATGTCATACATTAAACATTAGACTGCATAGTGTGTAGTTTAAGTACATAGTGTAGTCCCAAGTACATAGTGGAGTCATTTGGGATGCTACTTAAGTTTCTAGCCCAACTCTTTAGCATCATGCTAATCAAGTACAGTGATCTAAGCTGATTTCCAGGGTTCTGAAGTTTTTAAGGAGTTATGTAAAAGAGTTCAAGACTAGACGACCCTCTTGTTGTTCTTTTGTTTCCTCCATCCGTCACACCCCTCCGAGAAGCAAACAGGGACGTAACTTGTCCCACACATTTTTTTAAACTTTCTTCACATACCAGACTTTACCGTGTCTTAAGAAAGACAGAGAGCAGATACAGTGGCCTTTACTTCAATTTACGTTCTTCTACTGTGAAAGGCACCAGACAGGGGTAAAATGAATTTAAGAGGACTTAAAAATAAGTATGCTGGCAAAATATTTTACCAAGTCCATTGAAGGCTTGTCGAAGTTGAGAACCCATGTGCAGTTTTAAACATGAACCAGATACAAAACAAACAAAAACATGAAACTAAAGCATAAACTAGAGCACACTCGAACTTAAGATTTGCTATTTAGTATCGCTTAACGTCAGTGTTCTGCATGAATCCGAGTAAGGGGACCGTTAACCAGGGAAACGTTGACCTCTTGCCCCCATTTTCAACACCTCCATTCCAAACAATGGTTTCATTTTGATATGTACCCCAAAGAAAATTCCCGATGGAAAAAATCAAATCCTGTTTTACTCAGAAATATGTCAGTTTACGGAAGTCAAATGGGATGCTGATGTTTCTCAATATGAGTTGAGTTTTATGGTCTCACACAGAAAATGTTAGGGTTCGTACCAGGTATGCTTATTCTAGAACTGTGTAAAAGGGTCACTTAGCGCGCACTGCATCAAATAGTGGCTCATGTTGACACAGAGCTGGGCCCATTTCAACAAGTTATACGATATGCTAAGCAGATTTACAATGGGTAAACAAACACATTTGCTGAAACGGTGTGTTGTATAGACAAGCACATTAATTTTTAGCAATACTCAATTCCCTCAGCCCAAAACTAAAAATACAAGCTGTGTGGTGGGAACTCTCTGGTGTGCACGTCTGCAGGCTGACATATGGGGCACATGTACATCTATTGGCAACTGGGGTGCAATTGCGGCCTGCTCGAGTTTGAGTAACAGATGTAGGCTGCTAGCTTGTGTGGGAGGGTTATTGGGGGCTATAAGCTGAGTTTGCGTTGTATAAAGTTTCCTGGGATTATCACAGAATTGGAAGGTGCGATGTTGTTAATATGCCCTAATGGGCCATGACTTCGGTTTGGGTCAAAACCTGATACGTCCACACTAAAAATCGAGAAACTACACAGGCCAGTCAGTGGAAAAGCCAAGAAAGCGAATGGAACTCTGGCAAATCTCAGAGGCTGTGGAAAAAGGACTGCCCCTGTTCCTATAGTCCCAAGTTTTTATTCATCAGCGGAGAACTAGTTTTTCGTTGTGAATATTATGCGGTTGCATTAAATGACATCATTACATGGTTCTGTGGAATACTTGATTCTCATTGGTCAGTCACTCCATTCAGCGGTATGTTATTCCTCGATAACAACCGCTGAAAACGGATAAAACAGGCTCATCCGGGTTACTAAATTCAGCAGCAGAAGTCAGAATGTTTTTTCTTTGTGGAAGTTTTGCATTTGGTGACCTAATAATATATTAAAACAGTCAAATCAATATTTTGTGTACAGTTCTTTAATTATGTCATCAAGTATCATGGACTTGCTCTCTCTTGTTTCATACAAATGCAGCTGCTGCCATTTTGCAATTATTGTTTTGTACACTGTTGGATTGTAAGATACAACAAACAGGTACAATTTTAAAACAGTTTCTCAAATCAATATCTATGATCCCCATAACTATGTGGTGAAATGCTGTGCAAGTAATATGATTGGACATTATCCCTTAAATGTCCGTCTAGTTTGAACTTGCCGCGCTAGCATCTGCTCTCTCCATGGAAGCTTTGCATTTAAAGACCTAATAAAATATTTCGACTCTGATCAATATTTCGTGTCTAATTATTAACTTATGTGGAAAGTAGTAAATCGGAGTCGGGGTCCTGATCACCCTGTCAGAGTTTATTCTAAGAATACCGGTTGGATGTACATTATCCTTATCTCAGCTCTCAATGTGCAGAGCAGTCAGCTTCATAGAACTGCACTGTAATGTGTCGTCTGTTTGTTCAGCTGCTTTGCATGTGTATCCGGTTTGAACAGTCTTATTTGGTTAGGGACAGACGTCGCCACTGAAGCTCAAATTGGGCCTAATGTCTGCTCGAACCTTTTGGGGGTTTATGGTTTGCTAAAGAAGAGGGATGTGATTTTTGCACCACTAGTGCCACCATACAGAAATAATTAATACTTATAGTATTATCTCAGTTTAATATACAGAGACAACTATAATACTATTCACTTACGCTAAGTGGCTAGCTAGTGCTTAGGCTATTTATGATGGTGTAGATTTGAAATATGAATCCATATACATAGGACTATCCATTAGGCAATTAAGGAATCCAAATACCATAAAACTTCAAATAATAACCCGGGCTTTTATTTTCCCAAATCGTCAAACTGCACTGGCTTGTATTTGAGACAGGCGTCTATATGAGACAGGCCTTTATAATTTAGTGTTGAGATGTTGTTCATTGAGATGTTGTTCCTAGAGTCTCTAATCTCTAAAAATATTAATTCATTTGGATAAATGCTAAATGGGAAGTTTACTTAAGTTTAGTTTTTAGGCTGTTGCAGCCAATTGAGTACTAAGCTTGAAAGTTGTTAGCAACTGTTCATTGTGGAATGTTTGCCGTGTCCCTGAAAGTTATACTGACTGTGTTTAACTCTACAGTATAATGACTTTACAGTGGTTTTGGAGACCTATATAAAATAATTTTGTGTTAAAGTAAGCAATTTGCTACGTTACAAGCTTGGTAGCTACAAGGGACAAAAAATAGCCTAAATTAAACGCACTTCGGCAAACCTGACCTTATCTGATCAATACTGTACAATGTACAATATTGTATAATGTAATATATCTGTACAATATTTTCATTGTAGCCTAATAGAAAACGCATTTTGGCACATAATTTCAACATGCTGCTATTGTATTGGGCGCCGTTTGTAAAGCGGCTCACGCTGAAAATAACAGCAACATTTTGTCACATTCAGCTTCAAACAATGTTTAAAAAAACTGGTATGAATTTTTGACGGTCACTTTTTAGCACATTTACAACAATATTTGTCAACTTAGAAATAGTTTAAATAGTTAAATCTAAATATTAAATGTTACACTTAAATGTTAAATCTAAATGTTAAATCTAAATCTAAATGTTAAATCTAAATCTAAATGTTAAATCTAAATCTAATGTTAAATCTAAATGTTAAATCTAAATGTTGAATCTAAATGTTAAATCTAAATGTAAATGTTGAATCTAAATGTTAAATCTAAATGTAAATCAGATAACTCAGATAACAATATTTAACAATGTATACATATATTTTTCATTTGATTGGTTCAACCGCCCACCACCCGCCCGAATTTAATTAAAATATTTTTTTTCGTCACGTCATCCGCCCGATCCGCGGTTTATCCACGGAGTCCGCAGCTGTAACCGCCAACCGCGCATCTCTATTACACACACACACACACACACACACACACACACACACACAGACACACACACACACACACACACACACACACACACACACACACACACACACACACACACACACACACACACACACACACACACACACACACACACACACACACACACACACACACACACACACACAGACACACACACACACCCACCAGCTCAACAGTACAGTAAATGTGATTGCACCCTATGTGTTGGTGTAGTTGGAAGGTGTTTTTGTAAGATGGCATGATTTTTTGGACCCAGGTGTCAATCCAAATGGAATTTATTTTCTTCTGTGGAACGCAAAAGAAGACATTTTAAAGAAAGTTTGATCTGTTTTGTCCATATAAAGTCAGTGGGGTGTAAAACAACATTAGGGCACTGAGGTATTTTTCAAAATACAGGGTCCTTCTCAAAAAATTAGCATATTGTGATAAAGTTCATTATTTTCCATAATGTAATGATAAAAATTAAACTTTCATATATTTTAGATTCATTGCACCCCAACTGAAATATTTCAGGTCTTTTATTGTTTTAATACTGATGATTTTGGCATACAGCTCATGAAAACCCAAATTCCTATCTCAAAAAATTTGCATATTTCATCCGACCAATAAAAGAAGTGTTTTTAATACAAAAAAAAAGTAAACCTTCAAATAATTATGTTCAGTTATGCACTCAATACTTGGTCGGGAATCCTTTTGCAGAAATGACTGCTTCAATGCGGCGTGGCATGGAGGCAATCAGCCTGTGGCACTGCTGAGGTGTTATGGAGGCCCAGGATGCTTCGATAGTGGCCTTAAGCTCATCCAGAGTGTTGGGTCTTGCGTCTCTCAACTTTCTCTTCACAATATCCCACAGATTCTCTATGGGGTTCAGGTCAGGAGAGTTGACAGGCCAATTGAGCACAGTAATATCATGGTCAGTAAACCATTTACCAGTGGTTTTGGCACTGTGAGCAGGTGCCAGGTCGTGCTGAAAAATGAAATCAGATGGAAGCATGAAGTGCTCCAAAATCTCCTGATAGCTAGCTGCATTGACCCTGCCCTTGATAAAACACAGTGGACCAACACCAGCAGCTGACATGGCACCCAAGACCATCACTGACTGTGGGTACTTGACACTGGACTTAAGGCATTTGGGCATTTCCTTCTCCCCAGTCTTCCTCCAGACTCTGGCACCTTGATTTCCGAATGACATGCAAAATTTGCTTTCATCCGAAAAAAGTACTTTGGACCACTGAGCAACAGTCCAGTGCTGCTTCTCTGTAGCCCAGGTCAGGCGCTTCTGCCGCTGTTTCTGGTTCAAAAGTGGCTTGACCTGGGGAATGCAGCACCTGTAGCCCATTTCCTGCACACGCCTGTGCACGGTGGCTCTGGATGTTTCTACTCGAGACTCAGTCCACTGCTTCCGCAGGTCCCCCAAGGTCTGGAATCGGTCCTTCTCCACAATCTTCCTCAGGGTCCGGTCACCTCTTCTCGTTGTGCAGCATTTTTTGCCAGACTTTTTCCTTCCCACAGACTTCCCACTGAGGTGCCTTGATACAGCACTCTGGGAACAGCCTATTTGTTCAGAAATTTCTTTCTGTGTCTTACCCTCTTGCTTGAGGGTGTCAATGATGGCCTTCTGGACAGCAGTCAGGTCGGCAGTCTTACCCATGATTGCGGTTTTGAGTAATGAAACAGGCTGGGAGTTTTTAAAAGCCTCAGGAATCTTTTGCAGGTGTTTAGAGTTAATTAGTTGATTCAGATGATTAGGTTAATAGCTCGTTTAGAGAACCTTTTCACGTTATGCTAATTTTCTGAGATAGGAATTTTGGGTTCTCTTACGAGAGTATCTCTTGTACTGCGTAATAGCTTACGCTAGGGGAAAAACTCTTTTCCGCGAGATATTGAAGCCAAAAATTATCCTTAATTTTTTATTAATGTAAAACGCTTTGCAGCAGCAAGCAAACATAGGCGAAACAGCTCGCGCGCCTATTGGTTGCTCTGCAGCAAATGCAGCAGCCTATCGAGAGAGACTCTGCGTGACGTAATGACCAATGGGGGCAATTCGCGCCCATATCGTCACGTCCCGCCAGAAGGGGCGTGGTCTCGCCCTATAAATATGCTCGTTAGGCTGATACAAGCTGATTTTTACCTCTTCAGCGAAGCACACGCATCGCTGGATCCGGAGTGAGAAGCCGCGCCGTCGAAGCAAGCTTTTCAGCGGGACGAGCTCTGGAGTCGCTGGCCTCGCCGCCTTCAACTGCCGTACCTGCTGCGCTTTCCGGCGTTATATATCCTTTCAACACTCTGTGTATTTCTCTGTTGAGAAGTGTTTGTTCGCCTACTTGACGCGACTTACACTTCTCTCTCAAAAGAGCAGCGTCTTTTTAAAGATGCCTTCCTGTGGCTCGTGCCGCGCCCCGCTCAGCGATGGAGACCGACACGTCATCTGTGTTTCCTGCCTGGGTGAGGATCACGCGGCTATCGCGCTCGCTGACGGCGGATGCCCTCATTGCGAGCTTTTGTCCATGGTGACTCTGAGGACGCGCCTGGCATCATTCTCCGAGCCTTCACCGCAGCCCGCCGTGGTGCCGCGCCGCAAGAAGCGCCGCGCCCAGCGAGCTCCCGAGCTTTCTCCAGCCCGCCAAAGCTCGCCGGTTCGCCCGCCAGCTTCGCCGGCTTCGCTCGAGTCGCTCACTGACGGACAACGGCCGCCGCCTGCCGCCGCGTCCATCCACGAGCTTGACGAACCCTCCGAGGCGTGTTCTCTTCTGGCGTCAGATAGTGAGGATTGGGCGAGCTCTGTGGATCTCCCCTCCGCTAGCGTTTCCCGCCAGACCACTGGTAAGAGAGCCGGCATTGAGACTGAGCTGATGCGTCTGCTCTCTCAGGCCGTTGAAAGCATCGGCCTCGATTGGGAGGCGCCCGCGCAGCCGCCGCGCAACAGAATGGACGGACGCTTTCTCGGAAATGACGAGGCTCCGACGAAATCGCGGCCCGCGCCCTTCCTCCCGGAACTTCACGAGGAAGTGACGAAATCGTGGAACGCCCCCTTCTCCACCAGGCTGCGTACCTCTGCTTCTGCTGCCTTCTCCTCTGTGGATGGCGCGAAGGAAAGAGGATACCTTTCTGTTCCTCCTGTGGAACCAGCTGTAGCGTCTCATCTCTGCCCGCCCTCCGCTGGACGGCGCGCGCACACGACGCTTCCTTCTAAAGCCTGCCGAGTGACGTCATCCATGCACGGTCGCGCTTACACCGCCGCCGGGCAAGCAGTTTCAGCGCTGCACACTATGGCTATCCTGCAGATTTTCCAGGCCGACCTTCTCCTTAAACTGGACGAGGAAGGACCCGGAGCGATCTGCGTGGCGGACCTGAGAAGCGCTACAGACCTCGCTCTTCGCGCTACTAAAGCCGCTGCACAGGCCATAGGACGAAACATGGCCTCTCTCACCGTGGCTGAGAGACACTTATGGTTGACGCTGTCCGAGATGACGGAAGCCGAGCGCTCTGTGTTCCTCGACGCGCCCATTTCCCAAGCGGGCCTTTTCGGATCTGCCGTCACAGACTTCGCGGACAGATTCATGGAGGTACAAAAAACTTCGCAGGCCATGAAGCACTTCCTTCCGAAGCGCTCGAGCTCCGCTGCAGGTCGCTCTAAACCGCCGCCTGCTCGCAGCTCTCAGCCGCAGCCTGCACCGCCCGCCGCCGCCGCTTCACAGCGCCGCCACGCCCGAGACCAAAGACCGCGCTCTCGCTCTGCTGGACGCCGCCCCCCTCAGCGCGGGCCCCGGCCGAGGATTGAGATCAAGCCCGAGGCCTCAAAATCTTCCTAGCCATTCTAGGAAAACGACGGTGTTCAAATCCCGCTGCGGCCGGATTTTCACTGAAACTTCTCGCTCGGTCAGTTCCAAACATCGCGACTGTCCCAGTGTATTTCGCAGAGAGTCAGCCGGTGTCACAGCCCGTTTGCCTGCGCACAAAAGCCGTTCTTACGGCTACCCAGATAAATCCAATAAAGAGTGCATTTTCTGGTGTTCCGGCCACGGCCGAAGGTGTTATGAGTGTTGTAAGAATGCCCACCCAGTGCCCATTCCCACACACAAACACAGCCCGCCACGGTGCAGGGCTAGCACAAATAAAATCGACTCCGGTCGATTGTGCAAACAATGTAGTGCAAGCGCCCATGTCACCATGCCCGCTCACACTACATGCTGCGTGTCCCATGGTTTCTGTAAAAACGAAACCAACACACATTCAGTCGCCCATGAACGACAGTGTTTTCAGTGTATTAAATGTGCCCGCAGCCCCGCGCCCACATTTTCTCACAGACACGCCGATTCCCACGGGATCTTCCCCGCTCGCTTTTTATGCACAATCTGCCATAAAGAAGCTGAGCGCGGCCAGGTCGCCCGCTGTGATCAGCGCGCCCCCCGCCTCGAACGCTGTAAACACGGTGTTGTGTTCCCAGTATGCACGGGCTCTCGAGCTGCCGTTTTGTCGCGGCCAGAGCCCGGATTTCATTCTGCCTCTAGCTATTCACGCAGATGCGTGGTCAAAGCTTCCCGGGGTATCAGAATGGGTGCTGAACACTATAAAGAGAGGCTACTCGCTACAATTCGCGCGACGCCCGCGCCGTTATACGGCGCGCGTCGAAACTACGGTGAAAAACGAAGTATCTCATCTACTTCGTGCCGAAATAGCGAAACTACTGAGCAAAGGGGCTATAGAACCTTTATCTCAGGCTCAGAGCGAAGGGGGCCTATACAGCAGATATTTTCTGGTACCGAAAAAGGATGGGGGTCTCAGACCCATTTTAGATCTACGACAGCTGAACAGAGTGCTTGTGAAACGCCAGTTCAGAATGCTTACGACCAGGAAAATCCTCGCGCAGGTGCGCTACGGGGACTGGTTTGTGTCGATAGATCTGAAAGACGCCTATTTCCAAATAAAAATAGCGTCCCATCACAGGCGATTCTTGAGATTTGCCTTCGAGGGCCAGGCATATCAATACACAGTCCTGCCGTTCGGCCTGTCCCTAGCACCTCGTACATTTACGAAGTGCATGGACGCGGCGCTCGCACCCCTGAGACTTCAGGGCATGCGAGTCCTGAACTACTTGGACGATTGGCTGATTCTAGCTCGATCGCGATCGGAGCTCATAGAACACAGGGCCGCATTACTCGAGCACCTCGAGAAGCTGGGCCTCACAGTCAATTGGGCGAAGAGCTCACTGTCTCCCAGTCAGAAAATTTCCTTTCTGGGAACCGTGTTGGACTCGCTGTCCATGACAGCACGCCTGTCACCAGAGCGCGTACTAAATATTCAGCGCGGCGTGAAATCCTTCCGCCACGGCGCGATAGTCCCGCTCAAAAGGTTTCAGAAAATGCTGGGGCTGATGGTCTCAGCAGCCTCTGTACTCCAGTTGGGCCTGCTCCGCATGCGCCCACTGCAGATGTGGCTGAAAGCGCGGGTTCCACCCAGGGCATGGACAGCGGGTCTGTTTCGCCTCAGGGTCGACCTTCAGTGTGTGTCAGCTCTGGAACCTTGGAGAAAAACCGACTGGTATCAGTCAGGTGTGAGCCTGGGGACCGCTTTGAGTGTAAAGGTGGTGTCCACGGACGCCTCCACCTCGGGGTGGGGAGCGCTGCTCGAGGGCAGACCGCTAGCTGGCCTGTGGTCAGAACGGGAAAAGCTCCTTCACATAAACTGCTTGGAGATGATAGCAGTCGACAAAGCGCTACGGCGTTTTTGTCCCCAGATAACAGGCCACCACGTCTTGGTCCGGTCGGACAACATGTCGGTGGTGGCATACATAAATCGCCAGGGTGGCGTCAGGTCACGAAACCTTTACAGGTTGACGGAACGCCTCCTGGTTTGGGCTCAGCACAACCTGCTCTCACTGAGAGCAGCGCACGTGCCTGGTCACCTGAATGTGGGACCAGACAGACTGTCCAGGAACAATGTTCCAGCAGGGGAATGGTCGCTGCACCCGCAGACGGTCCAGCTGCTGTGGAAAACGTTCGGCAGAGCTCAGGTGGACCTATTCGCGTCCCACGAAAACGCTCATTGCCCGGAGTTTTTCTCGAAAAGCAAGGATGCGCTGGCTCATGTTTGGCCCCGCTGCCCCCTATATGCTTTTCCTCCTGTCTCGCTCCTGCCTCAGGTGTTGGAACGAATCAGGGAGAACGGATGCCCAGTGCTGCTTGTAGCCCCGCTCTGGACGAACCAGACGTGGTTCCCTGCCTTGATGCAGCTGGCCAGCACTGCCCCATGGCCTGTACCATTGAGGAGAGACCTCCTCTCTCAGGCGGAGGGCTCGATTTGGCACCCTCGCCCGGAGTTATGGTCCCTGCACGCATGGGCCATCAACGGGTACCCGCTAGCCTCCCAGAGGGAGTGTTAAACACGATCGCGCAGGCTAGAGCTCCGTCTACCAGGCGGCTCTACTCCTCGAAATGGTCTGTTTTCTCTGCATGGTGTCAGGCCCAGAGCCTTTCACCTGTGGAGTGCGGGGTTTCGGAAGTGCTTTCCTTCCTTCAAGAGCTACTGGATAAGGGCAGGACCCCATCCACGCTCAAAGTATATGTGGCGGCCATAGCAACGTTTGCAAAACCGGTGTCTGGCCAGTCGCTGGGGAAAAACGACTTAGTCGTGCGTTTCCTTAGGGGAGCTCGGAGGCTGAACCCCCCAAGGCCCCCTTCAGTCCCGACGTGGGACCTTTCCACGGTCCTGGAGGCCATGAAAGGCGCCCCGTTCGAGCCAATCCAGCTGGTGGACATGAAACACCTGTCGTTCAAGACAGTGTTTCTCATGGCTCTCGCTTCAGTGAAGCGCATAGGGGACCTACAGGCGCTTTCAGTGAGCGCGTCGTGTATGGAGTTTGGGCCTAATGACTCGAAGGTCATCCTCAAACCAAAGCACGGGTATGTCCCGAAATCCCTCAATACGCCGTTCAGGGCCCAGGTAATTTCCCTGTCTGCCCTTCCGGTTCTCAGTGAGGAGGAGGATGCAAGTCTCCTTTGCCCCGTCAGGGCATTAAGAGCTTATGTGTCACGCTCGTCTGTTTTCAGACAGACGGAGCAGCTTTTTGTTTTGTTCGGCGGGCGTTCCAAGGGACTCGCCGCCTCAAAACAGAGCCTATCCAGATGGATAGTGGATGCCATTGCGCTCGCTTACTCTGCGAAGGGCTTACAGTGCCCCTTGGGTGTCAGGGCGCACTCCACGAGAGGCGTGGCCTCTTCGTGGGCATGGTCTAGCGGGGTTTCCCTGCAAGATATCTGTACGGCCGCGGGCTGGGCCTCGCCGTCTACATTTATAAAATACTATAACCTGGAGGTACCCGCCTTACAAGCTAAGCTTTTGGCGGTCTAAATTCAGTGTTATCTGCCCCGCTGTGCGGCCCAGATGCTGAGTTTACTGAAGCCCCATGAGTATTGACTCACGTATGGCCACCCAGATCAGGCTGAATGCTCTCACCCTGGCTGCGCGTTTGATTGTCATATAATAGCCCCGCTCGGTGCTTTTTTATAGGGAATGACGCTTCCAGCCTCTCTTCCTCTACTCTATGTGAGTTTATGGTGATTATGTACTACATGAGCCCTGGGCTTCGGCCCCTGGGACTTTGGTGTTGGATCCCTGTACGCACGGCGTGTTGCATTGTGTTCCCCTAGCGTAAGCTATTACGCAGTACGAGAGATACTCTCGTAAGAGAACGTACTCGGTTACTAACGTAACCTCGGTTCTCTCTAGAGAGGGAACGAGTACTGCGTATCTTGCCGTGCGTGGAATACGCTCTGGTTCGCTTCAGCGATAAAAACCAGCTTGTATCAGCCTAACGAGCATATTTATAGGGCGAGACCACGCCCCTTCTGGCGGGACGTGACGATATGGGCGCGAATTGCCCCCATTGGTCATTACGTCACGCAGAGTCTCTCTCGATAGGCTGCTGCATTTGCTGCAGAGCAACCAATAGGCGCGCGAGCTGTTTCGCCTATGTTTGCTTGCTGCTGCAAAGCGTTTTACATTAATAAAAAATTAAGGATAATTTTTGGCTTCAATATCTCGCGGAAAAGAGTTTTTCCCCTAGCGTAAGCTATTACGCAGTACTCGTTCCCTCTCTAGAGAGAACCGAGGTTACGTTAGTAACCGAGTACGTTTTCATGAGCTGTATGCCAAAATCATCAGTATTAAAACAATAAAAGACCTGAAATATTTCAGTTGGTGTGCAATGAATCTAAAATATATGAAAGTTTAATTTTTATCATTACAGTATGGAAAATAATGAACTATATTTGTCTACAATATATATTTATCACAATATGCTAATTTTTTGAGAAGGACCTGTATATATTTATTGTAATCTCAGAAGAATGCAAGTCATACAGGTTTGGAACAACATGAGGGTGAGTAGCCTAAATGATGACATAGTTGTCTTTTTTTGTGTGTGAGCTATTCCTTCAACTATTTTGTAGCTGTGGCATGGGTGACTCAGGGCTCCTAACATTTGAGAGCACCAGACCCACTAAGTTCTACAGATGGTGGTGCTAGTACCTGATTTGGTAAAGGTGAGCGCTCTCTCATTATAAAAAGAGCGCTCTTATCTTGCTGTCAGTCAGAATGTGAAGAATTTTTTTGTTTTTTTTAGGACTTAAAAATGAATTTTTTAAGAATGTGACTTCTTACTTTTTTCATATATTAATATATATTCCATATGGTAATTTCATGTCTTTCTTTAAATAAAAGTGATTGTTTGATTTTACAAATCATCACATTCAAATTGTGTAATATTTAGAGCTTCGAAGTGCTGGAAAAAGTGTGAAGCACTTGAAAGCCCTTTGAAAAGTGCTTTAAATTCACCCTCAAAAGGTTGTGCGAACCCTGAGATGAATAATGTAAAAAAACATTCAACTATTTCAGCCACAATACCATGGTTACAGTTAGCGTTGCTACATTAAATCCATGGTTAATGTTGTGGATTGAAAAGCCTGATAAACAGAAATGGCAGCTCTTATCAGTTGGCCAACGTGGTGGTGGCACCAGTGCGACCTCTAACTAAATGTAGTCGCATCGGCAGGAAAAAGGGTTGCAAAATGCAACCATTTGGTCGCAGTCTGGAGCTGTGTGACTTCAGAAGTGCCGGAGTGGAGGGCTGATGTGTATGACTAATATAATGTGTGTGTAAAAGTAAAAAACGTTAAGTAGAGCACAAGCCAAGAGCAGTAAAGCTGCTGTATATCAGGCAGTAGAGCTGCCTTCAGTCTCTCGCTCGGTTTCTCTCCTCAAGAAGTATTTCTAATAGAATAATGGTCATATTGCATCCATAATAGAAACACGATAGATTAATCTAAAATTTGTGGTGCTCATTTGTGCCTGATGCTGTTGATCATAGAGAGTTTGTTTTACTGTATATTTGGAGAACTTTTTTTCGTAAGTTTTAAAATGATTAGACACTTGTATATGCTGTTTTTACAAGCTTTTTATGTATTCAATGTGTTAAGAGTTTTCCTGGTCACCAATGTCTAGAAGGGCACACTGCAATCCATATCGGATAGGTTTGAGACACATGTAAATGTATTCTTTGTTAATTATCTCATAGGGAAGGGGTACCTGTTATCAATAACCCAAAAAGAATCCTAACTGTGGTACACGAGAAAGCCGCAGTCTCTTGGGACATAATAGGATCCAAAGAGGTCTGTTGAATCTAAATTTCTGAAGGTTTAGTGTGTTAAGAAAGAAATGTATTCATGATCTGTGAGAGTATGTTGTATTTTACTAGTTGTTTTGTTTTGCACTCGTCTGGTTCTCTCTCTCTTTCTCTGCCATATGGTTTTCCCTCCCCAATTCACTGGTTGCTCCAGCTGAGGTTGCAGCTGGTGTCCATGTCTGCTCAGCTCATCCCAAGAGCCGTGATTCACATCGTCAGGGAAGCAATTCCCACAACGGTTTGCACATCTCTGGATGTTGTGGTTTGGTGAGGTTTTAAAGTAAAGGAATCTCCAACATCCAATTAATGATGAATCACACCGTCTCCAGTGTTTGACCTACACAGATGTGTACAGGAATACAACGACTCCTCATGTTCTCGAAACCTCCCACAGGTGCGAATGGAGCTATGGATGTGTCATCTGAAATAATTCATCACTGGCTAGCCTGCACCCATTAAATGTTAATAACCTACATGGGATGTCAGATGAAAAACAGCACTTTTGAGACGAGCGCTTATGTCAGGAGGTGGTGCTTAGAACATCTCTGGAATGGGATTTTATGTAGAACATATGGAGCTTTTGAAGTGTGGAATATTTCTGATATGACCGCTGTTTTTTGTAGGAGAAGAGAATGTCGATTCTTTTCCATTACCCTTCTGGTCCATAATGGTGCCCTGCTGCGGTTTCAATACGCTTTAAAACTACAACTGCGTTTATTAATGGAGCTCTGGGGATATGGAAAAACTCAATTTTTTACATTACAAGAAGTGCTGACATGTAGTGACATCAGATATGTTGGGCCAATGTTTTGGTATTTGAAATGACTGACTCGCCTCGGGACATAAAATTGGGGTAAAAGAAACCAAACCCGAAATCTCTGCAGTCGAGTCATGTAAATACTATGGAGCATTTGGAACCGTCTCTGGAATTAAGTGTGTTGTGGGATATTCGGGGAGTACTGTGGGAAGAGAACATATTATTGAGGGATATTATGCAAGGGGAAAATTGGGAGATTGTTTGCAAAAAAAAAAAAGGAATAATATTTGATGCATTAACTACTAGTCAGACTGGGGATTCAGTCAATTAAAAAAGAGCGTGTGGAAAGTTTTTGCAGCATTTTGGCTCCTGGATTTGTGGGTTCTATATTGAATGAATGGAAGTGATATCGGACATGCTCGAGATACATCCATTAGGGTACATTTTCATTTCATGCAGACCAAGATACATATGAGTTCGAGAGCTAGAAGAAAACAAAGAGAACTTCCATTTGAAGTCTTGCCTCCAGCTGTGTCTTTTTCTCTGCTAATCGTACGTAAGGTATCCTTGGCTTTTGATGAATCCTGAATGTCATTCAAATGGCAAACAAATATCAAGGCTGGGAAACAGGTCACATATCCTATTCCCATCTCAATGAGACACAAAGAGGTGCCAGCAGCTGTGGAAAGAGAAAAGAAACCAGTGTTTTCTGGAGCTGGAGATGTTGAGGGCAAGCAATAGATGCACTCATCCCTCGGCTCTGACTTCTGTGGACAGGAAGGCCTGCTGAGCAAAGATGTGCCGTGGATGGATGGAAATGAAGCGTTTCTTCCCTCCTTCACCTCAATGGAAAACATACCATAAAGGGAAAACAAATCCTGTATTGATTATGCCTTTAAAGTCCCAAATGGCACCCTTTCATGACTTCATGATGCTTCCTCGGCTGGCAACTTTTTATGGTTTTCCTTGTGGAACTTAAGAGAATTGTAGTGTATAGTAATGCACAGATATTTTTTTTCTGGATAATAGTGCAACAGTCGGATTCCTGAAGTAAAAATGTCATTTATTTTCTCCATAGGGGAATTTTAACCATAATTTCAACCATGAAGACAGACATGCTGTGAGCTATGAGGTTGTTAATTGATATTATTCTACGGGGCTGTTGAATGCTTGAATCTGATTGGTTTGACAAACGTTCCAAGGTGTGCAATTATTTTCATGAAAACACAGTTAAAGTAGTTCCAGGTTTTGACCGCATTACAGTTCTATATCACGTCGCCAAATGATTTCAGTTATTTCAAAGTCCTACAGCTTACAACAGCAAAAGAACCAGAACCCACAACGACACTGACCAAATATAGTAAACAACAGGACAAAAACGACAAATTATTTTGATGTTTTTTGCCACAAAATTATGTTTTATTATGTATGGAAAGCACATACTCTCTTTCTCCCGCTCTGTCTCTCACCCAAACGCACACACACATACAGTACGGACACACACTTCACTATTAGTAGAGACGTTGCTGCCGAACACTGTTGAGAGACTGACTTAATTCATAGACGCTTGATAACTGATAACTTTCCCCATGGGAAAAAATTGTTCTGCAACCAACCTTGCTGAAAATGGATGGGCACTGTTGCATCAGCCGATAATTATTTTATTTATTATGTTATGGCCCATATTAAAATTCAATACTATTTGTTTAAAATAATTAATAAAAAATAAAATAAAATGCTAAAATATAAAATTAGCCATTTAAATGCTACATATTAATTTAGACACCAAAACATGTACAGTATGAAAATGGATATTCATTTTGAGATTTGCTGAAGATTACATTTAACAAAGTTAATAAATAAAGTAAATGAGCATCAACAGTTAAATATCCAATATTAATCATTATTGGTAAAAAACTAACTCTAATATCGGCTGATGACCGAAATAGTACAGATATATTGTGCATTCCTAGTGATATAACCAGTTTTTCTTATCCTACTTTCACGATCAGTCTCTCTTCGTCCATATTTTTCATTATGTAGGAACTTTCCAATGAAATTGCAGCGTGGGTGGGACTACCCAACAAATCAGAAATGGTTTCCAAGTGGACTAGAGTTGTCATGGTCTGTGCTGTTTAAGACATAATGTAATGGAATACCACAAAAATATCATGGTCTCAATCTTCAGGTCCCTCATCACTCCAGAAGAAACACCAGATCTTTTCTTGTGTTCTTGTTTCCCTGACGTGTCTTGGACAAGAGGCATCCATAAGCGCTCTGACTGTGTATGTATCGCTTTCTCAGAAGTTAATGTATTATGTAATGATTTTTTTCCCAATACAAATATATCCAGTCCCAGTCTCCAGACACACCTTGGAATGGAAACACAATGTTCAGAAGCTCAGATAGAGTGTCTCATCAGAGAGAGACATGTGTGCATACTGTGATCACTTCAACAGATCGACCAAAGCGCAACAAACACCTGAAAACATTACGAATGCGACTGCATATCTCTTCAGGGCCACCTGTGTGTGTTGAGAGACATTTGTGCACCCCAGACACCATTTGGTGGAGACGGCAGTGGTGCGTCAGGATTGTTTTGGAAAGTTCGTTCTCAACAGCAGAGCCAGAAAACCGACGTCTTCTCCCACTTCGTACATTACGCCTTGTTTATCATTCAGTCTCAATGGTTCCCGCTGAAAGACAAATAGCCGTTGAAATATGTGACGGCTGATTTGAGGCAAGTGGAAGGGGCTTAAGTGTGAGTGGAAAGAAGAACAGAACTGTTTCCATGAGAGCGCTTCTCCTAATCCTGAAGCACAGCCACTGGAAGAAGCTGCTCTCCTCCGGACATGTGTTCGATATTAATCCAGGAACTCCTCACACTTCAGGAATCCTTACAGGTTTTGCTTCACTGTGGTATTATCCAGACTCCAGTTAAAGCATATCCCTTGTCAGATAGTTCATGTTGCATCAGAGTCAAAGCTGGAGCCGGTTTCAGATCGACCTGTGAATTTCAGGCTCTTTGTGTCTTTATGAGTGGTGGCTTCAATACAAGAGGTTAAGCTTTATTTACGGCCGTCATTAAAAGCACTGTAATGCATCTGTGATGATGAAAACACTGATGATAAAAGATGCAACTGGCAAATTGTAACGGTTATCAGCTGGAGTGCCCTTGAGAGCCAGCTGAGGGCACTCCACATCAGACTATCATTGTTCACTCACAACTACATTTCCCATAATTCACTGCCTGGACTCATTTCTGATTATCACATTCACCTGTGTCTCATTATATTGTTTAGTTCACCCCATATAAGCCTAGTTCACCTCATCATTCCCTGCGAAGTCTTGTACGTTATCCCACTGCATTTCTGAGCGTTTCCGTTGTTTTCTTTGTTCCTGGTTTTTGATCTCTGCCCGTGTCCTGGTTTTCCCAATCCTGCCTCACCCTCTGGATTTGTCTGTTTGTTTGGATTGCCTGCCTGTGTATGACCTTTGCCTGGATTCTGATTACGATTTGGATTAACTTTAATAAACTGCATTTGGATCCTCAAACTTCTTGTCTCTGAGCAGTTCATAACACAAATAGTGTTGATTATGTAATTTCATGCAGATGTTATTTTCCAAATGAAAGAAAAGCTTTTAAATGTTGGCGACTCTGGGAGCCACTCTGGACCGCGTTTAGGTTGAGATGTTCACATAAACAAGATGTGCGCTTGTATTCAAAAATGGAGATTTCTTTGCTTTTATTTAATTTTATTTTATTTTCACATTTAATTTCATTATTTCATTTAATCATTTCGTTATTTCATTTAATTTAATTTCATCCATTTAATTTCATTATTTAATTTCCATGACATTGATGTTTTGATGCCTTAAAACCATTGAGCTTAGACTTTAGTGTACTGTATGTAGACAAAATAGTATAGAATTTTAGTTTTGGCCATTTATTGGCTATTGGCCACATGACAGTAATTATTGACTTAATTGATATCTAACAGATTTTTCATATCGGTGCATAACTAATTTGGATGTCAGTCACAAGAGTTAGAGATGAGCAGTTTTATTTTAGTATCATTGATGTACTATTAAAGTTTTTGTCAATATTTTGAATTAGACTTTATTTTTATATTTTCTGTTTCCATTTTAAATTTAGTTAGTTTTTTGTCTATATTTTTTTTTTGTTGACTATAGTTTTTTATGAAGTTTTTAGTTTATTTGATTTTAGTTATTTTACTTAAACTTAGATAGAAATGTTTTATATTAGTTTTAATTAATATAATAATGTTGGAGAGAACCAATGGCTTTTGCTGATGTGCTGGTTTTTCAGAGCTTCATGTGTAGGGGAAGATTTTCAGTAGATAATGACTGAGATCTTAGTCTAGTTTCTCACATAAAGCTATTGTACTTCTGGAAAAAAAATGTATAGCAGGAATTAAATGGTCTATCTTTATGCTTTAAGATTAACATTATAAATCACCATCCTCAGGTGCACTATCACTTAAGTAAATATAAACTGTTTCAAATATAATCTAAATGCTGCCGAGGAGTTAATATTCTTTTTAAGGTTCCAACATCGAGGATTTATTTTGCTTACTAACTACTACGAGATGGTTTGAGGGAACTCATCTAGCTTTGGCTTCAGTGTTATATCACTGTCAGCTTCTCAACTCCATAAATATGATCCAATTTTAATTCTCGCTGTCCAAAAATGCACTAATCTAATTCAAAACATGTCCTTGGACTTTGTCGTTGGATTGGGATTTTTTTCTCTCTTCGTCATGCTTTGGCCCAGACAGAAAAAAAAAAAAAAAAAACAAGAGAAAGGAAACTGGCACAGGAAGTTCATAGATTAATATTAGCAGTCGTAAAGCACCAACACTTAATGCTCGATCATTGTGCTGCTTTTTGATTGGCTGCCGTATAGGCCCAAAGCAAACTGAGGTGACCGCTGACCCTCCACTAGAGTTTGTAATGTTTCTTTAATGTTCCAAAGAAATCTCAAGATAATTACTTCTGGAACTTGAGTTTTGTGTACGTCATTGCGAAAAAGAGTCTGAAACATGGCGATACATAAATCAATATTACAGCTGATTTGATTTACTCTGTCAAATACCCTGATTCATTCCCACTTGTGTGGCTGAGGTCTGCGTCCATGAATGGAGAGTATAGAGTTCTCCTCAAATAACCAGCCGTCCAGGAGCTTCGAAGTGGCAGTTTAAATATACAGAGATATTCTCAAACAAACCCATGTGCCAAGGGCAACAACTGCTTATTATTTATGTATTTATTGGGATTTCCTGTGTATTTCTAGATATGCTGGAACCTGTAGGCTGGATAAGATGCGCGTGTGCGTATGTGCATGTGTGTGTGTGTGTGTGTGTGTGTGTGTGTGTGTGTGTGTGTTTGTTTAGACCAGCAGTGTGCTTGGCTAGACACTTTCCTGTGTTACAAAGGTGAATAGTTTTTTTTTATATGATTTTTTCCCCCATTATGTTATACCATAATCTTTGTAAAGAATGATTTGTTTGTTTGTTTGTTTATTTTTATTTGTTTATTTATTATTAAATAATGTTAAATAATGTATCCCTTTGAAATTGAGCATGAGAATCTTTTGTGCACAGACAGTAAAAGAACATGCGTATGCAATTATTAGTGAATGTGACAGTTTCACCTTCATTCAAAAAGAATATGGTTTGAATTTGGTCTCTGTCTTATGCCAGTCCTTCCAGAAAAACGCAGAGTTTTTTTGTGATTGTTGCGGGCAAAAATCCTTTATTATGCGGCCCGTTTTCTTTAAAAATGCGATGGAATATGCGGGATATTTATGCAATTTTATGTGATAAAATTGCGGGAACTTGCAAAAATTGCGGGAACTTGCAAAAATTGCGGGAACTTGCAAAAATTGCGGGAACTTGCAAAAACTGCGGTTTGATGAAAAAGAGAAAAAAAGTGATTCCCCCAACACCCTGTTCTCACTAGGCTACTACCTTAATGTAAAGAGTCATTTCTTATTACTTCCTTTGATAAGCAAGCATACTACATCATAGAAAGTGCTGGGAATATTTAATTTCTCATGTTGTTTTATTTCAGACTGTAACGAGTAAATAAGGTGTGGCCCCTTTAAGAGCTGCGCGCTCCCTGTTGAACGGTCTGCAGTGTTATATTATATGTGCGCCTCGAACACCCCATGTGTGCGGGTAATTTCTGTTTGATGCTGCTTCTTTTAACTTATTTTGTTTATTAAGTAACGATGTGACGGTAGAACGTGTGACAGACAGTTATACGAGTTTGATTTGTGAGATGTCAATCGCCTCCGTGAGTCTGTCTGGCCTCTGCAATAACTTCAGCTGTGCGATATCCCGTCGCGTAATTGCGTCACTTCATAACGTTCCCATGGAAACAGGGGGAAATGGCTGCTCTTGTGTGAAGCAAACGCAACATTTTTCAACTTTCTGCTAAGATATATGTGACTTTTTTGCAATAGGAAATCATGCAAACCCCGCATATTTTGCACGGAAATCGGCAATTCATGCGGCGAAAGTGCGGCGTATTTGAAAAAATGCGGCCCCTACATGAATATGCGGACTTTGGCTGATTATGCATTGAATTCAGCGATCGCATAATCGCGTTTTTCTGGAGGGACTGTTATGCTATCATTACCCCCCACCCCCCCAAAATAAATAAATAAATAAATAAAAAATCTATAAAAAAATAAGAGTCTGGTAGGTAACTCTGAGACATTTACTATAGCACTGTTTTTTACCATGCACATTTTGTGATGATAAATTGATGAATTCTATTGTTGTTTTGGTCTCTTATTGCATAAGCTTGTCTGTTATGTTGTTGAAGGAGAGAAATAGTTTCCACTCTGATGGTACATTCTGTGGCATTGGTGAGTTTCTGACAGAGCAGTCTGCAGCATCATTTAACAAAAATAACATTGAAAAGGCTTATTGAGCTGAAAATATATCACTTCCACATTTAATAGTGTTCTGTGATGTAAAATAGAGAAAACATTTACCCTAACATGCTAATTTTATAATGTAAATTATTTATGAATACAGTTTTAAATCACTACCATTGGTAACTCTTTTGCTGACAGTTCCAAAACCCAAGTTGTCATGATTTTTCTTTCCCTTCCCCTCTTTCTGGCTTTCTGGGCCTGACGAAACTCTTGCATCTCTACACGATTATGATCAGTATGGGTTTGTTGGCCTCTATCTATCTGTCTGTCTGTCGATATTGATTTTTTATCGATCCGTCTATCTATCTAGTATCCGTCTGTCTTTTCCTCTCATTCGTCAATCTACTGTCAATCTTTCTGCATGTCCCATCCTATTTATCCATCTGTAAAATTGCTTTTTTGAAATCTTCTAATGTGTCTGTCCAATGTATCCGTCCATGTGGTCTCTCTGTCCATTCGTTTATCTGTCCATCCATTTGTCTGTCCTTTCTTTGGGCAGCTTTTTACTAATTCTGAGCTGACACGTTTCTTGTAGTATCGGTTGATGCTTGTGCTTCAAACTTTAATGAATCTGCATGATTGTAGACAAGTTCCAGTATTGATGTACGGGACAAAGGCATGATTTTTAAATTTTATAATTAATTGTACAAAATTAACCTGTTAAAGAGACATCTGTAATGAAACCTCTTTTTCACCAGCCAATTAGACTTGGATTATCATCTCTATAAACCAATGGCAAACAGACATCTTTTATTACTTAAGTCTGAAGAACAAGGCTGCAGTCTGCTGTAATTGTCTGGGCATCCATCATCGACTAGGACCCAGAAAGATGTGCACACCCTACTTCAACTAATATGTAGGTAGTCTCACGGACAGTAATGGTCCTTGACAGAGGGACTCTGTCTCTCTGCTAAAGGAATGCTGTGTCCAATATAGAGAGAGGCCTCTGACAGCGTCTTCTGTCAATCAAACTAGTCACGGAGCGATCAAAGAAGTGCGGACAAGTACTTGCGCAATGACCTTTTCCCCTCTTCTTTCAGAAAAGACGTGCTGTCTTTCCCGTACAGACTCAAACACATATGCTTGTGATGACTCACATGCCTGAGAAAGGCCTCCCTAGGTTGCGTCTGTTGGTATGATAGACATGACTACTGTAAATATAATTTTCTAAGTTGGAGAGGTTATAAAAGAACTACAGGGTTGAGGAGTTATAAATGAAATTAGCTATTTTAAAAATATAAAGATACAAATCTCCTTACAGGACAGTTTTCAAGTCAATACGGAATTGATCTATTAATCAAAGTTGACCATGCTTATCTTTCTTAATACACGCTCCTGGTCTTATTTGGCATAATTATTGAGTACACAGTTGTTATATTGATAATTATAAACACAATTATTGAGTACACAGTCATACCTGGAAAAAAATCCTGTTCAAATAGGCTACATGGGCCATTCTAGAGAATTGGTTCAAAGTTAGTTGGAAATATCTTGGAATATCTTGTCATGTCTTTTCCCACAAATTTTGTGTGCATGCAAATTGTATAATTTCCAAGGTAAACATTTCTAGTTATTGTGCAGTTAATTCTCATACTGTATTTTCAGAAAGTTTTGGAATATTTATCCTCTCCCCAAATTTGTCACTAATAAAACACAATAATAAATAATTTTTCATTAAATTGTAACAATAGTGTAATCTTTCTTTGTAAAAAGCATACATTTTATCATACGTATTTCAAAGTCAAGGATTCATTAGTTATTGGAAAAAACACTATAATAACATCTTAGTTGATAATTCAATATACCTACTTTATTTTTGACAAAACATCCCATACTATAGTATATTTTATTTCAACATATTTCAGTCGATTTTTACTCATCTCAGTATAACAATATAGTTTGGGAAAAACTAAACTAGTAGATGTTCATGCTCATGTAAAAATAGCATGTTGTAAGTGCCGTTCATTCACACAGACAATTCATATCATAAAAAACAGTCTTTTTGTGGTTTACAGACACTATTCCATATTGCGATTCGAACAAAGCATTTAAGAATAAAGAACTTACTATTCACAATCCTCAGCTGGATCTGTTGCTCCTCGAAATTAAATCGAAACCAGCACTTCTGAGGTACATTTTTTTCAGGATTATATTACTATTACGCTATTATTATTCCTCACAGCGTTGCAACACAACAAAATACATGGATCTGATTAAACTTGATGTGTTTTATCGAGCTGATGTGGGCGTTGACAGGTTTGCATGGATTGCCTCCGATCATTTGTGTTTGAATAGTGCGCGCTCTCCGTAGGCGTATTCACATTAGCAGATAATGAGTTGCCATGAGAACGACTGACATTTCTCTCTTTTCATATAGATTACATAAACAGAGAATATTTGTTTTCATTTTGAATTAGATCATTTAAAAGTTTACACTTAAATGATTATAAAGATATATTGCTCTTGCCTCTGTGACTGGTATTCGCTGAGTTTTGTTTAAGTTAAGAGACGTGCTCCACAAAAAAAGTTCACGGAGACGGAGAACCAGAAAGCACACCCTGTTTATTTTCTTTTTTTTTACAAAAGCACAATGTTTTGTTTCGATTGTAAGTGGACACATAAAAAAGTAGACATTTAAAGGGATAGTTCACCCAAAAATGAAAATTCTGTCAGTATTTACTCACCCCCATGTTGTTCCAACCCCGTAAGACCTTTGTTCATCTTCGGAACACGAATTAAGATTTTTTGATTAAATCTGAGAGCTGGATCACTCCTCCATAGGCTTCTAAGGGATTGACACTTGCCAGCCCCGAAAAGTTATTAAAGATAGTTTGTTAAATTGTTAAAATAGTCCAAGTGACTACAGTGGCTCAATCTTATGTTTATCAAGCGAGGAGAATACTTTTTGTGTGCAAAAAAAACAAAAATAACGACTTTATTTCAACTATTCATTTCCTTCTCTGTGGGCCTCTAGTCAGTTAACGTAGTGTGATTGCGTAGAGCTACGTCACAAGTAGGCTCACTATTGGCCGACGCTGGTCATGTGTGTGATGCGTGTGACGTACAATCTATGCGTACAACAACAGAAGCTTACGCTATTATACTAGTGAACTGACTCGAGGCCCACAGAGAAGGAAATGAATAGTTGAAATAAAGTCGTTATTTTTGTTGTTTTTTGCGCACAAAAAGTATTCTCGTCGCTTGATAATCTTAAGATTGAGCCACTGTAGTCACTTGGACTATTTTAACGATGTCTTTAATAACTTTTCGGGGCTGGCAAGATTCAATCCCTTAAGAAGCCTATGGAGGAGTGATCCAGCTCTCAGATTTCATCAAAAATATCTTAATTCGTGTTCCGAAGATGAACGAAGGTCTTACGAGGTTGGAACAACATGAGGTTGAGTAATTACTGACAGAATTTTCATTTTTGGGTGAACTATCCCTTTAACAGTTTATTTTTTTGTATTTCTTAAAGGATTAGTTCACCTCAAAATGAATATTTCCTAATAATTTACTCACCCCAATGCCATCCGAGATATCCATGTCTTTCTTTCCTCAGTGGAAGAGAAAATAATTTTTTTAAGGAAAACATTTCTGGATTTTTCTTCGAATAATGGACTTCAATGACAACCACTGTTTTAAAGTCCACATCAATGCAGTTTCAAAGGTCTATGAAGTGCTTGAAAATGCTGTGCACGATCGCAGCTGAGGAGGAGGGTCTTATCGAGCGAAACGATAGGTCATGTTCCCCAAAAAAAAAAATATATATACTTTTTAACTACAATTGTGCGGATTGAGCTGATCTGCAACGCGCCGGGAACTACATCATCACGTTGAAAGGTCAGGCTCGACGTCGCTGGCGCCCGCGGAAGTAACGTGATGAAGTAGTTCCCGGCGCGTTGCAGTTCAGCTCAATCCGAACAATTGTAGTTAAAAAGTAAAATATTTTTGAAAATGACCTATAGTTTCGCGAGATAAGGCCCCCCTCCTCAGCTGCGATTGTGCACAGTCCGTTGAAGCACTTCAAAGACCTTTGAAACTGCATTGATTTGGACTTCAAAACGCTCGTTGTCATTGAAGTACATTATTCGAAGAAAAATCCAGAAATGTTTTCCTCAAAAAACTTAATTTCTCTTCCACTGAGGAAACAAAGACATGGATATCTTGGACGGCATTGGGGTGAGTAAATTATTAGGAAATTTTCATTTTGAGGTGAACTAATCCTTTAAGTCTGTATGACCCTAAATGAAGGAGTATTTTAAGTCTATTTTGCTGCTATGTGAAAAAAATCCAGCAAAACGCGCCGGCATGTTTGTCAACCCTAGAGGGTTTAAGGTCCCGCCCCATCATTTCTGTTGGCTTGAGGTCTAGACTTTGACTGGGCCAGTGCAACACCTGGATTATTTTTCTTTTTCAGCCATTCTGTTGTAGATTTGCTAGTGTTCTTGGGATCATTGTCCTGTTGCATGACCCGATTTTGGCCAAGCTTTAGCTGTCGGACAGATGGCCTCACATTTGACTCTAGAATACTTTGGTAGACAGAGGAGTTAATGGTCGACTCAATGACTGCAAAGTGCCCAGCAGGTCCTGTGGCTGCAAAACAAGCCAAAAATCCTCAACCCTCCATCAGCGTACAGATGGTATGAGGTGTTTGTGCTGATATGCTGTTTAGTTTTTGCCTATCTTGGCGCTAACATCCAAACATCTTCACTTCGGTTTCGTCTGTCCAAAGGACATTGTTCCAGAAGTCTTAAGGGTTGATAAGATGCAACTTTGCAAACCTAAGCCGTGCTGCCATGTTCTTTTTAGAGAGAAGCAGCTTTCTCCTGGCAACCCTTCCAAACATGCCATACTTGTCCCGTCTTTTTCTAATTGTACTGTCATTAACTTTTTAACATGTAAACTGAGGCCTGTGGAGTCTGAGGTGTAGTTCTTGGGTGTTTTGCGATATCTCTGAGCATTGCACAGTTTGACCTTGGGGCGAATTTGCAGGGACGTCCACTCCTGGGAAGATTGACAACTGTCTTGAATGTTTTCCACTGCTGAATAATCTTCCTTGCTGTAGAATAATGCACTTAAATTGTTTGGAAATGGCCTTGTAACCCTTCCCAGATTAAAGACAACAATTGCTTCTCTAAGATCATTGCTGATGTCTTTCCTCCTTGGGATTGTGTTAAAACACACCTGAACACTCTAGACCAGTAAACTACCAAAACAACTTTTTATAGAGGTGATCACACTTGCTGATGATCAATTAAAGACATTTGAATAGCAGCGCCTGACTGCTACTTACCCTCTTAAATCCTATGGAAGCACTAAGGGTTTACTTACTTTGTCACCTATGGCTTCTCCATTTTGGTCTAGTTTTTGTTAAATAAATAATGACACGGTGTAATATGTCATGTCTTGTTGTTCATTGGAGGTTGTACTTAATTTTAAGACCTGCCAAGGGCCAGATGATTACTATGTCCTGATTCATAAAACCATAGAATTCAAAGGGGTGTCCTTTCTTTTTCATATGAGTGTGTGTGTATATATATATTAGTGTTGTCACGATACCAAAATTATGACTTCGATACAATACCAGACTAAAATACCTCGATACCGATACTGAATCGATACCATGGGAAAAAAACGAAAACAGTAAAAGTAACTGAAAAATATGACAGAACTTACAATTCATTGTTTTATAAATTAATTTAAAACAACTTAAAACTTGATTTAAAACTTAAACCTTTTTGACCATTCCCTCCCCTTTATTAAATAAAATAATAATAATTAGCAAGTGCCAGTGTGTACGTCCTTACAAAGATGTTTGCAACATTGACATTATTATCAATCATGTTAACGTTTGCTAACCTTTCACAATTCTGAACAGGTTGGGATGACCAAAATCTTATTTCATGAAACGAGTTATTTACTATTTTTTAAATGTAATTTTATAATTACAATATAGATATTTAATTTAATTGTATCTTTGTTATTAAAAATGAGCAAAAAAGCAAATTACAAACAATATGACAAATACTATGAGACAAATAAAATAAACTACTGTTGCTACTGTTAAATAGACCTAGTACTGTAGCTGAAAAAATAAAGTCTTCACTCTATAAATTAACTATAGACTGATTCTTAATAAATAGATACATTTATTCAGTCAAGCATTGGGTGATTGTCTATTTTCTGTTGTTTCATTAACATTAATTACACAGAATATCAGGCTGCTGGTCCGGCCCTTTAAGACCTGCACGTAGGCTACCCAATGGAACACATACGATTTATCTTTACAAACGGTTTACATTCACTAAAGCCATACCCGACTGTGTTTACGTGAATACTTGCCAGGACGTAAATTTTTACCTAGAATTTTGATTATTCAATCCAAATAATCCACGAAAGAGAAATGAAGTCGCGATCGCATGCTGTGTGAAAGGCGTGTGCGCGTGCTTCAGGTCTGAACCCGGCAGCGCGAGCACGTCCCTCGCTTTATTTTCTCATGCATGTTTCGCTGTGCGTATATTAGTGAATGAAAACAGTGGAAGCAGAGCTCACACACATCCTGACTCAGGCTGTCACACATCGACGCAAATTAAAGAAATACTGCTCTTATTATTTAGAGTGCTGTCATTCTTAAAGTACCGGTACTAATACAATTTCATATTGTACCGATTTTAATAGCTGGGTATCGCGATACCTTTCTAGTACCAGTATATCGTGCAATATATATACACCGATGATCCATTACATAATGACCCTCAGCCGAATAACTTGTAGGACCTGTAGGTCTCCTGGAGTATCTGTTGCCATAATGTCAACAGCCGGTCCTCCTGTTCCCGTACATTGCTTGGTGGTGGTGATGTAGCACAAACCCGCTTTTTTTCAAGTCGAACCCAAAATGATTGATTGGTTTTATGTCCGGTGAAATCGGAGGCCAAGGCATTAACAGTGGTTCCTCGATCCACTCCTTGACGATTCTAGCACTGTGGCATGGTACATTATCCTTTTGGTAATGGCCATCACCATAACACAGTTTCCATGAATGGGTGCACTTGGTCCGCAACGATGTTCAGATACAGGCCCACACGCAGAAGGTTGTGATGAACTGTGTGCTGTGTAGGGTTTGCACAGACTAGTCAAGAGATCGACTACTTCAACCACTAGTCAGCGCTGTTGGAAACAATCGACTGCTCGAGCGCCCATTAACCATAAATTAATTAAAAATGGCGAACGTCACCAACAGACACCAGACATCAAATGTGTGGAAGTATTTCATCAAGGATGACCAAAATATCGTAAGTTGCCAACTCTGTAAGAGGCCGTTCACATATCGCGCCTAAAAATGCTCTCCTTCTTTCCACAAGTGCTCGCGCTCCCATGGCTTCTGTCATTGCTATGCAACCATGAACTGCGCTCTCTTCATGATGACGAGGAAGTATCAGCAAAGGATTAATGATTTCTAGCCCTTGCATTAGCTTTACTACTAACGTTAGATATATTTATGGAGATGAGAAATAAAACCCCGCAGTGAACAGCTATAATCAGCTTTCGATGTTGTTACGGAAATGCAAGCTCCACATGCATGTCGCGACCGCGCCGCTTCTATTATGAGGGCGCTTGCCACACACCTACATTTGAAATAACAAACTTGAGCACGTAAAAGAAGCGATATGTGAACTGTCTTTAAAGGCTTTACTCTGTTACATAAAAATTTAAATATGTAATGTCATAATTATAATGTTCTGAGAGTTTACTTATGTAATTGTTGCATTAGGCTATGAATTAATAAACATTTATTGATAAAAACTATTTCATGTCTTTGCATTTACAGTAGCATGAACCACGAGTAGTCGAGTAACTCGAGTATTGTTTTGATAAGAAATGGACTAGCAGAAATCAGTAGTCGTGCAACCCCTAGTCCTGTGACGCATTGCCCTGGTCACCACTTTTGTAGCTGCTGGTGATTTGTCACACTGTGGCCCTGTGGTCACTGTAAACAATGCATGACAGTCTCTGCTCCCCTCTGGCATCGTTGAGCTGCGGACGACACATGGCTGGACGGCGGTTCGTCGTTTGGCCATCCGTGCACTACTTTTCAAATGTACTCACTAAAGCTGGAGCAGTGCCACCACCATTGGTCCTTTATCAAACTCTGATAAATTTGTACAGGCCCCACCCACATTATTCAATCAAGAGCAGTGAGTGATTTTCTGTTTTCCTTTTTTTCTGTGATTCATATTAACAGCATATACAGTAGGGATGGGCAAGAGTACTCGTACGTGATTGCGACAATCGATCATGAAAACAATGATCGCCCTGACTTTTAAAAAATATTTTTTGTTGGGTTATTGCGGCATTTGGGGCGGTTCCTTATGTCTGATTTGTTAGCGTTAGACAGCATGCCTTCCAGACCGGCGAAAATAAAGTGAAACTGGATTTGAAAGCACGCACCGCAGTGATGCCTGGAATCACTTTGTCCTTGAAATGCAGTTAAGTGCAAGATGTGCAGCGCCAATCTATCATATGCATAACATGAGAACACGATTGTAATAGAATGTTGTAAATTCATTGTGCTTTAGTTTTTCAGCGCGCCGTTAAAGGGAAGAGCCACAACAAGAGTCACACATCAGACTAGCACGGTCAAGTTCATGTGCGCTTTCGCATCCTTTTGTGCAGATGTAAGTTGTAAGATTACTTTAATGTTGTCTATCTGATTAAATTCAAATATAAGACTCGTTTGTTTGAGTTTATTAACCAGTTAGCAAAACGCTGCAGTTTATAGATAGCTCAAATGTAATGTCCGACTGTCAAGATCTGTCAAGGATCTGCAAAAGAGAGGACCCAGGCGCAGAATAAAAGTGAAGGGGGGGGGGGGGGGGTTTATTAACAGGACTGTAGACAAGGCACGACAAGAAGAGTGAGATGTGCAACACAGCTTAACCAGTAGGGCAGGGCAGACGACACAATGACAGGCAGAAAGGATGACCACTGAGACCAATCTTGGGTGACAACGGATTACAGGACAGCTTGGGAGGCAGCACCAGGTGGGATGATGCTGGGAAGGGCCATGCAGGAACACAAGGAACCCCAGGCTTGATGCTTCATCTCTCAGAAGTAGATCCAGTCCTGGCTAGATCCAGTAGAATCAGTGGCCAGGAAAACACAGGACAAGGCAGGAACATTAATAAAATGACTAGAACTTGCAATCACAAAATAAAACAAAAGAACAAACTTGCAGGGAACTAGAGACTAGATACAGGAGATGAAAGTCTAGAGTAGAAATAAAATTTGGATGCACAAGGGCAAAGACTAACTAGAACAAGACTGGAAAGAAAAAAAGCAAAAAGGATTCTCTAGAAACAAAATCAAGTACACAACTAGAACAAGAACAATGTTTAACCACAAGCAAACAGGAAAACACCACAAAGCACACAACAAACCAGCAAAGACATGAGGGAAAGAGGCACAATATAAAGGAAACAGAGCATGAGGATCAGATGAGCACACTCAAGCAAACGAGGACTAGACAAGGATTAAACGAGGAGCACATGGCCAACACAAACAAAGACAGAGCCATGTGCTCAGGCACAAAACCAACAAGGAAACATTAAACAGTGACAAGACAGACCAGACTGTCAGGGAAGGACCCTGACACCGACATTATTTTACTATATTTGGGTTATTTGAGACGGTCATATTCCTTTCAGATAGGCTATTTATTTTTCAAAATCATTGATATTAATAATGCAGCAGTGTTATTTTTTTTTTTTTTTTTACAGTAAACCTATGTTATATTTAAAGTTGTTTCTCATTAAAGGGATGGTAAAACACGATTTCACTTTTCTAACTTTAGCTAGTGTGTAATGTTGCTGTTTGAGTATAAACAACATCTGCAGAGTTATAGCGCTCAAAGTTCAAAGCAAAGGGAGATATTTGCTTTTAAAAAATTCAATTTGTAAGGACTACAGCAAATAGCCGGTTTTGGACTACACGACATTCCTCCGGAGTTGCTGACGTCAGCATATCCCATTATTTACATAAACCCCTCCTCCGAGAATACTTAATAAGCGGGGCGAGGCCATTTTATATTGCTGTTTTAGAGATGAGTTGTCGCAATGCCGGCGAAACGCTGCTGTTATTTTCATCCGGATTGCAGGTCCACTTTGTTCAGCCTTCCTAGGGACGAGGGAGTTAGGGATCAATGGTTAAAATTTATTTTTAACTTGGTCCCTCATAATTATGACCCAAATCTCGCTCTATGTGCTGCACATGTTACGGAGGAAAGCTTCCACAATCTTCGCGAGCTGTTCTGAAAGATGGAGCAGATCCAACTTTAAAAACAGAACTTTTTGTTTACGGGCCACAACCTGTAAGTATGATTTATTTTTCGTCGATGTGTTTTCCTGTAATAGTTCGTATTGTTAATTGTACGTTGTAGCAAGGAAGTAAACAAATGACAACGCTGTTTGGCTCTGCTGATTTGTTTAAATGCTCATTCATACTTAACGTTATCCGACAAACACCTAACGTTACAAACTTTTTTTTAATCTCAACAGCGAACTTGGAATTAGTGTAAATTATTCTTTGATTAGAGCTTTTATGTTTATCTATATGCTTGTTTATCTACAGGCATGCTAAACATGGTTCTGTGTTTGATTTGGCAGCCAATGTTTAGTGTTCGTTTTGGGTTAATAGTTCTGTCGACAGATATTTGTCTACAATCGTTCTAAAAATGCAAAAGTAACGGTGGCATAGAGTCAGAAACGATCACTATAGATCCGCAGTCTTTACTAAAAAAAACGCGCGTCTCAGGCGCGGCTTGAGCCTCGCAGAAAACGCGTGCATGCTAGAAATAGAACCGACGCCTATTTTTCACGCGACACGCAAGCGTGTTGGAAGTGTTTCCAGGCAAAATAGAATAGGAAAAGATGTTATGTTATTTTGTACACGAATATATATTAATAAATTACATTTTGATGGTTGAAAGTCTAGGTTTTGACATAAATTCAGATATAATTCGGGGGGGTGGTGATGGCGCAGTGGATAAGACACATGCCTTTGGTGTGAGAGACCCGGGTTCGAATTCACTGTGAGACACCAATGTGTCCCTGAGCAAGACACTTAACCCCTAGTTGCTCCAGAGGCGTGCGACCTCTGAAATATAGCAATTGTAAGTCGCTTTGGATAAAAGCGTCAGCTAAATGAATAAATGTAAATGTAAAATGTAAATATAAATATAATTTAAAAATAAATAAATAAATAAATAATTATCAATTTTCAAATATTGCACTTGTCAATACAGAACAAAATATTCTGTAGTCTATTTTGCTGTCAATACTGCTAACAGTGTCTTTATCAGTAGGCTTTTTATTTATGCTTAACATGAAGTAGGCTATATAGGGCTTCCACAACTCTCTCCCATATGTCGAACAAGGGTGATCCGTGTCAGCAGCGCCGCGTCAGACACGTTTCTGGTGTGCAAAGACACAGAAAACGCGACGCAGCTGACACGCAACAGAAACACCACGCTCACGCCACGCAGCCAGTGTGTCGCCGGCCTAATACACACCAAAGCACAAACTAGGCTACCGGTTAGAGTTCTCAGCCGCTCGTGCACGCCTTTAGCCTGGAGAACAAGATGGAGTTGGTGAAAAGTAGCCTAAACTTGCCGCAGGTGAATTCACCGTCGCTACTACAGGAGTGGGAAAATCAGAGGTCTGGAAAGTGGTGCTGGATTCTGATGGAAATTCTACAGGTTATGTGCAATGCTCAAAATGCAAGGTGCTGATGAAATATGACAGCAAAAAAACAGGGTCGTCCAGAAGATTTTTATTTGAGGCATATTTAGTATATAGCCTATTTATATATTTAAAGTTTGTTTCAGTTGTTTGTAGGCTATTCAGACGTGAACATTAAAGGTTGATTTGAATTCCCGTCTGCTGGTCATGATAATAGGTGTATGAGAAAAAAAGAAAAAAAAAAGAAAATCCGCGTCGGGCCGCGGGTCGGGTTCGGGCAGATAATTCATGTTGATGTGTCGGGTTACATCGGGTCCGGGCTTTAAAAGCCACGGGCCGGGTCGGGTCGGGTCGGGTTGTAATTTTCAGGCCCGTTGAGAACTCTACTACCGGTTAAGGTACGGGGCGTGACGTTTCCGGAGAACGTGCACTAGTCGGTTAGCGAATCACAACACACTGGGCCAGCTAACCAATCTGAGCCCATTGCATAGTTTTGAGGGACTGGCTTCATAGAACCAGGAAACCATCAGACCGTTTTTACAAGGAGGGGAAGAGCAGTGTAGAATAAAGGTAAAATATATGAAAAATAATGCAATTTTTAAAAAACGAAGCATGAACACGTTACAGTGCACCCCACAAACACAATCAAGCCTTCGAAAAAATGCGTTTTACCACCCCTTTAAGGCTTCGAAAAAACACGCAGTGATGACTGTAATCACTTTCTATCATGAAAAATAAAATTATGTGCAAGATGTGCAGCGCTAATATACACGCCATATTCATTATTGTAATGAGAACAGGATTGTGATAGAATGTTTGTAAATTCTCTGTGCTTTAGTTGCCTGTGTATCAGCGCGCTGTTAAAGGAAGAGCACATCCAGAGTTTCCCTTTCAAACCATAGACTGTAAAAAACTAGCACGCTCAAGTTCACATGCGCATTTGCATCCTTTTGTGCAGATGCAAGATGTGATGTTATGTTTATGTTATGTATCTAGGATATCTAATTATTAGGGTTGGGTATCGAACTCTGTTCTTTTAATGACACCGACCGAATTACGTCGGTACTACTGAGTACCGATTCACATTAAATCGATCAGTGCCAAATTTCGGTACTTGAGAAGGCATCTGGGCGCGAGAGTAAGACTATTTAAATACGAATCCTGCATCTTCTACATGTCTCTGTGTGAATGAGTGGCGCAGACTTGTGTTTCGTTTACCACACACACAATGAAGCACGCGTGACGCTTGCTGTGTTTTTCAGCCTCTGTAGTCTCACTATATGAGAACATGAATGCATTTCCTGAGCCGCTCTGGGAGTCACTGAAGTTACTCAGCATTTTACAGTTTCATTTAAGTAAAACTATCGTTATATAATTAACATTAACTCAAAGGTCTTCACCACAACCCATCAAAATAAAAATTTGGTTTAACTTGATATTACTGTTGTACAGTAGAATTTAGATATCTCAATTTAATAATAATGCGAACACTAATAATAATAAATTATCAAAAATGTATTTAAGTAATAATCATACTAATAATGCTAACACTAATAATAATAAATTATCAAAACTGTATTTAAGTAATAATCATACTTTTTCTTCTATGTTGTTTGACAAAAATTCACAACACAGAATTTGTGGAAAACAAAACATTTCATAGAAAAAAAAAATTATTACTAAAATGGTTGTTGTTTTTATTAATATTCAAGCATCACAGACAATGGCAGACAGCGACCAAGGCAGCTCTGGCAAAATTGTCAATGACACTACTACAAATGACTTGTGGTACAAATGGTAAACATGCCTAAAGTACCGAAAAAAAGGACCGTTGGGGACCGGCACCGAATTTCAGGTACTGGTACCGGTTAAAATATGAATAGTACCCAACCCTACTGATTATTAATTTCATAGAAAGTGTCATAGAACGGGCTTCAGATTACTGATGATCATTTACTCTTCAGCTTTACCTCAAGCAGCTATTTCTTTTAGATGTTTCATTTTTGACAACATTGATGCATCATAATCTAGCAGTTTTTTTTCTCCATACGTTCATGTTTTCAAAGACATGTTTTCATGTCATATTTTTATTTGTCAACATTAATTTTCATAACAGTCTTAAAATAGTTTCATGACTGACAAGCCCCGCCCCCCGCACATACCCCACCCCCGAATATTGTGTACTAATTTTTTCAGTCCTGTCAATGATCAAAATGAGAAATTGATAAAAATGCCCATTCCTGATATACAGCAGTAGGTACTGTATATTGCGGTACTGTCAGTATTAGGGGTGGGAATTGGCAAAAATGTGACAATTCGATAGTAATGCGATATTTGGGCCACGATTCAATAGTATTGTGATTCTTAACATATTGCGATACAGCAAGTATTGCGATTCGATTCTGCGATATTGCTATTCATATCCCCCATATTATTCAAAGGCATTACAAAAAATTAGGAAAATAAGACTGCTCAACTCACTTTAAATGTCACATTTAATTCTGTAAACATTATCTTCTACACTATAACTGAAGTGCAAAAACTTAGGAGGGTAGTGCAAAAACTTGAAAACTTGTTCTTGAACATTCAGGACATAGGACCTTATTACTGGACAGGACGTAATTATTCTCTGAATAGGAGACCTCACATGAATGGTGAGCTCTAGGCTTGCTACAATAGTCGGTGTTACTGGTGTTACACGGTGTTCAGTTGCAACACTGGTTTCATCACTTGCCCACTGCGGCACCGCAAAAAAAAAAAAAAAAGTTTAAAACGTTAAAAATATTTAACGCAATTACGCAGTATCCGTTAAATCCTGCCTGTATTACACACACACACACACACGACCCACAGAAAAGACGCGGGATAAATATTATATTGGGATAAAGTTCATTATTTTCCATAATGTAATGATAAAAATTAAACTTTCATATATTTTAGATTCATTGCACACCAACTGAAATATTTCAGGTCTTTTATTTTTTTCATACTGATGATTTTGGCATACAGCTCATGAAACCCAAAAAATTTAAAAAAATTTGCATATTTCATCCAACCAATAAAAGAAGTGTTTTTAATACAAAAAAGTCAACCTTCAAATAATTATGTTCAGTTATGCACTCAATACTTGTTCGGGAATCCTTTTGCAGAAATGACTGCTTCAATGCGGCGTGGCATGGAGGCAATCAGCCTGTGGCACTGCTGAGGTGTTATGGAGGCCCGGGATGCTTCGATAGCGGCCTTAAGCTCATCCAGAGTGTTGGGTCTTGCGTCTCTCAACTTTCTCTTCACAATATCCCACAGATTCTCTATGGGGTTCAGGTCAGGAGAGTTGGCAGGCCAATTGAGCACAGTAATACCATGGTCAGTAAACCATTTACCAGTGGTTTTGGCACTGTGAGCAGGTGCCAGGTCGTGCTGAAAAATGAAATCTTCATCTCCATAAAGCTTTTCAGCAGATGGAAGCATGAAGTGCTCCAAAATCTCCTGATAGCTAGCTGCATTGACCCTGCCCTTGATAAAACACAGTGGACCAACACCAGCAGCTGACATGGCACCCAAGACCATCACTGACTGTGGGTACTTGACACTGGACTTCAGGCATTTTGGCATTTCCTTCTCCCCAGTCTTCCTCCAGACTCTGGCACCTTGATTTCCGAATGACATGCAAAATTTGCTTTCATCCGAAAAAAGTACTTTGGACCACTGAGCAACAGTCCAGTGCTGCTTCTCTGTAGCCCAGGTCAGGCGCTTCTGCCGCTGTTTCTGGTTCAAAAGTGTCTTGACCTGGGGAATGCGGCACCTGTAGCCCATTTCCTGCACACGCCTGTGCACGGTGGCTCTGGATGTTTCTACTCCAGACTCAGTCCATTGCTTCCTCAGGTCCCCCAAGGTCTGGAATCGGTCCTTCTCCACAATCTTCCTCAGGGTCTGGTAACCTCTTCTCTTTGTGTAGCGTTTTTTGCCACACTTTTTCCTTCCCACAGACTTCCCACTGAGGTGCCTTGATACAGCACTCTGGGAACAGCCTATTTGTTCAGAAATTTCTTTCTGTGTCTTACCCTCTTGCTTGAGGGTGTCAATGATGGCCTTCTGGACAGCAGTCAGGTCGGCAGTCTTACCCATGATTGCGGTTTTGAGTAATGAAACAGGCTGGGAGTTTTTAAAAGCCTCAGGAATCTTTTGCAGGTGTTTAGAGTTAATTAGTTGATTCAGATGATTAGGTTAATAGCTCGTTTAGAGAACCTTTTCATGATATGCTAATTTTCTGAGATAGGAATTTTGGGTTTTCATGAGCTGTATGCCAAAATCATCAGTATTAAAACAATAAAAGACCTGAAATATTTCAGTTGGTGTGCAATGAATCTAAAATATATGAATATAACTTTATCACAATATGCTAATTTTTTGAGAAGGACCTGTATTTAATATGAAACAAAGCTCACTGACCTCCCAGCACATAACTTAAAATTATTTAAATACAATAGAGTAACATAAACCTGAGAATAATCATAAAACCAAAATTTACCCACACTTTCGATTTGAAAGAAGACGGAGCGTCGTGTACAACCGGTTGTAATAGTGAAGCCATTTTCATTTGAATTTGCTGTTGAATGCATGACAACAAAGCACCGCAACAAGCGCCACCTTGTGGATGTAATACACAAATGTGTATTAGAAAACCAATGGAGAAAACCCGAAAGTAAAACAGATAATTTTATAATTAAATATTGCAATACTTTGCGTCCGCAAAATATTGCGATACTGAACAGAATCGATTTTTTCCCCCACCACTAGTCAGTATATGCACATATGTAATTAAGCACCCGCGTCACTTCATAAAATTGAGGTTAAACCTCTGGAGTCACATGGATTACCTTAATGATGTCTTTCCTTTATTTTGATTATTCATGAAGCCCTAATAGCGAATAGAAAATTGTGTTTGTAGGTATAGCCTTTTAAAACAGGGATGTTCTGTATGTCCAACCCCAACTTCCTGTTTCAGGAAAGGAACCTGTGTTCAAGTAGTATTATGGGGTCTTTTCTATTTGAAACATGTCATTCTCACAACTACAGTCTTTTGGGGTGTTAAAATTCACCACCAAACATTCAGAACTCCTGTTTTCTGAATAATAATAACAACCTTTTAGTGCTGAAGTTTTATGTGGCTTGTGGAAGTTTTATGGCTCTGTATTTTATGGTTGTTTTGTGTCAGTGTAGGGCAACAGCAGAACGTCCCTGCTGGGACAACATATTCTGCGAGTTGTTTTGGTTGATCAAGTCATTTAAAAAGAGCTAAACAGTCTACAGTTTGCTTTGGTTCTCAAAGCCAGTAGAGTAAGCCAAATGTCAACTGCTAAAAGAGAATATATGACTTGTTTTGTTGGTTTGATGGATGTTTTTTGTAATTTTATTTATAACTTACTCATCTCCCCTCTATCTGCTTGTAATGTTACTCTTTCATCACAATTAGCTTTGTTTCTGTTTATACAGAATGGAACGGTGTGTGATAACATCGTAACTGTGTGGACGAGAGTCCAAGTGACCACAGAGTCTGACTTCAGGCAAGATCAGAGCAAAGGAAAAGTTTAGAAATCAACTCGAGCTGCCTATTTGTGGATGGAATCAGTCGAACCAAGCCAGATTGTGCTGCGTTCGAAAACATTTATTTTTTATTTGCAGTATTTTTCCATCCCAAAAATATGGATGAAATTTTTAAGTGATTAGTTGTTCTATTTGTGTGACTGGGAATGAGTGTGTATGTGTGTGTTCACATATTTTACAGGGGCCTCCAATCCATTAGAATTTCAGTCTATGCTGAATTATTGCCATAATAACACTGGTCTTTCACACACCACATTTCATCAGTTTGGTAGTCCGTTGTTAAACTCTCCTCAGCCCATGGACTTCTAATCATCAACCTCACACCTCGTCCAGTTGTGGAGATGGGTTAGTAAATTATTTTAACCACAGAATAGGAGTTGAAATCATCTATCAGCACAGGGTTTTGTTCAACAGTTCCTACGGCTTGTGCAAGAAGTGTTCGGATGTTATAGTAAAGCATGGCTTCCAGTTATTGATTGGTCAATTTGTGTGGCACTTTTTAGAAAACATAATTTAAAACATGTTACACTTTAATTGTTTAAAAAAAAAAACATTAAGCAAGAGGATAGTGTCAAGGAAAACTCCTTAGGATGTTCAAGTAGATAAGCAAGAAACCTTGAGAGGAACCAAGCATGTATACAGAGATTAAGAGATTTTTACTTTGAGATTAAGACAGAAGAATAATAACATCTGGTCTGGAGAAGAAACAAATCAGCATAACAATGATTTTTTTATGCTTCCTAATAATATTGCCTAAAGCAGGGTTGTCAAACTCATTTAGGTTGAGCCTAGTTTGGAATCAGCATTACGATAAATGGGCCAATTTTGATTTCTTTTGGTGGATCCATGGAGTGTGAATGAAAAACGCATGCACTTCTTGAGTTTATAAAGTTTAAAATCAACCTCATACTTCTATTAAAACATGAAATGTATTGATATTCTTAATAATGCAGATTTGTATTGATTGATTACTTTAATAATGATTTATTAGTAAATATTTATTAACTATAATATTGACTAGAATAAGAGAAAACAACTCACTGCTCTTTGCTGGATAACTTTAATACCTTTAATAAAACTTAAAATAAGCAAACTGAACAGCTCATTTTATTTTACAGACCTGCTTCTCAGTCATATACAAAGAAACTTGCATTAGTTTAAGTACATTTTTTAATCATTCAGTGGAAATCCTGTTTACTTTTAATATTTTTCCATGTACCTGTCCATGTTATTATTGGCATGAAAGTCTCATGAATACCCCACAGAGGGAAAATTAAAAGGGTTGCTCTGGAACAGTTGTATCATTAAGAGATCAAATTTCACATGAAAAGCAAGAATTTGCAGGTATGCATGCGTGCCGAATGCTGTGAATAAGAAAATATTTACTGATTTAACAAAACAAATGAACAACTCCATCTTTCCTACTGTAGCAGAAAAAAAAGAATATTATGCATATATCACACAGATTCTCAAGTTGTTAGTATATTTTACTTGAATCATTTTTTGTCTTTGAGTCATGTCTTTGAAACCCCTGACCTAAAGCAAGCAGTAAAAAGAATAACAAAGAAAGAAACCAGCACATAGCCTTGTGGCACTCCATACTCCACTATTATTTGTGTTAGTTTGTTCTTGAATTAGTAAGTACAGTACTTCTACCAAAAACTCTGCTCATTACAAGCATGTACATACAAATCAACTAACAATGCAAAAACTTCTCCCTGCATTTGGTGCCTAAATGTAATCCAACGCATATAAAATGTAAACAGTGTCTGTTTCATTGTCATCTTATGTACTTGCATGCAAAGCAAAATTGACAAAATTAATATAGCATGTCAACAAAGTGTATTGTTAATCACTTTCAGGTTATGCATATAAACACACCTCAGTGTCTAGTATGTGGCAACTGAGAATGTTTGGCTCATGGCTAATTGTTTGATAAAGTAGATGTTGCCTCAGGTGCTTTCTCCAGCCGAGTTTTGTGTACTTAGTCCATTGTTTCTTAGTTTATATCTGCTTGAAATGTTGCATAATTGCATATCAAATATCTAGAGTCCGCTATGCGGAATCGTAACAAAGAAGGTGTTGATATATCAGCCGAACAGTCACACTGACGGCCCGGCTGTTACTGTTTTCATTGTGGTTACCTTGTTTCTCTCAATCCATCTTTCTGTCTGTCTCTTTGCCCAGGGCACAGTACCCGTCTGCAATTTTATGAACCTCACATCTGTACCAGTGGGAGAAACTGAGGTATACATTATTTTTTTTATTTTTTTTTTATTTCACTGATTATTTCCATATTGGTCAATGCCCTAGTTACGCCAAATTCTTCAGCCAAAACAAGACGAGTGGTTCAGACCTTCGTCTTTTAGCGGTTGTAGATGTTTGCATACTTATTTTGTGACATAACGACTGTCCGTATTATTCAGTAACATAATAATTGCCATCATTAATGAATGAATAGGCTTCTAACTCTTATTTTCTATGTCTTTGCTGTCAGCTGTTTGTGGCTTGCAATTATACCCTACGGCTCGCTTTGCTGGCCTGGCATTCCTTTTGCTCCTTGCTTCGATTAATTTCTATTTTATTTTGGATAAATTTTTCTCTGTGAGCCCCAATATTATGTTGAATTATATAATATCCCACTGTTCCATGCGGCAATTGGAAGCAGTAAAATCTAGTTTGTGAGGGCAGTTTTATAACGAGGCTAATCTTTAAAGTGAGTCATAAACCAAACCAGATTCGACAACAAACCCCCCGAGACAGACTGCCCCGTCAACAACACATAAACATAAAAACAGATATGCAAAGATCTATGTGTCCATACGGAAATGCTTTACTCTCATCAGCTCACAGTATATGTGTGAGTGCGTGCGTGTGTTAGTGTGAAAGTGAGTGTGTGTGCGTGTGATTGTTTCATTCTTTATAGGCTTTCAATTAGTTTTCGAGTTATATGAACTCTGTTATTCCAGGCCATTCATTTTGTCTGCCATGTCTACAGTACATATGATTTTTGTTTCATGGTGGTCCAGGCTATTTTCCCACTTTATTGTAATGAAGACTTTCTTAGACTTGACAGAAAGGGGCATTAACCCCGTCTTTCTTTATCTCTGGAGTGAATTATGATAAATATTCATTCATATCATATTTGGCCTGCTTGTTTTTCCTCTAGATTGCTTTCTTAAAGAGCATGCATTCTATGTTTACTTAAAATCTTCACATATTTGTTGTGGAAGACACTTTATTTGGTTCAGCATACCGCATAATAAAGCCCCTATTTAACATATTCATTTTGACAATCCATCCTGAGGAGTTCTGTTGATGGAAACTTTTGAGTTCTGGTGGTTTTGTTGTGTCACTGTCAGTCAGCTTATTTTTTCTTTCCCCTCATATTAGCTGGCCTAAAAGTATAACATTTCTGGTGGAAATGGTTGTGTGTATGTGCCAGCCGTATTCGACGCTGACGTTTATTAGAAGGGTTAATGTGCTGGAAATTAACTGCCTGCAAAGAGACGTTGTTAGCACCCATTTACCGCACTAAAATCTACTTTGACTTTTCCATCTCAGACATTATAAACTAATCTGGCTGTGCAAAAATAAAAAATTGCTTTTTATGTGTAATGGTGGCTGTTGCTGTGCTGACTGTGATGAGTTGCTGCTATATTTCATAGCACAGAAAATGCAACAAAAAAGTTTTTTTCTTATTTTAAAGACACCCTAAATGTAAAATTCAGGCATTGTTTAGACATTATCATGTCTTTTAAACCCTACATAAGTTTCTTTCTCCAGTGGAACACACAAAAAAAGATGTACTGTAAGTGAAGGGTGACCAATGAATGACAAGCAAAAATTTCTCTGAATTATGACCCCAATAGTAGCTGTCATCAATTACTCATCCTCATGTTGTTCCCAACTGATATTGATGTTTTTAAGAATGCTGAACCATACATTGAAAAGCTTTGAACCCCATTGACTTTCAAAGACATGAACCCTCATCTTACATGATGACAGAATTTTTTTATTTTTGGTGAACTATTCTTTTAAATTAGAGTCTGTTCCTTACACAAAGCTATCTTAAGATGTATGAGCCCAGTTTTATTGTGGGAGAGTCGTGAACAGCGTGAACATTCTTCAGAACTTCTCCTTTTATGTTTCATAAAAAAAAAAAAAAGCCATACAGGTTTGGAATGAAACGAGGATGAGTAAATGATGACAGAAGTTTAATTTTAGGGTGAACTATCACTTTAATGTAGAGCAGTTTTAATGAAGGCAGCTACCAACTCTGATAAAGCTATTTTTTTCTTCTTGGTGGTGATAAACCGTCAGTAACACCGCAGGTGTCAAGATGACTGCAGACATGGAGGTGCAGCTTTGAGTTATGAGCTGAATAGTGACTGAAAATGACCTGGCCTGCATTGATTTCACAGTAAAATTCACAGTATTCACAGTACACAACATTTTATTGTAAGACATTACTTTAAAACCTTGTAAAATCCAGGCAAATTTACAGTGTATAAAGTGTGCACTTAGCTTTAAGCTCTTTCACAGCATTAATGGCTTTCACCGACACCTCTCTCAAACAAGTTTACGAGAGATAAACTTTCACACAAGCTGGAAAACAGTTCAGTTTTCAGGAGCTGTGAACATAGTATTTGAAAACCACTGTCATTTTCCCACAATGCCCCAAACAAACAGGAATGTCCTGGTGTCTGACAGCGTGCTTAGCGTGAGTAATGTTCAGAGCTTTAGAGACCCAGTCGTCCTCTGTCTCCCCTGCTCTTGAAAGCCCGTAGCCACCGAAGTTCTCTCCATGTACTTAACAGATCAGTCTTGTTCCTGCCAGTTATTCAGCCACAGATCTGCATCCAAGCCAAACTACGACACAACAGTCAACACTGCACTTCAAACTTAAAGCAATAGTTTAAAAAAATTAACGTTCTTTCATTGAGACACCATTATGTCGTCCCAAACCCAAATGCTCTTGTTTTTCTGTGGAACAAAGGACTTTTTAAAAAATAATCTTCACCAGGTCTTTTCCATACAATAACAGTTCATTGCAACCACAGCATGTCAAGCTCCAAAACTACACAAAAAGTACAATTTTGTCGAGAATCTTCCTCTCCAGTGAGCTGTTAACTTGAGGACTGAATCAATGATTCGGTTGAATTCGTGAACTTGATCTATGGATCAGTGATTAACCTGATTAATCAGATTTACACATCTTATTTAGAGATTTATTTGTATTCATGGATCAAACTTATTATTTTGCTGCAGGCGCCGCCATCTGGTCAGATGCAGGAATTCATTCTGCACTTGACTCTCACAGTGCATTATGGGTATTCTTTAGCTGTTGAGTGTACATCGGTTATACACGCGTTATTGCGGTGCATTGTGGGATTGAATGAGTAACGTCCACTATGATTTCGGACACCTCTACAAATGGCTGTTCCCTCCAATAGTGCCCTATTTAAGGATATAGGGGACGATTTCGGAGACATCCTTAGTCTGTTCCTCACATTATCATCAAATGACTTCAGAAGACACATAAAGCCACACAAAAGTGGTTTATATGTCTCGTACAACATATTCTGAAGTCCTAAGTTAGATTTGCTTGAAAAACAGATGGAACATGAAATCATTATTTACTGATAATCTTCCCCTCCAGTGAGCTTTAAACTTGTGAATCATATCAGTGAATGAATTTTGAAGAAACAATTTAATCTGATTCACAAATCTGACACAGTGGTTCATTCATTGATTGGACTGATTCATTCATGAATCTGAGGTCAGCTGATTCAGTGAACCGGTCAGTGACCTAAATATTAGTATGTTCCTCACATAATCATTATCATATGACTTCATAAGCGGCCTGTCTCGTGCAACTTATTTCACATCTCCTGAAATTATACAATAGCTTTGTTTGAAAAAGACAGAAATTTAAGTTGTTCCTTTTGAGAATGTTCACCTCCAGTGAGCTGTTAACATAATAACCAGATCATTTAGTAACTGAGTTAAACTTGTGAACAGGATCAGTGTGAATGATTCATTATTTTGAGTCAGTGCTTTTCGATGAACCCGATTTGTCCAGTTCACAAATTTGATTTAATGATTCATTTATGGATTGGACTGATTTGTTCATGGTTTAGACTGATTCTTTCACAGATTCGACCAGGGGTTCTCAGCTCTGGTCCACTTTCCTTCAAAGTTTAGCTCCAACCTTGATCAAACAGTTGCTTATAACTTTCTTTTCTTTGATTAGCTTGTTGAGGTGTGTTTAATTAGGGTTGGAGCAAAAATCTGTAGGAAAGTGGACCTGAGTTGAGAACCCCTGGATTAGACTGATTCATTCATGAATCTGAGGTAAACACAATTGTTTTGTCTACAGAAGACACAGAGAGGCTCCACAAAGTGGTCTATAGCCTATGTTTCATGCGGTGTATTCCACATCTTCTGAATCATACACAATGGGTTTTCATAGGAAACTGAGTGAAAATTGACCCTCCAGTGATCTTTTAACATGTGAACCGGATCAGTGAAAGAATGATTCCTTTGAGCCAGCCTAGTTAATCCAATTAAAAAATTTGACTCAATGGATCGTTCATGTATCAAACTGATTTGTTCACAGATTGGACTGAATCATTCATGAATCTCAGTTAATCTGACTCAATGAACTGGTGTATGATTTAAATTTCAGTCTGTTCCTCACAATCATTATCATATGACTTTATATATGGTATGCACAGAGCCACTTTTATGCTTTCTTGCTGATTTTAGTCAGTTTAGTCATATTTTCACTATTTAGTGCCATTGTTTGGTAAAAACCTGTGTAACAATTCTTTAAAAAATCTTAATTTTATGTTACACAAGAAAGTGGAACAACTTGAGAATATGTAGTTGACAGAATTGCCATTTTTTGGTCAGCTATTCCTTTAAGTACATGCTGAACTGCAATATGGCATACAACATTCATGCCGGCAGGATTCTCATTTTCCTGAGGCTGGACAGACGCTAATTAAATACATCAACTGAGCAGCAGGAGCCAAATCTGAAGATTTTAACTCCACCGAGACGCCACAGGGTTGACAGAGCCTATAATGTCAATTTTGCTTAAAAGCCCTATTATGTGTGATTGTAATTGAGATGCTATTTAAGTCAAATGAATGTGTGACTTTTGCCTTCTTAAACTCAGTTTGGCTCGTCATGGCAGGCGGCGAGTTGACTGACTTGCAGTAAATCTCTGATGTTTCCCCAACACGTCTATGACCTCATGAGCACTGCAAGCTTTCACACTGAATGTGGCAAACTCTTCATGTGCAGCTCAGGCCATGCGTTTAATCTCACAATGTTGGCGCTCCCACCGCTGTTTCACTCCTGGAGCTCCGCCACACACTTCAGATCCGCTGCACACACTTAAAGACTCACAGCCTCTTGTTTTGTTTTGTTTTTTTGTCACAAGTTAGAATGGGTGTTACTGTTGTGAGAGCGAGGAGGTTACTTCATGATTTTGCTGCAATTATTGTCAATTGATGGCATGTTACAAAAGATGTCCATTGATAATAAATGAAAAATAACCAGGTCTTCAAGAATTTTTTTTTTATTATCAATGTCGAAAACAGTTTTTGTTGGAAACTGGACATTTTTGTGGAAACAGTAATTACCAATGCAAGATTACCAAAAAAGAAAAAAAGTAATTAATACTTTTATTCGGCAAGTATTGATCAAAAGTAACAGTAAATGAATTTTAATGTCATAAAAGATTTCTATTCAAAAAAGTAAATGTTGTTCTTTTAAACTTTATATTCATCAAAGAATCCTGAAATAAATGTAAAAAAAAATTATGAATCATCAAAACTTTCAACATTAATAAGAACCATTATTAATTGAGTACCAATAATAATTGATGATAAATGAGCATCAAAGCATCATATTATAATGATTTCTGAAGGATCATGTGACACTAAAGACTGGAGTAATGGTGATGGAAATTCAGCTTTACAATTACAGGAATAAATTACAATTTAAAATATATTCAAATAGAAAACTTTGTTTTAAATTATAATAATATTTTACAATATTACTGTTTAGCTGGGTTTTTAATCAAATAAATGCAGTCTTGGTGAGCATAAAATACTACTTCAAAAGCATGAAAAAACTATCCCAAACTCAGGTAGGGTTTGGGTGTGGGTTAGCTTATAATACTTGTAACTAGCTGCGTATCTAAATGGGGACATTGCATAGACTTCTAGTTTTTATAAGTAAACGAGTGTGTGTGTGTGGTTCAGGTAAACCTTATGTTAATGGGACAAAATGTCTCCACAAAGATGGCAATATCTGAAATCCTTGACCGTGTGTGCACAGTCTTATGTCCCCTTGAAGTGCAGCTTATAAATCACACTGTGATTGTTTTTTTCAAGTGTAAAAAGGCAGAAAGTTTTCTGTGACTGGTAGGGTTGGGGTTAGGGGATAGAATCGTCTCGGTTACGTATGTAACCCTCGTTCCCTGAGTAGGGAACGGAGACGTTACGTCGGATGACGACGAATGGGGTTTCGCTTAGAAAGCCTATCAACTTCGAGTATTACAAAACGAGCCAATGGCAAAGAAATGCCATGGGTCTGCGGAATTTGCATGACGTAACTCCACCCCACCTCGTGGGTATAAAAGGAGGAAGTCCGCAACAGCAGTTTATGTTTCTTCGCTGAGGAGCCAAGACTGAGCTCAGGCGATCGCCGCGGTACAGCGGAAAGTGGCAGGCAGACGTAACGTCTCCGTTCCCTACTCAGGGAACGAGGGTTACATACGTAACCGAGACGTTCCCTTTCGTTGTCACTCCGAGTTCACGCCACCTTCTCGACTGTCTTCCAGTGCCCTGCGTAAATCGAGGTCCCTGACATAGAAGGACGAAGGACTCAATTTAACACAGGAATACCAAGGTACACTGGGAAGCATATCCCAAGCTAGGGGAAGTATGCAATTAATGCCAACCCAGAGGGGGGGGACTTAGAAATACACATATGACCCGAAGGAAACATATGGAGAACACTGGGGTGTCCAGCCGCAGGTGGAATATTTCAACCCCAGGGGTGGCAAGGTGGCTTGCCAAGGGAAAGACACATGCTCAGAGAGGCTTACAGTGGAAATACACATGTGGGGGTCGCTCAGGGGAGGGACCATGCACACGGGAGGCACCTAGCCGACGCGCAGGCAAGAGACACTGGTGCCGACGTCAGGAGTGCTGGAGGAACTCAGGGCTTAAGGGGAAGCTCACCTGAGGAGAATATCGCACGTATCCAGTCCGTGGAGTGGAATGGCGAGCAAGCGAAGACACCTGAGCGGGTCCGGTACTAGCTAATTGAAGCGAGTACATGAGAGGACACTGGCTCCACTCGGAGATTATAGAATCTGGCGAATGTGTTAGGTGTCGCCCAGCCTGCAGCTCTGCGGATGTCTGTTAGCGAGGCGCCATGCGCTAGAGCCCAAGAGGATGCCACACTCCGGGTGGAGTGGGCCGTCACACCAACGGGGCACGGTCGACCTTGCTGCTGGTAAGCCAAGGCAATGGCGTCCACTATCCAGTGAGACAACCTTTGCTTGGAGAGAGCCTTTCCCTTCAGCTTCTCACCATAACAGACAAAGAACTGGTCTGAGGTCCTGAAACACTGCGTCCTGTCTACATAGGCGCGAAGAGCGCGTACTGGACAGAGCAGTGCCAAGGCTGGGTCTGCCTCCTCTGGGGGCAGCGCTTGCAGGTTCACCACCTGGTCCCGAAAGGGAGTGGTAGGAACCTTGGGCACATATCCGGGCCGGGGTCTCAGGATCACGTGAGAGAAAGCCGGTCCGAATTCCAGGCACGCTTCGTCGACGGAGAATGCGTGCAGGTCCCCTACCCTCTTGATGGAGGCCAGTGCAACCAGGAGCGCTGTCTTCATTGACAGGAACTCAAGCTCAACTGATTGCAGGGGCTCAAAGGGAGCACTCTTCAGGGCAGTTAGAACCACTGAGAGGTCCCAAGAGGGAACGAGAGGAGGACGAGGAGGATTTAGTCTCCTCGCTCCTCTCAGGAACCTGATGACCAGGTCGTGCTTCCCTACCGACTTACCTTCGACTAGGTCATGGTGTGCGTCAATGGCGGCAACATAGACCTTAAGGGTGGAGGGAGACAGCCTTCGCTCCAACCCTTGCTGAAGGAAGGAAAGCACAACGCTGATCGAGCATCTCCGGGGGTCTTCTCGGTGAGAAGAGCACCAGTCGACGAAGAGGTTCCACTTCAACGCGTAGACGTGTCTCGTGGACGACGCTCTAGCGGAAGTGATGGTAGCCGCCACCGCTGGTGGAAGGGTACTCAAACCTACCTCGAGCCGTCCAGGAGCCACACGTGGAGGCTCCAGAGATCGGGGCGAGGGTGCCACACGGTGCCCCGTCCCTGAGAAAGAAGGTCCTTCCTCAGAGGAATGGGCCAGGGAGGTGCTGTCGCGAGGAGTGCAAGTTCGGGGAACCAGGTCCGGCCGGGCCAATACGGCGCGACCAAAATGACCTGCTCCTCGTCCTCCCTGACCTTGCGCAAGGTCTGCGCAAGAAGGCTCACTGGGGGAAACGCATATTTGCGGCCCGGCGGCCAGCTGTGCGCCAGTGCATCCGTGCCGAGCGTGCCCTCGGTCAGGGAAAAATACAGGGCGCAATGGGTCGAGTCGTGAGAGGCAAACAGATCTATCTGTGCGTCCCCGAACTGGTCCCAAATCAGCTGAACCGACTGGGGATGGAGTCGCCATTCTCCAGGGAGGGGCTGAAGCCGTGAGAGCTCGTCGGCTGCACAGTTCAGGGCTCCGGGAATGAAAATGGCTCGAAGCGACCTCAGATGCTTCTGACTCCGTAGAAGGAGGTGGCGGGCGAGTTGTGACATACGGCGGGAGCGTAGACCACCTTGATGGTTGATGTACGCTACAGTAGCGGTATTGTCTGAGCGGACTAGTACGTGTTGACCCCTGAGCAACGCCCGGAAGCGGTGCAGGGCAAGTTGTACTGCCAACAACTCGAGGCAATTGACATGCCATAGCCGCTGGGGTCCTGTCCAGGAGCCCGCAGCAGCATGTCCATTGCACATGGCGCCCCAGCCCGTGGTGGAGGCATCCGTGGAGACCACAACATGCCGGGAAGCTCGTTCCAGGGGGACACCCGCCCTGAGAAAACTGAGGTTCGACCACGGGGTGAGGAACTGACGGCAGGTCGGAGTAACTGGTACCCGGAGCGTGCCTTGATGCCATGCCCACCTCGGGACTCGGTCGCGAAGCCAAAGCTGAAGCGGTCTCATATGAAGCAATCCGAGCGGCGTGACCGCGGCTGCAGATGCCATATGCCCCAGGAGCCTCTGAAAATGTTTCAGTGGAACCGCATTCTTGCTCCTGAGATGTCTCAGGCAAGTCAGCAGTGACTGCGCGCGCTCGCTCGTAAGCTGCGCGGACATGGCGACCGAGTCGATGTCCATACCGAGAAAAGAGATCCTCTGCACGGGGCAAAGTTTGCTCTTCTCCCAGTTGACCCGAAGGCCCAGACGAGCTAGGTGCCGGAGCACTAGGTCCCTGTGTTCGCAAACCTGATCTCGAGAGTGAGCTAGGATCAGCCAGTCGTCGATATAACTCAGGATGCGAACCCCGTGTTCCCGAAGGGGAACAAGGGCAGCCTCGACGACCTTCGTGAAGGTGCGAGGAGACAGGGCTAGCCCGAAAGGGAGAACCGCGTACTGGTATGCCTGCCCCTCGAAAGCAAACCGTAGGAACGGTCTGTGTCGAGGAAGAATGGAGACATGAAAGTAGGCGTCCTTCAGGTCGATCGCTGCAAACCAATCCTGGGGCCGCACGCATTCGAGAACGCGTTTGGCGGAGAGCATCTTGAACGGCAGCCTGTGAAGGGAGCGGTTCAGCACGCGCAAGTCCAGGATTGGCCGTAACCCACCGGTTTTCTTGGGGACAATGAAGTAGGGGCTGTAGAACCCGGACCTCATCTCGGCTGGAGGGACAGTCTCGATTGCACTCTTCGCCAGCAGGGTGGCAATCTCTGCTCTCATGATAGGGGCATTGCCACCGACCAAAGTGGAGCGGACTCCCCTGAAGCGGGGAGGAGACCGTGCGAACTGAATCGCAAGCCGAGCCTGATGGTGCGCGCGATCCAGCGGGACAGACTGGGAAGCTGTAACCAGGCTCCCAGGAACTGAACCAGCGGGATCAAGCGGACGACAGGCGTCCCCCCGGAGGGGCAGCGAAGCGGAGTAACTGGCCCAGACGTGGACGGCATAGCGGCCCGGTGTGGGGGCACAGTTAGCAACCGCGGCCTGACAGAGGGGGCCAGGGGAGGACCATGCTGGTCGTCCCGCGGGGGCCTGCTCTGGCAGGGGTCTGGCGACAGAGGGGGACAGGGGCGAAGCGGTCCGTGGACGGCACGCCGTGTCAAGCACCTCTGGGACAGAGGGGGACGAGGAGAGCACGGCTTGTGGGCGGCGCTCTGTGTCGTCCGAGAACTCGGTCTTCCCAGAGACGGGAGAGTCAGTTCTTAGGAGAATAAGGATTTTTCCCCGGCCCTCCACCGGGGAAACGAGTGGTCCTGCTACCAACTCCTGGAAGAACTGAGTCCCATCTCTGTGGAGCCCGTCTCAGGAGCGCCGCTTAACCCGGCACGTAGCGGGGGGCGGGGCTGGAGAGGGCTGTGGCGTCCGCCCGCGGCTTCCAGAGCCGGCCCGTCTCTTTAAACGGGCGGGGTGGGAGCCGCGGGGGGGGGGGCGCCTTCGGCAGTGGGCAGACCGAGGGATCTGAGCGGACGGCGGGCCATCGGGACAGAATCACGTCAGTCTGCACATGGGCGGTTGAGAGCTGTTGGGCGAAGTTCTCAACCGCACCGCCGAAGAGGCCGACCTGGGATATGGGAACGTCGGACAGACGGGGCCGCGCGACATTCAGCACATCAGACAGGTTCAGCCACAGAATGGTAGGCATCACCTGACCCAGGGAGCGTACGGCCACTTTCGTCGCTCGGAGAGCAAGGTCAGTGGCGGCGCGCGACTCAGTGAAGAGCCCTGGGTCAGTCCCGCCCTCGTGCAAGTCCATGAGCATCTGGGTCGAGGACCAGCAGAATGGCCATGGCCTGCAGAGAGGCGGCTGCCAGTCCCGTGGTGCTATAGGATCTCGCCACAAATGTAGACGAAAACCATAGACCACGGGCGGGTGCTTAGGATTGCGCCGAGAAGAAACACTCTGAGGACACATAGCATCGCAACAGAGCGTTCAGCCGGGGGAACCCCAGTGTACCCGTGACAGCGGCCCCATCGAGGGGGGAAAGGCGGATGAGATCAGCGAGCGGTCCCGAGAAAACCAGGGGGTCTTCTGGGACTTCAAGATCTCATCATGCACGTCCGGGAGGGAAGGTATTGGGGTTTGCCGTGGACGAGGGTCGGCGGCCTTACCCAAAAACCAATCGTCCCAGGAAAGCATGGCCGTCATCTCTGGATCAGACTCAGGCACAGCCGTATGCACACCAGAGGGTGGCAACTATGACGAGTCGTCACTTCGCAGAGAATCAAACCCACCTTGTGAAGCTGCTACAAACATAGTATCATCCTCTGTAGCTTTAAATGAAACACACAGGCCACCAGAGGGTAGACTCGTGGGAATCACCTATTCACTAGCGGGCACCGCCGTTGAGGGGAGGCTGGGGTCACGGACACGGAGTCTTGTTCCAGACCAACACCCTCAGGTCACCCTGGCCACCAGCCGAAGATCGGGGGGTGGATGAGGGGACTCTCACTCTTGCGAGTTCACAGAGTCTCGACCTATATGACGCGATGATCATGTTCCCACAGAGAGAACATGAGTCATCCACGAGCGCTGGTCTAGTATGATCAAGCCCAAACATACCAGACAACGCTCGTGCCCATCAGAGTCCGATACCAAGCTGCCGCAACCATTCGTTTTTTTTTTTTTTTTTAAATGCACGGGCGAGCCGTCTTTAAAAAGACGTGCCGCGTGCGCTCTTTTAGAGAGAAAACTCAAGTGTTGAAGCGCCCGGGGAAGCACGCGCTCTCTGATGAACCACTGCAGAGATAAGCAGGAAGCACGCACTCGCCGGAGATCGCCGTCACACCAACACTCGAGGCACTCGTTCGTGAAGCTGATAATTCAGAGTTGGCTTGTGGAGAGAAGAATACACTTGGCTCCGAAGCGAAAACATAAACTGCTATTGCGGACTTCCTCCTTTTATACCCACGAGGTGGGGTGGAGTTACGTCATGCAAATTCCGCAGACCCATGGCATTTCTTTGCCATTGGCTCGTTTTGTAATACTCGAAGTTGATAGGCTTTCTAAGCGAAACCCCATTCGTCGTCATCCGACGTAACTCGGAGTGACAACGAAAGGGAAATACAGTTTTTACTCTATAAATATTAATAAAAATTCTATGGAATGGCCACATAAAACTTGAAAACCCAGTGTGTGTGTGTAAATATTTGAATATTGCATATTTTGACGTTTTTTATTTGTATACTTCGGCTAGTATATCACTTGTATTTGAAGCTAGAGGAGGGTCAGCGAGTTTCTCCCACCTAATTACCCCCTTGACATCTATAGAAAGCAACAGCAGATGCAAGGCAGCCTTCAGTGCATCATTCCTGCACTAATTTACACATCATTACAGCCTTGAATCTGTCAGTTCAGATGTCAGCCGTATGAATGTTCGGGCCTCGGGGGGGCATTGAACAGACCCTCTAGGCTGTGCTCTCTGCTGGAAATGTTGTGTAAGGGTTGTATAACAAATGTTGTCTAACACGCTGACACCTGTGGTACAGGTAGAAACAAATCTCCTCAAATTTCGAATGCAGTAATCCAGACGGAATGGGGTTAAAAAACAAATTCTTAACAAAAGACACCGTTTCCATTGAAGATGAAAAATCCACTAAAACACATTTTATTTGTTGTAATAGTAGTCGTAGTAATAAACTATTATGTATTTTTGTTCATGTTTAAATGAATTTTTTTTATTAAATCATGTATAATAATAATAATAATAATTTTTACCTTTACATATTTTTAAAACAAGTGTATCATTATTATTGCAATATACTAATTATCTTAAAATATATTATATATATAAATAAAAAAATATTATTATTATTATTAGTTGTAGAATGATACATCTACTTATTTATTACATTTCACTTCAACATCAGTACAAAATGAATAATCTTAAAATGAGGTATTTGATGATTAATTAGTATATATAATTATTTTAATATTATTTATACTAGTGAAATGTATAGTTAAAATAGAATTTGAATGTGCATAAAGTTTTGGCTTGCGAACATCTACAGTTTCTGAAACATGGATATAGTTAGCATACATAAATACATGTATTAAAGTGATAGTTCACCCAAAAATGAAAATTCTGTCAGTATTTACTCACCCTCATGTTGTTCAACCCCGTAAGATCTTCGTTCATCTTCGGAACACGAATTAAGATATTTTTGATGAAATCTGAGAGCTGGATCACTCCTCCATAGGCTTCTAAGGGATTGAAACTTGCCAGCCCCGAAAAGTTATGAAAGACATCGTTAAAATAGTCCAAGTGACTACAGTGGCTCAATGTTAAGTTTAAGCGACGAGAATACTTTTTTTTGCGCAAAAACAAACAAAAATAACGACTTTATTTCAACTATTCATTTCCTTCTCTGTTGGCCTCTAGTCAGTTAACGTAGTGTGATTGCGTAGAGCTACGTCACACGTAGGCTCACTATTGGCCGATGCTGGTCATGTGTGTGATGCGTGTGACATACAATAACAGAAGCTCTACGCTTTTACACTAGTGAACTGACTAGAGGCCCACAGAGAAGGAAACGAATAGTTGAAATAAAGCCGTTATTTTTGTTTTTTTTGCGCACAAAAAGTATTCTCGTCGTTTGATAAACTTAACCCTTGTGCATCCTTATGGACATTTTTGTCCTTTTCAGTTTTGTTTTTTTGATCACTTTGCCAGTGTTAATGCTAACTGCATAAAATTTGGCACAGGTGTGTGTTTTTATTGGAATTTTACTATTTCACCGCCATTTTCTTAAAAAAATATTTTTTGCACTAGCTACACAAAATACTCCCACTTAGCGCCTTTTGGACAAAAATGTCCCCATTGAAACCCATTAAAACTGCAATTTTTAATCCCAGGGCCATTTAACTATAAAATGATGCAATCTTTGTTAAGAGGCTTTCATTCTGTTGACAAGGCTTCAAAATTTTAATTTTTACTATTTTTTATCAGATGGTGCCATTTTTCCAGGTTTGGCCTATAAAACAAATATCGCTTTATTCCTGTTTTCTGCTTCGGCATATTATAGAGCCAATTGGATAAATTGTGGAACGATAATTGTGTGGGTGTGTTGGTATGGATGTCAGAGTGTGGTTTGTATGTTTGTAATAAAAAAAAATGTGTGTGTATATGTGTTTGTGTGCTTGTAATATTTGAGAGAGAAAAACTCAATTGCAAATCTAAAATCCAATTACTGTGTGACCAGTGGAGTTTTGCCGGCACCCAATGGGGAAAATGTGTTACTGCGCCCAAACAAACTCTTACCGAAAGCTCATTTTTTGAGATATCATCCTCAAATTTGGAACACAACTTGTTTAGATTTATGGCTTTGAATTTATATCAGTTTTAGAGTTCAACATGTTTCATAAAATATATATTTTATATAAAATAACGATAATAATGTTCATAAATAATTTTCATAAACTTAAACCTCTATACAAAATTTTTGGTTTGACTTTTTTCACTTGTTTAACTTCAGCAATAATCTGCCAAGGGTCCTCTTTAAAATGAGACCAAACTTAAGTCTTTGCACCCAAACCTAAAATTTTTATGACAGTTTTTTGACATGGACATTTTTGTCCACTTTGTAGCTATGTGTAACTTTTTTTTTTTTGTTAATGTTAACTGCATGAATTTTGGCACAGGTGTGTATTTTTATTGTAATTTTACTATTTCACCCCCATTTCCTTTGAAAAATCTTTTTTGCACTAGGTCCACAAAATACTTCCCTCTCAGCGCCTTTTGGACAAAAATGTCCCCATTGAAACCCATTAAAACTGCAATTTTTTATCTCAGGGCCATTCAACTATAAAATGATGCAATCTTTGTTAAGAGGCTTTCATTATGTTGGCAAGGCTTAAAATTTTTAATTTTGACTATTTTTTTATCAGATGGTGCCATTTTTCCAGGTTTGGCCTCTAAAACAAATATCGCTTTATTCCTGTTTTCTGCTTCGGCATATTATAGAGCCAATTGGATAAATTATGCAACGATATTTGTGTGGGTGTGTTGGTATGGATGTCAGAGTGTGGTTAGTATGTGTGTTATAAAAAAATATGTGTGTGTGTGCATGTGTGTGTTTGTAATATTGAGGGAGAAAAACTCAACTGCAAATAACAAATCCAATCACTGTGTGACTAGTGGAGTTTTGCTGGCACCCAATGGGGAAAATCTGTTACTGCGCCCAAACAAACTCTTACCGAAAGCTAATTTTTTGAGATATCATCCTCAAATTTGGAACACAATTTAGTTAGATTTATGGCTTTTATTTTCTTGCCGTTTTAGAGTTCAATTTGATTTATAAAATATATATTTTGTATAAAATAATTTTCATAAATAATTTTCATAAACTTATACCTATATAACTTTTTTTTGGATTTACTTATTATAATTTTTTTACTTCAGCAATAATCTCCCAAGGGTCTTCTTTAAAATGATACCAAACTTAAGTCTGTGCTCCCAAGCTTCCCATTTTTATGACAGTTTTTAAACATGGACATTTTTGTCCTCTGTGTACCTATGTGTAACTTTTTTTAATTGATGCACAAGGGTTAAGATTGAGCCACTGTAGTCACTTGGACTATTTTAACGATGTCTTTAATAACTTTTCGGGGCTGGCAAGTTTCAATCCCTTAGAAGCCTATGGAGGAGTGATCCAGCTCTCAGATTTCATCAAAAATATCTTAATTCGTTTTCCGAAGATGAACGAAGGTCTTACGGGGTTGGAACAACATGAGGGTGAGTAAATACTGACAGAATTTTCATTTTTGGGTGAACTATCCCTTTAATCTACCGTGTTTCAATACATACACTGTGTTTGGTTAGGGTTTATGAATGAGATTTTATAATTTCAGGCCATACCTAGGGTGGACTGTGTTATTTCAAAGATGATTGGTTTATTTTTGTGTTTTTGTATATAGGTTATATACCACTGCATGTTCATGTGATGTCTATGTCACAATGTCAATGTGTGTAGAAGTATATAGGGCTTACACACACAAACACTTGGAGTATGCACTGTGCCTCTGGGCCAAGGTCATAAAGTGCAGTATGTTTCAAAAATGGAAAGCTTAACTTGTGCCCTTTAAAGCTCTCACTATAGGAACTGTGTCCATTTTATGGTGTGACGGGGTGTGGTGAGCAAACACCAAATCCAGCACTAGGTGTGGAAAACTGTCCCATCTGTCTGGAGTAACCAACAATCCTTCTGTTTATTATGCTGAAATTGAAGCCTGTTTGGAGTATGGCTTTTCCTGAATTAGTGCCTACAGGATCTATGTTATAACTGGCCGATCCGCTTTCCTTTTCCACTGTTTAGATCTCCACACTGAAGGATGAGCTCAGAATCTGTGGTGCGAGTCTGCCGGGATGCTACGAAAGTTAGTCACACATCTGAGGTTTTAAAAATAGGCCATAAAGGAGTCCGCCTTCATGTTACTGTTATTTGATACAAAGGGTCAGAGAGTTATGACAATAGATCAGCACATGGAGTTTTATTTATAAGCTATGATGATCCCAGAGGCATTGACAATTGCTGAAACTACTTTTCGACTGACATCGCCTCGGCACTTCTGACCTATTGGTTAATAAATTGAGTCTAACCCTACATTTTTCTCATTACATATGCAATTATTTTGGAAATGTCATATTATGGAAGTAAAATAGTTTGCCAATGATGTATTAGGATATTTTCTATTTTATTTTTGTCACGATTCTGCAAGATATAGGACCCAGACACAAATGAGCGTACAAGGGTTTTTATTAACAAGACTGAAGACTTGAGACAGCAGGGAGAGTGAAGCGTGAACCACAGTAAAAACAGTAGGGCAAGGCAGACAACGACAGGCAGGACGGATGACCACTGAGATCGTCAGTCAGATGTGATGACGTGAGTGCAATAGTGGCAGCTCTGAAGGAAAGACCAGGCAGGAACATGTAGCTTGATGTACATCTCAGATGTAGCACCAGTCTTGCCACCAGGTAAAGGCTCACAGAACCAGACCCACAATGCAGGGGTTATATCCTCCTGAGACCCAGAAAAAAAAGTTTTTTGAATTTAGTTTTTTTTTCATGTCATCACATTGTTTAGAGCATAAGAAAAAATGATATTTTATTCATATGTTATGCTATGTACTCTGTAGTAGACACCAGGACTCAGTTGTTTAAAAAATCAAATGACATGAAATTATATGTATAGGCAAAAACAATGGGATTTTTCTTTCAATCACAAAAACATTTTTAGGTTTCAGGATTTTTTTAAAGCAAAATTTGTATAAAGATGATTCTCAACTACGTTATGAAAGATATAACGAAATGAATTGTTACACCATTTTACTTTATGCAATATGTGGGAAAAATGGCCATAAATTTATATTCCCATTCAATGCATTGTATCTATACACTGTATCTAATGTGCACATTAATGTGTTCTTGGAGTAACATTTAATGAAAAAAGAAGTGTAATAATTAGCAACATTTTAATAATATCTAATATTTCATAGGAATATTGATGTATAATTTATTTCCATATTCACTTGTTGTGTCTCCCAAAATGCCTGATAAAGATGATTTAAGTCTTGATGTCCTCTACAGTGGACATGAATGAAATCAATGTCCTGTTCTGTAACAGAAAGTCATTTTTTTTATTTGAAACCCCACAACGGTTTTCTGAGATGTTGCTTTATGAACTACAATTTGAAAAGTAGTCCGATTTAAATTATAATATATTATCATATTTCCATGAGAGTGCTACATTTGATGACTAAATTAATGTCAGACATTTTTAAAGACCAAGGAGAAGTTGTTTTCATGGTGAAACCTCGAAACATTTGGTATCTCTGAAAAGCCCTGAATGTGCTCTTTACAGGACACCCAGGTGTGACATGTATGATGTCAGAGAAATTCACTAAAATATAATGTCCACTACAGTGGACAAAAGTCTATTCCTGGGTCGCAGGAGGATATAGATGCACCAGTCAGGCAGTGGCCAGGGAACTCACAGAAGAACATACAAGACAGACAAGAAAAAGCAACAATAAAGATAACCAAAACTAAACTGATAAGATCAATGACTAGAGAAACAAAGTAGAGAAATAAATGTATAAAAAGCAAACTAATGAAAACTACTAAGATAAAAAACTGGAGTAGCTAAATAAAAGCAAGACTTACACTTGACAGGGAAAAGAAGAACTAAAGAAAATAACTAAAAATTAAATTCTAAAATAAATGAGAACTCAAATTAGATTATAAAGCACAAGTGCTAAAGCTCAGCAAAACAAAATAGCAACAAGGATAATCTGACACTGGGCTTAGGATAACAAACCAGTGTAAGCACTATAATTTCAAAAGCACAAAGTGCATAGACAAAACAAACCAACAAAGACATGAGGGAAAGAGGCACAATATAAAGGGACCAGAGCACATGAGGATCAGGTGAACACAATTAGTGAAACGAGGACTAGATGTGGACTAAACAAGGGGGCGTGATAACAGGAAACAAGGAGGCGGGACAAGAGTGGCAAACACAGACCAAGACAGAGCCATGTGCTCAAACACAGAAACATGAAACCACAACAACACAGACAAGGCTGCCAGGGCAGAACCCTGACAATTTTAGGATATATTTTATTTATTTATTTAGGATATATAGGAAATATATATTTCCCTAATTCTTTTTTTACTTTTAATTTTTTTTACTTTTTACTTTTAGATCTTTTTATTTAGATTTATCATGTTCATATCTCTTTTTTAATGGTTATTCAAACAGACTGCAGAAAAGTAAAACCTTTGAATTGAATAAAGTTAACTTCTTTTGACAAGAACATTATTGTGGCACATTTGAACATAGATCTTCTGTATTTGTAGTGTTTATATTGCATCTATGTTTTGATAATGATAATAATTATTTTACATTTAAATATTACAAATTATTATTATTATTATTACTAAATATCAACTTACTTTTTTGCTTTAATTTATATTTTATTGTAAAATATTATTGTATAATAATAATAATTGTTGTGGTGGTTATATTTAAATTAATAAATAAATAAATAATAATAATTATTATTATTACTACTAAAATATGCAACTGTTTTTTTTATTTAAATGTAATAATATTGTATAATAATAATAATAATAATAATAATAATAATAATAATAATTGTTACATTTCAATATTAAAAATACATATTTTTTTATGATTATTACTAAACAATTTTCAAGTTTGCTTTATTTATATAGCACTATTAAAACAGCAGCAGCTGACCAATATGCTTTACAATATCGGATAAAATAAATACAAGCAAAAGCAGTAGAAAACTTATTTCACAAATAAAATCAGAGACAATTTTCAAACTAAATAGCAAAAGAAAATCAAAATACTAACAGAAGTCAAATACAAAAATAATACAATCTCCACCTCCAATGAACACAATTCTGCACAAAATATGACAGTATATAAGAACTTAAATAAATATACACTATATACATAAATGTGCCAAAAATATATACAATCAGATATATTAAAAATGTAACAAGCGCAGAGAGCAACAATAATATAAAATATTAAGAATAACATACAAATAAAATATAGAATAAATATTATAAATAGCACAAATCCTTCATCACTCAAACCATTACCTCCTTGGTTACTGCCTCGAATTCTATGCATGGCAGTTGTAGCAAATAAATAGCAAATGTTCGTCTTTGAAACTACCTACAGATTTGAAAATTCCGTTTGCTAATTAGACCTAACGTTAACCCATCTGATGGAAATAAATAATAACTGAACTTTTAAAAGTTTTGTTGCAAAGCACAATATCATGGTGAAATTAGATTTATTGTTGGCTAAGCATAGCAAGCATCATAGCAAACAGGCTAACAAACGTAAGAGTTATACCCACCAATTAACATTAGACCTTCATTCATGACATGGATACCGTAATCATACAGAGATTGCTCATTTCTCCTCCTCATCTTTTCTTTTTTTTTCCCTACATTGGGCACCTGATGGCTTTGACCTTTTCCTGTCCATCTCTGTTTATTTGCCACTCGACAATCAACAGATTTCCCATCCCCACAACACTGTCACTCACGAGTCACGACCAGAAGTCAAGACTAAACCAATTCACCTTGGTGACCACATAATCGTTTTGTATTACTTATTTTTTATTAGTCATTTCACACAATTCAGAAAAACAAAAATGTGCAGGAACTATAGGCCTTTATTTATAATAATATGAATGAAATGTGTGTTATTTGTAAGAAAGTTGAGGTGTGACTGACTTTAGCCCACTAATTCCATTATAGTATTTCTCTATACTAGCGTTTCTCAACGGGGGCGTTTGGACAGTGTTGGGGGGCGGTGTGAACGAGGCAGCAGAGAGGGAGGCGCTCGGGCACAAATGGGGGGCGTTACTCACTGTTATTCATCACAACTTTTAAGCCTCTGACAACACATACAATATTCATTTGAATGTAAAATAAAAGGATGTCTGTGCAAATTAATGAATTAATATTTAAATGTTGCTAGTAGCCCAATCAGTACAATGCTAATACAATGCTAAATCAGATATATGTTTACAATATATCTGTATACAATATATCAATATATAACCCTGTCGGTTATATGGGCTACGCATGGTCATGGTATATATATTGCCTAATTGAGTGCGCGAACGACTGCTGCTTTTTCATTGGCCATTTAGGTTACGTTATTGTTCACGTGATTGGTTAGGCCTTATCTTTAAAAAAATGTGTGTGTGAGCCTGAATTTGTTTGAATTTGTAAATACATACATTTGCAATACCTTTCAAACAATCCATGTGTTTTTTGCTTTTTTTCCAAACACAATATTTCTCAACTTTTTGACCAAAAACTAAGGCTTCAGGTATCAGTGTTATAATTGTTTGGCTGTAATAATAAGAGTATTAAGCGTCAAGCGTTAAGAACCACTGCCCTATACAGTATACATATGTCTCAACTCTGTCCGTTCCATTTGGGAGAGACCCAGAGGTGAACTGTCCCCCGCGCCCCTCTCCCCTTTCCCCTTCTCACACAGCTTCTCACACGGTACCTTCTCAGCAAGCAGGGGCGCTGCAGCTGCAGGGAGGCGCCAATTTGCCAATTCGCCACACAGTGAAATGATAGATAATAGAAAACCGCTTCGCGGCGCAGAGGATTTTTATTTATTTTTTAAACTGCTCGTGCCGCCCCCCATGTGTCAGGAAAAAATGCCGCCCCGGTTCGCCTGTGCCAAAAAACACTACTGACTGGTAACCTGTTCAAGAGTTTAGGGTTTAGCAACCTATGACTACCGGAGCAAAATGCTCGAAAAGGGTTATATAGAGATAGAAGTTCAGATAGACATGAGGGGGCTAAGTTGTTTAGGGACTTAAAAACAAAAACTAGGGTTTTCAACTCCACTTTAAACCGCACAGGCAGCCATTGCAATGATGCTAACACAAGAGTAATGTGAGGGAATTTACAGAGGCTATGAAGGTAAAATGATGACATAAAGAATCGCATGTGCAAGAGAAGATTTGTAAAGGTGTAAATCACCCTTCAAGTGTAAGAAAAAAATATTTGCAGCATTTAACTGTTATTCGTAAGTGTAATTCATGTATTTTGAAGCTGCAGGTTCATGCTAATGCAAAATATCTCTTGCAATCTTATGTACACTTTCACAAATCTTACCCTGCGCATGCAATTCTTTATGTCATAATTTTACCTTCATAAGAGGCCCAATAAAAGTCTTGCTGACGCGTTTTGGACCAACTGGAGACAGGCCAAGGAAGTAGCATTCATTCCACAATACAGAGTGAGTTACTGTAGTTTAAACGTGAGGATATAAAAACATGAATTACTCTTTCAAAGTCTTGAAAAGAGAGAAAAGGCTTAATTTTGGAAAGAAGACAGAGATGAATCAATGAGTTCACTTGTTTGTCAAGTTTCAACTCGCTGTTAAGCCAAACGCCTAAGAGAGTTTTGGCTTGAGATGTGACATGATGATCATTAACAAACTTTGTGGGAATGCCACTAGGGGGACCAAAGAATATAGTTTTGGTTTTCTTTTCGTTTAGATTGAGAGAATTTGATGACATCCAGATTTTTACATCCTCCAAACACTCATCAGAGGGCCCAGGATGATGTTGCCTGAGCATTTAAGGGGCAAATAAATCTGGGTGTCATCAGCGTAGCAATGAAAAGACACACCATGCTTTCGGAAAATAGAGCACAGAGGGAGCATATAGAGAAAAATAGGTAGGAGCCTAGTATAGATCCCTGCGGGACCCCCCATGGGAGATTAAAAGCTGATGACATGAGAGTGCCAAGATGAACAGAGAATCTCCTGTCCTTTAAATAGGAACTGAACCAGCTTAAAACTGTTCCCGTCATGCCCACATAGGTCTTGAGACGGGCAATGGGAATCTCATGATCGATCATGTCAAATGCAGCAGTAAGATCTAATATCACCAATATTACACTATCACCCTGGTCAGTTACCATATAGATATAGTTTAAAACCTTTAATTAAGCCGACTCAGTACTGTGAAATGTTCTAAAACCTAACTGAAATGTTTCATAGATAGAATTTTGAAGCAGAAAAGAGACAACTTTTTCAAGAATTTTAGAAAGAAATAGCATATTAGAAATGGGCCTATAATTTGAAAGATCAGCAGGGTCAAGATTTGGCTTTTTTAGAGATGGAACCACCGAAGCATGTTTAAGATCTGCTGGTATTGTACCCAAACTAAGTGATTTGTTGACAATCTTCAGAAGACTAAGCCCCAAGGTATCAAACAGTTTTTTTTTTAAATACGAGAGCGAATTATATCAAATGAGCAAAAAGTAGGTTTTAGCTGAGCAATGATTTTTTGTAGGGCAGGCAGTGAGATGGGTTCAAAACCACTCGAGGTGAGAGTGCAGGGATGAGATTCAGGAGTGTTAATGTCAATTGTGACAGTCTGAGGTCTCTGATCAGCATTCTTATTAAGCAAAAATCTGAGAAAGTATTCAGGTGTTAAAGATGACACTATTTGACCTTTTGCATGTGGATTGAGAACCGAAGCAATATATAGAAAAAAGAGCCTTTGGCTTATGGCAATTTTGATTAATAATGTCTGGGTAATAATCCATTTTAGCAATCTTTGCTGCTTTTTGGAAATTAGACAATGCTTCATAGTTAACTTGAAGTTTGAACTTTCTCCATTTACATTCTGCTTGTCGGCATTTCTGCCGAAGAGAGAGAGTATTTTCATTTAACCAGGGCATTGTTTTAACTTTAGTAGGTTTTGATTTCAATGGGGCTGCATATTCTAAGATGTTAAGACAAGTGGAATTAAAAAGCGCAAGTTGATCATCCATCATCCAGCTTTCTCTATATAACTGTGAAAAATTATTGATAGTATTACAATTAAACACGTGCGACCATCTGGTTGCTCCATGTGGTTTTACATTCTGAATATTGTAAAGGGACAGTAAAGAGAAGAGGCTTATGATCAGAGATAGTCATGTCAGAGACGAGCAGATTATGTGACAAATCCAGGTCTAACATATGACCCTGAATGTGAGTAGGGCCTTTCACCCATTGTATGAGATCAAATGATTCGACCTGGTTTAAAAAGCCCTTAGACAGAGAGTCAGATCCACAACAAATGTGACTATTTAAATCCCCAAGAATTATCAGTCGGTCATATTTAATAAAAAGTTCACTTAGAAGGACTGCAAATTCCTCAATAAAATCCTTGGAAGGTTTAGGAGGACGGTAGATCAAAGCCTCCACCAGTGGATTAGAGGAATTAAACTGATATAATTGCAGTTCAAAGCAGTGGAAGGCATTCGTGGGTAGAGTCCGGCATAAAAGGTTATTTTTAAAAATAAGAGCTAACCCTCCACCTCGTCCCGTTTCCCTAGGTGTAAACAACTAGAGTAAAATACTTTATTATGCAGTATACAGTATGTAGTGCACAGTTTCCAGTACATATTAAACCAGTGTTCCATTCCAAACACTTTTGAAAGCTTTATAAAAAAAAAAAATACCTCATTGTCCATTGTCACTCTTCTATGTTTTTTATTGTGTCAGACTTGTTCTTGGTTTCCACATCCTGTTAATTTGAGCATCATTACGAAGGTTTTTGGCTTTAGTCCCACAGGGCATCTCGTCGAGTATCCCAGCGTTTAGCTTCTTTAATATCCATCTGCTCTCAGGGCTGTTGGCTAACTGGTTCGTGCTCCTAGGGCAAGCTAATAACAAGCTCTTTGAAGAATGGAACCGCAATAGCAATTTCAGTCTGGCCAGGGGTGACAGATATCATGAAAGGGCCATTGTCATCTACGAAGAAAGCTAGATTGAAGTACGGCCGAGATGCTGTATCACCAACACACATGGCCTAGCCTCTCCTCACCTGTATCCCCGTCTACATTCTTTCAGCTTGACGCACTTTCCCTCGCTTTGGCTGATCCGACAGTCACGTACACCTGATATAGCCACTGGCCACAACATTTTGAAGCCAAACGGATCACCTAGAACAGTTGGAATGCTGTTCTGAAGCTGTACGAATCTAAATATCCCACTGCAACCGAACACAGTGCATCTCCCACCCCTTAGGCTCAAGTCCTGGATGGGACTGAAGCGCAAGTAGCGCAAGAGATACTTGTGCGTCAAAGAGAAGACAGGTATGGACTTCTGCGACCTCATGGATGGAGCAGCGGTTTCTTGGAACCGTATCCAAATTTGGACCATGGATCACAAACAGCTACCGTTCTGCTGTCACCTGGTGTGCTCATATAATCGTCATGTTCGCAGATAGAAATGGGCTGAATGGTCAACGAGTTGTCCAAGAACTGGCATTTTTGGTGCTGTTACTTTAATGATGCAGCATCTCAGAGTTTTAGTGTGTTATGCTTTAGTATGTTGTGCTTTAATGTGCATTAAACCCTCTCGGAAATGTTGCATCTTTAATTTCACTTATACCATTGCCATCGAAACGCCTCTCGTGTGGCAAAATCACTGTATTCTTACAAAAATAGGCAGTTACTGTTGGATGTAATTTTAACATCACTTTAAAGAAATCTTCGCGAAATCTTTCCAATTCTTATGCATCCATCTTGAAATATGATTTTTGAATCGTGAATCGTTTGTTGTGGTCCATAATCAGCTTAGTCACCATGAAATCAAAATTGACAATTCTTATTTTTTATGAAATATTGCAGTGTTTATTATAAACTTAACTGTTTATATCATTATTTATTTAAAAATTAATCTGCCCTCGTTATCTATAATCAAAATACCTTCCCCTCCCTCTGTCAGCGACGTCTCTTCTCTGATGATGTTTACTGGTTTACAAGGGCGGGACAACCTGTCACTCACAAGAAATCCACCAATAGCTAACTACATCCATTTAACCAGCCAATCATTTCCACATGGACAAAATCAAGTCCCACCGTACATTTTGTCTTTTGAATCAGCTTCTTAATCACAGAAGAGAAGAAAAGATTATTGCAACTTCCCTTTTCATGATAACTTTAAAATGCTAAAAATCAAATACATTTTGATTCTGCAAAATGGACAAATAAATATAAATACTATGTTTATAAATACTGAAACGTTATATTAGTTGTATAAATTACATGTACAAGTGGTAGGAGTGGAAACAGCATGGCATCGCTTTCTAGCTCTGTCACGACAGATCTTTTACAATTCCATTGGAAAACCTGAAAGTATTATTTTTATTATAAAATTATTTTTAAATCTTCAATACATACACCTGTGAAACATGACGTCAGATAATGAAAGCGAAGGTCCTGAGGTGCACTTACAGTACGATTATGCGTACACACGCTTGGACATGTGGATCCGCTTGTGAAGTCTTCATAGCGTCTATCCTGGAGACATTGGCTACAACTACAGGAGAGGATTTGAAAAGTTGTCACTTTCATCCTTGTGAGTCCCATTAGCAACAACTCCAATGATGTGATGGATATCTAATGATCATCCCACTGTTTATTCCATCTATTATCATTGGGTTTTTAACAGTCAAATGAAGATATTTTAATGACACTTTTTGACGCTTCATATGGATTCGTAAAACTAATCCACATGAATTGAGCATGAATTTTCTGGAGAGACTCGATCGCTTTATATGATGAACAGATTGAATTTGTTTTTTATTCACATATAAACATTGATCAGCAAACAGAAGCTCAACCGAATAAGTTTAATGCGCAAGAACAAACATCTCGCAGAAGCTCAAATATGCTGTGTAACATGAGAATGAACCTCATTGGTTCTCGCACATCAAGCGAACATGCTTGATCTTTCATTTATCATATCTTATGTGTGCGTTGATGAATGTTTAAATAGGTGAATAAAAGACTAAATTCTAAATTCAAGAACTAAATTCAATCTGTTCATCATATAAAGCAATTGTTTCTTTTAAGAAATTTTGGACTAAACCGCTCAAATCATATGGATTATTTTTATGATCTCTTTATGAACTTTTTGAAGCATCAAAGTTGATAGTTGCGTAGCTGTCAATGGAGGGACATAAATCTTTCAGATTTCATCAAAAAGATCTTCATTTGTGTTTCGAAGATGAACAAAAGTCTTACGGGTTTGGAACGACATAAGGGTGAGTAAATGATGACAGAATTTTCATTTTTGGGTGAACTATCCCTTTAATGAATGTGCTCCTTGCTGTCTGCATTTATTTTCACATGCTTCAAGAGCACTTAGATCGAGTCGACAAGGCCTTCAGATGGAGACAGCCTGCCATCATCTTTGTTTTCAGTTCTTTCATATCACAAACAAAACACATGGCTTCAAAAAAACTGTGTTTGGCTTGTATCTGATGACTCCGGTCGTGAGAACATGCTCCATGTGTTCATGAGTTGGAAACGCTGAAGGGTGAAGTAGACTCTTAGCTTTCTGCTGCTACAGTTTCAAGCATTTTGAATGCGTCCAGAAATCATTTCTATTACTCCATGGGATTTTTGTTTTATTTGATGAATTGTAATGATGTGAGACCTTTGGCCAAATGACTTTTCCTAAAAGGTTTCTTGAGTAATAAGCTCGTTCAGGTCTTTTTGACTTTGCCCTGAATGGTTTTAAATTTTAACATCAAGGACATTGGTTGAAATAAGACTTCACATTTAGCCTTTGGCGTGACAAAAAATACTTAAGGCATCTTGAATACAATGTGGATATTGTAAAACAATACAATTCAGCAAAACATTCTAGCTATGGTTAGTTAGCATATACTGTATTAAGTTAAGGTGTTATTTAGTCTGGTTCTGCGACAACTTTTGTGTTGGATCTTTTCAGTGAGCTATTTGAACAGTTTTACAGAACCAGTCTGAAAGATACTCAGTCAGAAGAATTCTCGAGTTAAGCCCCTTTCACACAGAGATTCCGGAAAATACACGGGTAATGTGTCCCGGGATCGTTTGGTTTTGGTTCATTCACACTGCCAGTGATTTTCCGAAATCTGTGAGTGTGTTCTCTGCTTCATTCCAGTTTGCAGACATTTTTTAATTTTTTCTTTGTTGGTGACAAACACAAACCGTACTCGGTTACATACGTAACCTCGGTTCTCTCTAGAAGAGGGAACGAGTATTGCGTAAGTTGCTTACGGTACGGGTAAAGTAATCTTTTCTTGAGATATTGAAGCCAAAAATTATCCTTAATTTTTCATTTATTGTCAACGCAGTGCAGCAGCCAGCAGACCTAGAGCAGGCTATCTTGCGTGCTCATCGGCTGCCCTGCGGCAACTGCTGCAGCCTACCACTGAGCCTCGCGCGTGACTTCGCGCCCTCTACGCGTAACAGCCCGCCAAAATGGGGGTAGCTTAGCGTATAAAAGTCAGGCTCGGAGGCTGCGTTACTGGTTTCATCAGCTGAAGTGAAAATCGCTTGTGGCGCCTGCACGGTCGGGTTATGCAATACTCGTTCCCTCTTCTAGAGAGAACCGAGGTTACGTATGTAACCGAGTACGTTCTATTACGAGAGGTTCTCTCGTATTGCGTAAGTTGCTTACGCTACCGGAACCCATTGTCAACGCCGTGCACGCCCAGCATCCACTTAATGAGTCCCAGGGATTCCCGGGGAACATAGATAAGTGGGAAACAGGTGGCCAGCAATGCGGACCAGCACATGTTATAAGCACATATAGGGTATACAGAGCGGCGTTGGCGGTCTATATAAATATTCACCATACAGTGCAGCTCAACCAGGAGAGCTAAGGCCGTGTGAGAGTAGTCTGCGCATGATAAATCTGGGCAGGACATACACACTGCTCATATTGACAGAAGTCTAGTCTGCAGGGCGGGAACTTCCAGGTTATAAAACCTAACAAATGTGGACGGGGAGGCCCAGCCTGCCGCCTCACAAATGTCCTGAATTGGAAATCCCGCTGGACCAAGCCCACGACGAGGCCACGCCTATGGTGGAATGAGCCCTGATGCCCAACGGGCATTGCAGACCTTTAGACACATAAGCGGATGCAATAGCATCCAGTATCCATCTGGACAGGCTCTTTTTCGAGGAGGCAAGACCTTTGGTGCGCCCACCAAACGAAACAAAGAGCTGCTCCGAGCGCCTGAAAGGGGCAGAACGCGTAATGTAAGCCCTCAAAGCCCTGACAGGGCAGAGGAGATTAACATCGCTCTCACTATCGGATGCTGGCAGAGCCGATAGAGAAATGACCTGCACTCTGAAGGGAGTGCCTATCACCTCAGGGACGTAGCCATGCCTTGGTTTAAGGATGACTTTAGAGTCATTTGGTCCAAACTCAAGACACGCAGCGCTAACAGACAGCGCGTGTAAATCACCCACACGTTTAACTGATGACAGAGCTGTCAGAAAAATGGTTTTGAGCGAGAGGTACTGTAGGTCCACGGAGTCTATCGGTTCAAAGGGGAAAGCTTTCAGTGCCTCTAGGACCAAGGAAAGATCCCACATGGGAACCGACGGGGCTCACGGGGATTCATCCTCCTGGCTCCCCTAAGGAAGCGGATGACCAGCTCGTTCCTTCCTATTGACTGGCCTGCGTTGATTCAGCGAATGCTGCAACGGCCGCCACATAAACTTTAAGCGTGGAGGGGGACCTGCCCCTGTCCAACAGCTCTTGAAGGAAAGTAAGCAACCACAATACCCCACATGTCCGTGGGTCCAGATTTCTATCGGCACACCATTTGGAGAACACAGACCATTTAGACGCGTAGAGCCGCCTCGTGGAGGGAGCTCTGGATTGCGTAATCGTGTTCATCCCTCCTTCTGGCAAGACAACGGGTATCCGTTGATTAACCATACATGCAGAGACCAGCGCTCTGGATGGGGATGCCAGATTGAGCCGCGGGCTTGAGAGAGGAGATCTCTCCTCACCAGAATCTGCCTGGGGCTGTGTGTGACAGCCGCGTCAGCTCCGGGACCCAGATTTGGTTCTCCCATCGCGGGGCTATAAGGAGCACCGAGTGGCGCGTTTCCCTGATCCTCTTGATTACCTGTGGTAACAGAGAGACCGGAGGGAAAGTATGGAGTGGGAGGCTGGGCCAGATTTGGGCCAGTGCATCCTCGTTCTTTGAAAAGAACATCGGGCAATGAGCGTTGTCTTTTGACGCAAACAGGTCAACTTCCGCTTTGCCGAAAAGGCGCCACAGTAACTGGACTGTTTGGGGGTGCATGGACCATTCCCCTGGGGGAACGCTGTTCCTGGACAGTTTGTCTGGGCCGTCGTTCAGATGGCCTGGCACATGTGCGTCTCTCAGCGAGCGCAGAAGGTGCCGGGACCATATGAGGAGGCGTTCCGTCAGACTGCAGAGATTCCTGGATCTGACACCGCCCTGACGGTTCACGTATGAGACCACAGTCATGTTGTCCGATCGGACTAGAACGTGGTGGTCTCGTATGAGCGGGAGAAAGTGCTTCAGCGCGTTCTCAACTGCTATCATCTCTAGACAGTTTATGTGAAGGCATTTCTCTCGGTATGACCACAGGCCAAAGACCGGTCTGCCCTCGAAGAGAGTGCCCCAACCTAGGTTGGAGGCGTCCGTCAAGATGGCTTTTCAATATGAGACGGCTCCCATCGTCACCCCTCGCTGGTACCAGTCGGCCGCTAACCAGGGCTGCAGAGCTGAAGCGCAGCTCTGAGTCACTCTGATTCGTCTGCAGCCGAGAGCCCAAGCTCGGTGAGGCACCCGAGCATTCAACCAGCGTTGTAGCGGGTACATGCGCAGTAGGCCCAGCTGAAGTCCGCCTCGCTGCCTGCTGTGAGCTGTGAGTTTGTTTGCGTCGTGGCTGTCTAAGCCTCGTATTAGCTTCGTATTTCCTTCTGTTTTTCCGTATTTCTCTCTTTATTCTGTTCTGAACCATCATTTAACTCATAATTACAACTCGGACTGTTGGCCAGACGCGTCTCAAGCCATTATACGGCTGGAACCGCAAATACGGTTGGAACATTGGTTGTTGGTCGTAGAGCGAGACACCGCTTCACTGCTGTTCGCCCTGCGATTGACTGCTTTTGTCAGCCTCGTTGCCCGTTGTGAGTTTGTTTGTTTGTGTTTGTTTGTTTGCGCAAATACGGTTTGAACATTGGTTGTTGGTCGTAGAGCGAGACACCGCTTCACTGCTGTTCGCCCTACGATCGACTGCTTTTGTCAGCCTCGTTGCCTGCTGTGAGTTTGTTTGTTTTCCCGTCTATCGTGCGTCTACATTACACCCATACCACTAAAAAGACATTTTTTACCCAAGACTTGAGTCATAAATTAGTATAAATATTAATAGCATCACTGGTTGCATCATTGCTAACTTACTGTCCATCTGTTAAAATGGCGAATATATCAGGTGTATGTTATCTACCTTTTGGTGCAGATGAGAACAAACCTGAATTGCTCGCGGTGCAGTCTGAATTAGAAGCTGTAGAAAAGCAGATCCGTGACCTTCTAGAGAGACAAGCTGAGCTGAGAGACCGGCGTTTAGCTCTTGAAACATCACGCGCTGATGCACACGGATCAGTGATTAACGTTAGTAACCCGCTGACCCTGACCTTGTCTACTCCGTGCGTTTCTCAGCATTGGTCCCGAGCGTCCAGGTCACGATCAGCCATGATTTCATTCACTCCGGCTCCAACACACCACCACGAAGCCTTGGTGGTTCCGCGGAAGACGCGAGCCAGGACAAGAATCTTTTCGCCCCTCCCAGTTTTCGAGATCTCCACTCAGAACCGCTTCTCCCCTCTTCGCGAAACGGAACGCGATGCTGTGATCATCGGCGATTCCACCGTCCGACACGTCCACACTACGTTAGGTAAAAGTAAGGTGCACAGTCACTGCTTTCCTGGTGCTCGTGTTCTCGATATCACTGCGCGGGTAACTGAGATCTTGAACGGTGACGAGCGTGTCGGAGCTGCACGCGGGAGCTAACGACATTAGGCTGCGACAGACGGAGGTTCTGAAGAAAGACTTCAGGAGCCTTATCGATACGGTAAGCAGCACATCGCCTGAAACATCGATTATTGTGTCTGGACCGCTTCCTACGTACCGACGAGGGCAAGAAAAGTTCAGTAGATTATTCGCGCTAAATGAATGGTTATTGTCATGGTGCATTGAGCAGAAACTGATTTTTGTAAATAATTGGAATCTGTTTTGGGAGCGACCAAGGCTCTTCCGCGCTGATGGCTTACACCCAAGTAGAATCGGGGCAGATCTTCTGTCGGATAACATCTCCAAGATGTTAAATACCATTTGACTAGTAACCAAAAATCCAAATCACAGTCTCTACTGCACCAATTTAATTGATATTAATACTAGTGTAGAACATTGCATAGAAACTGTGTCTATTCCTCGTTTACCAAGATCAAATAATAAATCTACTGCGGGATCTAGAAAAAATCTAATTGTTATTAAAACAAAAAATCTCGCTATTAGTGAACAAAACAATTTCCAAAGCTAGGTCTTCTAAACATTAGATCGCTCACACCTAAGGCGGTTATTGTAAATGAAATGGTCACAGATAATAATTTCGATGTTCTGTGCCTTACTGAAACCTGGCTTAAACCAAATGATTATTTCGGTCTAAATGAGTCTACTCCGCCAGGATACTGTTATAAGCATGAGCCCCGTCTGATCGGTCGTGGCGGCGGTGTTGCAACAATCTACAGAGATATCCTTAATGTTACTCAGAAAACTCGTCATAGGTTTAATTCGTTTGAAGTGCTTCTGCTAAATGTTACGCTCTTAGATGTAAGAAAAAAATCCCTATTATCCCTAGCATTGGCTACCGTATATAGACCTCCAGGGCCTTACGCCAATTTCCTAAAAGAGTTTGCTGACTTTCTATCAGATCTTTTGGTCAACGTCGATAAAGCATTTATTGTTGGAGATTTTAACATACACGTAGATAATTTAAATGATGCGTTAGGGGCTGCGTTTACAGATTTATTAAACTACTTCGGGGTCAAGCAAAACGTCACCGGACCAACTCATTGTCTTAATCATACACTCGATTTAATTATATCATATGGAACCGATCCAACCGATATAGATATCATTCCACAAAGTGATGATGTCACTGACCACTACTTGGTAACTTGCATATTACGCACTGCTGTAATATGTCATGCTGCGCCACGTTATCGACCAGGTAGAACAATTCGTCCATCCACCATAGATCATTTCTCAAATAGCTTATCTGATCTGTCTCAGCTGCTGCCTGAACCCAAACAAACAGATGAATTAGACGAACGTCTCAGGTTACGACTGTAACCTATGTTCCCTGAGAACAGGGTACGAGACAATACGTCAACGACGTTATGGGGAACGCCTCAGGCGTGACAGGTGTCTGAAATCACTATCAAATCACGTCAATCATATTGACCGGCGACAGCCCGTGAATCATTAGCGTGAATGATTAACGTGCGACCTGGAAGTATAAAGGGGCGCCTTGCACACATGACAAATCACCTTATCGTCTGAAGGGACTGTACGGTAGGCAAGCCCCGAGGCATGGCAGGGAGACGTATTGTCTCGTTCCCTGTTCTCAGGGAACATAGGTTACAGTCGTAACCTGAGACGTTCCCTTTCGAAGGGAACTCAACAATACGTCAACGACGTTATGGGGAACGATATACCAACTCCGCCATGCTAAGGGGAGTGCATGCCAAGTGGCAGTGACAACTGTCAGAACCAGCAAATTCAAATGAAACGCTAGAACCACTCACCCTCAGGTCACACTGGGCTGTCAGTGACAGCATTCCCTACGGTCATAGCCCAAGCTACAGCCTCACAGAAAAACCTTCATAAACATGGTTAAATGAAAGGTCTACCTGGGCCGGCTCCGGGCCTGGAACCACAGCTTCCAATTAGAAGGGGTCCCTTCTAGGGAATGTGGCTAGGGAACCTGAAGGAACCCCAGCCAGTCACTATTCAGGGGAACGTACTCACCCCGAAATGCCACCAGGACGGCCTGACCTGGCGTCAGAAAATAGACACTTAGTCTGGCCAAATCCTGTCTGTCTGAAGACAGAGCCTCTGTTCAACAAAGCCTTAGGTAAGGCATCCAACCCGAGGGACTGCGAAGCTGGCAGCGAACCACTCGGCCCGGATCTCAGAGACGGGATATCCCGGAGAGTATGACTCAGCAAAGTGCTTTCCAACCCTTGCTAGCGAGGGGAGTTTCTCTACTCGATCCACGGATCAACCCAGTGTCTGTGTTTCAAAACACTGAGGAGGCCTGTGAAGGCCTAAGGGCTGATCTAACTGGGAGGCCTCACGAGAGGCCTACGACCGTCTGACCATACTCAGGAAGCCGTATGCTCATAGAGACCCTCGGTGAGGGGAGCACAGGTCTGCCTGGTAGGCGAACCAGGCTGTAGGCAGAAAAAGTTCCGAGAGGGAACCAATAGCAGAGAATGAACACTTTAGCGAGCCAGGGCGCAAGCTCGCCTTCAGCAGCTGCCTATTAAGGCTAGCTGAAACTGATAGCAAGAGACCACTAGCTTCATAAACCCAGCACCACTAGGGAACATTACAGGGAGGCCCGGAGAGGCCTATTACCTGATAGCCAACGTAAGTGGGAATTCACCTCCAGGGAGGCCCGTGAAGCCTACTACCTGATAACCACAGTAAGTGGGGTGCCACAGTACGTGGGAACTCAACTTCAGGGAGGCCCGGTGAGGCCTGCTACCTTACAACCACAGTATGTGGGGAGCTCACCTTCAGGGAGGCCTGGTGAGGCCTACTACCTGACCGTACTCATTCAAGGAGGCCTAGAGGAGCCTACTACCTGATAATCACAGCATGTGGGAACTCACCTTCAGGGAGGCCTGGTGAGGCCTACTACCTGACCGTTCTCATTTAAGGAGGCCTGGAGGAGCCTACTACCTGATAATCACAGCATGTGGGAACTCACCTTCAGGGAGGCCTGGTAAGGCCTACTACCTGACAGCCAAAATATTTGGGAGCTCACATTCAGGGAGGCCCAGAGCGGCCTACCACCTGACAGCCACAATATTTGGGAGCTCACATTCAGGGAGGCCCAGAGAGGCCTACTACCTGATAGCCAACGTAAGTGGGAATTCGCCTTCAGGGCGGCCGGGTGAGGCCTACTACCTGATAACCATCTTAAGTGGGAATTCACCTTCAGGGAGGCCTGAGTGGCCTACTACCTGATAACCACTGGTAGCTTTGAGCCCTGAGTCCGGGTGATAGTATAAGGTGGCCTGCTAGGCCAGCCAGCTGGGGACTTGCCTATCAGGGAGGCCTGGTCGGGCCTACTAGCTAATAGCAAATCATATTCTGCCATAAAGTACACTGTTGGGAACCATACTACACAAGCTGTCCCACAATGTTGGGACTCATCTCCGAGGAGGCCTGTTTAAAGGCCTACTACCCATTAGTGAGTCAACTGCCCGAACCACCAAGGCCAACCACGTAAAGTGAGCTGGCCTACAGTGCCCTCTAGGGGGCTGTCCAATCAAGGAGGCCTGCTGAGGCCTACTACCTAATGGCGCAGCCTTCATTGGCAGAAAAAGCTGTTTACACAGCGCCTACAGCATCCTGGTGCCTAATCACATTGCCCATGGCAGTGTACTCCGCAAGAAAGCTAGCACCCTTAAAAACAAGGGGAGTACAACATACACCACTCTGCCTCAACGGAGGCCCCAATCAGTCAGGGGCCTACCATCTATGCATGGGCGTCAGCTCAGGGCAATGCTCTGGCTTCAGGGGAGCGTACTTCGACCAAAGAAGAAGTGAAGCTTACTTCATACTCGACCCGAGCCACAGTGGTGCGAGGTAGGATAAAACAGAACTGGGAGTGAAGCGCTCAGACCTACCCTGAATCACAGGGGAATACTCAAACCTCACCTGAGGTTACCATTTTTTTTTTTTTTTTTTTTTGCGGGCCTGCCAGCGGCTCTAGGGGTGACAGAAATGTATCTGTGCCCAACCTAGGGGAGTGGGGCTTGACTTGAAAGCCACCACCTACGACCCAGCGCTTGAGCAGTAGCTCAGCGAGGTAACTAAAGCCTATACTGGCGGCCTAATCCGTATGCCAGTTCTGCACGGCAGGGTCGGGCAGACAAATCCAGTCTTCTCCGTGTCTTACATAAACAGATGGAGGCCAGTTTGAGGCCTACCACGTCCTTATAAACCACCTCTGCACCAAGCTGCATTACTCTAGTCGCCCCAGAATGCAGAGAAGGGGGCGGGCCTTGGCCTAACGACTCCCGTGGGAGGAGGCTGTTATACAGGGATGTTAGAAACATACATTCACAAAGTGAAGAGTCAGAGGAAGAAATGCTAAACCAAGCAGAGCGCCTCAATATCCCAGGTACAGCCTAGGCCAGCTACAGAGGCGGCCCTGGTGAGGGCCAGCCTGCAAGCACAGATCTATCTGAGGGCTCGGAGGAGCCACAGCCACTAAAGAATATAGAATGTATTATTCTGTACAAAAGGGCTGTAAAATCGCTCAGAGAAGTCAAAACGGCCCCGTGGGCCGGACATAAGATCTAACTGAAGCACTAGCGTCAGTCAACACTCTAAGTAAAAACTTCTAAAAGAGAGAGACCAACTACCCTACCCTAAGGTGGCCTAGCAGCCCGAAGGCCAAACTCAGTTACCGCCACCTAACAGGGAACTTCAGGGCCCTAATAATCCAAAAAAGTTCTCTTACCTTAGTACTTTGACATGACCCCATAACTCTATACAGGGAACGCGGTCTGTAAAGAGAGACATTTTATTTTTTAATCACAAAAAATACCCCTCAAAGACCGGACGCTCACCTGCGGCGTGCGAAGTAAAGCCAGATAGTTCTTTTAAGAACCTGGGATCCGCCACTTCACGAGCCTGAAAGGGGCGTTTCCACAAACCAAGCCTAGGTGGGCCGTCAGAACATAGTTCTCATCATAGGCCCATCCCCAGGCCTGATGTAATGAACGCCTGGGGGTCAGGAGAGAGGAGAGGGCAGATTTCATGACCCTCCGGGGAGGCTATCCATCACTGACGCTGTGTGCGTTTGCGCTGGATAACCTCCCTCAGATCTCTCCTGTTGCGGGAGTCACGCCTTCTCTGCGACCTGCTCCTTGCGGGAGGGGGCGCACGAGAGGCGACACTGGCTCGTTGGCCCTGCCTACGATCCTCAGACCGTGACGGGCCAGGCCCTCCCACCTGCCGGGGTACGGACGCGGATCTCAGCGGTATACAAGTTTTAAATGCTGCTGAGCGCGCCTTCGCCTCCCTGAACTTCTCCACCACCGCCTCTACGGAGGTGCCGAAGAGTTCGGAAGGCGAAACCGGCGAATCGAGGAGAAAGGCTTTTTCTTTCTCCCCGATGTCGGCTAGATTTAACCACAGATGCCTCTCCGTGGCCACCATCTCCGCCATCGACCGTCCGATCGCGGCAGCGGTTTGCTTGGTAGCCCGGAGAGCCAGATCTGTGGTGCGGCGCAGCTCAGCGACCGCCTCAGGGGACAACCCTGCCCCCTGGTCGAGATCCCTCAGCAGGTCGGCCTGGTACGCCTGTAACACTGCCATGGTATGCAGTGCAGCACCGGCCTGACCTGCTGCCGTGTATGCTCTGCCATTCAAACGAGCCGTTGTTTTCAGCGGTTTGGATGGCAGGGTTGGAGCTTTCAGTGTCGCTGCCCGCCCAGACACGAGATAGTTCGCGAACGTCTCGTCAATGGGCGGCATTGACACGTACCCATACTCTCCGATCCCCTCCACATCAGCGAAACTGGCCCGCTGATGTAGGTGAATACGGGCAGAGTATGGGCTCTTCCATGCCCTCTCGATCTCCGTATGAAGATCAGGAAGGAATGGAAGTCTCACCTGAGCTGGTGGTGTATGGCCGGGGAGAAACCGATCGTCGAGCCTACCGCGAGCCTACCTCTCCTCTAGCGCGCTGCCAAGGCAGCTGCAGCCTGTTGGCAGCGCGCTCCATCACATCCACCAGCTCTGCATACACAGGGCAGGATGGCTGAGGAGGTCCAGGATCTACCTGATCATAAACCTCCTCAGCCATCTCCTGCGCGTCCTGAAGAGCATCAACTGCAGGTACAATCGGTGAGTAACCTTCCCCATCGACCTGCAGTTCGCCCTCGTCAGTCGTCGAATCATCTGAGAGGTTAACAGCCCTCTCGAGACGATCGACAAGCTCCATCTGGGAGCCCCATGATGTAAGTCGCCGATCGGCCTCAGCACGAGCGGGACCCGCACCACGAGGTCCAGACGCCGGACCCCCTTCACTCGAGAAGAGGGCCAGACGAGAGCGGAGCGTTTTAAGAGAAAAACGCTCGCAGTTCGCACAGAGGGTTCCCTCGAGAACCTCCCGTGCGTGCTCTTCACCCAAGCAAAAAACGCACAGCTCGTGTGTGTCGGCCGGAGTCAGAAACCTCGGACACGGGTCGGCACACTTACGAAAACAATCTGCCTTAGCTGTGCGTTTCATCTTTTTCTTACCTCGTAACTTGAATAGCGTTTCAAACAAACAGTCCCTGAAGACGATGAGATGATTTGTCATGTGTGCAAGGCGCCCCTTTATACTTCCAGGTCGCACATTAATCATTCACGCTAATGATTCACGGGCTGTCGCCGGTCAATATGATTGACGTGATTTGATAGTGATTTCAGACACCTGTCAGGCCTGAGGCATTCCCCATAACGTCGTTGACGTATTGTTGAGTTCCCTTCGAAAGGGAACTAACTAGCACTATGAGCACCATTCTCTCTAGAACATTGGATATTGTTGCACCCATTAGATTAAAAAAGGTCAGAGAAAAAAGTATAGCACCATGGTACAATAATACTGCCCTACAAAGGCAAAAGACCTTAACTCACCAGAGTGTGAAACTGAGAAAAATGAGTTTAAAGTTTTTTTGTTGTCCAGCTAATTGTATGATAGGTAGGACACTGAAAATTTGCCAAGTAGTTGTCATAATGAATATATTAAAATAAAAAAAATCTACATAAAAAAAAAATAGCTCAAACTTGACCTTTGACCTTTATTCGGAAGTTACTGTATTCTGCCTTTGCATTTTTTGCAAAACAATCATGGGTCATACAAAGGCAAAATACCTTAACTTCTAATTTTTTGACCATTTTGACTTTTATCACTCTATACAAACATTTCTATAATAACAATGATAGCCTTAAAATAACATTTAGTGAGTTCTGTCTAGTAAGGCTTAATATTACATCAATAGAATATTAAAAAAATAAAATGAAGGCTATTATCTGTACTGGATAATTTTAAAACTTTATCGTTGTACTTAATTTAAGTAAAATGACATTTTAAGAGGTAGGAAAGTAACCTGTTTAACCGGGACAATTTCATAGTGGTTGGTGTAAACCGGACGTGGTCACCCTACTACAGCGACACTTAAAATTGAATGTCAACCTCCAGACAACTTTGCACTTTAGGCTAGCCAGCCGGCACATGATGGATTTAAACAATGGATTTGTCTTCTCAATGGATGTTGTTTTCCATGGATTTTGACCATGATTAAAATAAAAAGGTAAGCTGCGATCTATGTTATATTTGCTGGGTTGGTTTGTGTGCGTGGTAATGTTTCTTCCTTGCCAGGGGAGGTGTGTCGTGAGGCGTATCGTGAGGCGTCCCCAACCCACTCGTGTTGTTTTCTGTCAGTGAGTGGACTGTCAGATTGGCAGGCAGCTAGCCACCATGTATGGCACGAGAAAACTTGTAACGTTAGGCCTACTACTAGTACTAGTACTAGTTAATAGTATCCAGGCTTTGATTTATGGTGTCTTACAGCTGGCACACCATCATGTAGGCTATTTGTGGATCAGGAACAGTTGTGTTTTGTGCGTCAAGAAACGTTACGTTAGCCTAGTTTACATAGACATCATAGTTTAGCCCAAGTTTGCATCGCTAGCTAGCTAACTAGGCTACCAGTATCCTAGCTGATTTTTTTTCCTTCATGTAACGTTATCCATATCATCCATATTGATCTTGGTGTTTGCGTTTCAAAGCCATCTCTACCATAGTTTTCCCGCAAGAATAGGGAATTCTTAATGCTAGATAGAAAACAACCACTGCAACAATTTTATTTTCACTTTATTTAATGCGTGTGGCAAAAGTGCTTCAATTACATATAGGCATAACACCGTAACTTCAGCGCGGCAAACGCGTTGCTGGTGGGTAAAACAAAGGCAGAGTGCCTTAACTCCACTGTAACTTATAATAACAGCGTTTTAAAGTGCAGCGGTACAAAGCCAAAAGACTGTAACTGATGTTAAGGTCTTCTGCCTTTGCTTTCCCTCTGCTTTTGGAAGTTATGGCAAAAACAACATCTTATTTTTAGCAGAAAAGAACAAAATTGACGCAAGATATTTGTCCACATGATAAAACTGATGTCCATTGTTCCAAATATGGCAATAACTCATTTTGACCAAAATTGAAGTTAAGGTCTTTTGCCTTTGCACGGCAGAATACTACGTATGTTTTAAAGAGAGAAACCCGTAATTTAGAGCGTAAATGGAAAAAAACTAATTTAGAGGTCTTTAGAATCGCGTGGAAAGACAGTATGTCACTTTATAAAAAGGCACTTAAAACGGCCAGGGCTGAGCACCTCAGCAAATTAATAGAAAACAACCGAAATAATCCAAGGTTTTTATTTAATACCTTGGCTAGACTAACAAATAAACAGACGTCGTCTGAACAAAATACCTCGTTACAGTTTAGTAGTAATGATTTCATGAACTTCTTCACCGAGAAAATTGAAAGCATCAGAATCAAAATCGTAAACGTTCGATCTTTGCTCGCGCCTTATAATTCGGCCGCAATTATCACCCCGCAAGAACAATTACAATGCTTTACAACCATAGAACAAAAATAGTTAAATAAACTTATCACTTCATCTAAAACAACAACATGTTTATTAGATCCTATACCAACTGAACTACTGAAAGAAGTGTGACCTATAGTGGAAGAGCAACTTCTCAATATTATTAACTCATCTTTATCTTTAGGTCATGTTCCAAGAACGTTCAAGCTGGCAGTTATAAAACCTCTTATTAAGAAACCACAATTAGATCAAAATAACCTAGAAAAATTACAGACCCATTTCGAATCTTCCATTTATGTCAAAAATATTAGAAAAAGTTGTGTCCGCTCAACTCGGCTCTTTCTTGCAAGAAAACGACATCTATGAAAAGTTTCAGTCTGGATTCAGGCCACATCATAGCACTGAAACTGCGCTTGTTAGAATCACAAATGATTTACTTTTAGCTTCGGACCAAGGCTGTATCTCAGTACTAGTTTTACTTGATCTTAGTGCTGCGTTCGATACTATAGATCACACAATACTCTTAGATCGACTACAAAATTACACTGGTGTTCAAGGACAAGCATTAAGCTGGTTCAGGTCATACTTATCTGACCGCTACCATTTCGTCTACTTAAATGGAGATTATAACTTCGGCAAACTATGGAGTGCCGCAGGGATCTGTGTTAGGCCCTTTATTATTCTCAATATATATGCTGCCACTTGGTAATATTCTAAGGAAACATGGAATTAGTTTCCATTGTTATGCTGATGACACTCAAATATATATTTCATCACGGCCAGATGAATACGCTAAATTATCCAAATTGACAGATTGTGTTAAAGATATAAAAGATTGGATGACGCGTAATTTTCTTTTATTAAATCCAGACAAGACATAGGTAATACTTATTGGTTCTAAAAACCGTCCACAAAACCTTTCACAGCACGACTTTAACATCGTAGGATGCCCTGTTACTTTATCCGCTACAGTAAAAGACCTGGGTGTTACATTAGACTGCAACCTGTCTTTTGAAAAGCATATTTCATATGTTACAAAAACTGCCTTTTCCACCTTAGAAACATTGCTAAGCTACGTAATATGCTATCAGTCTCTGATGCAGAAAAGTTAGTTCATGCATTCATGACCTCGAGACTAGATTACTGTAATGCTTTATTAGCTGGTTGTCCTGCATCTTCAATAAACAAGCTACAGTTAGTCCAAAATGCAGCCGCTAGAGTTCTTACTAGATCAAGAAAATATGATCATATAACACCGACTTTATCATCACTTCATTGGTTACCTATAAAGTTCCGTATTAAATACAAGGTATTGCTTTTGACTTATAAAGCTCTAAATGGTTTAGCTCCAGTCTATTTAACGGATCTTCTATCGCCTTACAATCCATCGCGCTCTTTAAGATCACTAAATTCGAGGCTTCTGGTCATTCCTAGGATATCCAGATCCACCAAAGGAGACATAGCATTTTTACATTTAGCTCCAAAGCTCTGGAATAGCCTTCCTGATATTGTTCGTAGCTCAGACTCGCTCTCCCAGTTTAAAACTAGACTGAAGACGCATCTATTTAGCCAGGCATTCATATAAATTTTTTTATCTTACAGTTACTGTAAATTCGGCCTCTAAGTTCATAAACGCCAGAGGAGAACTGGCCCCCGACTGAGCCTGGGTTCTCCCAAGGTTTTTTTTTCTCCATTGGGTCATCTGATGGGGTGTTAAGACACCATTAGGTCACTGGATGGAGTTATTCGGTTCCTTGCCACTGTTGCCTTTGGCTTGCTCAGTTGGGGATATTCAAATTAATTAACCAATCATACCATTGATCAGCTCTACCAAACTTGGATGTCTTTTTTCCAGTAATAAACAAACATTGTTAAGTTGTTTTGATTGATACTGTGAAGCAGCTTTGATACAATCTGTATTGTGAAAAGCGCTATATAAATATATTTGACTTGACTTGACTTGACTTGAAGCACTGCTGCAGCTGAGGCCATACAGCCCAGCATTCTTGAAACGTTTTCAGAGAAGCGACGCGGCCCTTCTGGAAAGACGCGGCTAGCTGTGTCGATAAACGGGCCGTCATTGCCACAGAGTCCAGTTCTATCCCCAGAAAGGAAACTGACTAACTGGGCAGTAATGAGCTCTTGGTCCAGTTGACCGTGAGACCCAGGCTTTCCAGATGACTGAGGAGCACTGTTCTGTGAGATAACAGTTCTATCTCTGACTGTGCCAGAATAAGCCAATCGTCCAAATAGTTCAGAATCCGCATGCCTGATTTCTCAGGGGAGCGAGAGCCGCGTCCATGCACTTCGTAATGCACAGGGTGCTAAATACGGGCCGTACGGGAGGACGGTGTATTGATATACCTAGCCGTCGAAGGCGAATCTCAAGAATGGCCTGTGACGGGGTATTTATTATCTGAATCTCAAAGTAAGCATCTTTCAGATCGAGAGATATAAACCAGTCCCTCGGGCGAATTTGCGCAAGGATTTGTCTGGTCGTGAGCATTTTGAACGGTCTTTTCATGAGAGCTTTGTTCAAATATCTCAGATCTAAGATAGGTCTTAGAGCTACGTCCTTCTTGGGTACGAGAAAATAGCGGCTGTAAAAGCCTAACTCGCTCAAAGAAGGAGGTACTGGTTCTATAGCCCCTTTGCACAGCAGTTTGGCCATTTCTGCGCGGAGTAGATGCGCTACTTCAGCTTTCATTTTCGTCTCGGTCCGTGCTCGATCCTAGCGAGGGGGACGGCAAGCGAACTGTAGTGAATAGCCCTGTCTAATTGTGCTTAGCACCCACTCTGATATCCCTGGAATCGCTTCCCATATTTTTACATGTATAGCTAGGGGCAGAATGGCCTCCGAGTTCCGATCGCCGCACTTCGTGGGCTCGGGAAACTGAACCGGAGGTCTGGGCGCGGCACGCGCGCCCTCGGCACTCGAATATGGCGGCTCGCTGACAGCGGTAGCTGGCTGTTTCATATGTGACGTCCCGATTGCTTTGAATGGGGAACGTTTTATGATACGCGAGCGGCGCCCAGGGCAAAAAGTTTGTTAGTAAGCGTGAGCGCTCGTGAGCGGGCACGTAACTTACATTCATATGTGACATCCCGATTGCTTTGAATGGGGAACGTTTTGTGATCACTTTGTGATGCGCGAGCGGCGCCTGGGGCGAGGTGTTTGTTAGTAAGCATGAGCGCTCGTGAGCGGGCACATAACTTACATTCATAACCTGACCGATATGAGGCTGCTTTGGCCTTGCAACAGAGCGGGCAGATAGTAGGCGTGGGCACGTAGTTGTGGGTACGTTTCCTACATCTAACACTCGAGCGGCATTCGCCAGCTTTAGGAGAGTGGGCTCTGTGAGAGCGAGAGACACGGGTATAGTGCTTGTGTGTAGGGGTGAACACTGAGATGTGGGCACCTTTTCTACACTTATGACACCATCGGCCTGAGCCGGATAACCAGACATTATACCCTTCTTTGTGATTCGCGAGCAGCGCCGGGCGTTCATTAGTAAGCGTGAGCGCTCGTAAGCGGGTACGTAACTTACATTCATAGCCACGGGCAGAATAGCCTCCGGGTTCCGATCGCCACGCTTCGTGGGCTCGGAAAACTGAACCGGAGGATATGGGCGCGGCACGCGCGCCCTCGGTGCATGAATTCGGCGGCTCGCTGACAGCGAAGGCTGGCTGTTTCACATGTGACGTCTCGGTTGCTTTGAACGGGTAACGTTTTGAGATAACTTTGTGATGCGCAAGCAGCGCCGGGCGTTTACTAGTAAGTGTGAGCGCTCGTAAGCGGGCACATAACTTACATTCGTAACCTGACCGATATGAGGCTGTTTTGGCCGTGTGACAGAGCGGGCAGAGAGTAGGCGTGAGCACACAGAGTTGTGGGCACATTTTCTACATCTAGCACTCGAGCGGCATTTGCCAGCTTTATGAGAGTGGCCTCTGTGAGTGTGAGAGACACAGGGGTATCGTGCTTGCGTGTAGGGGTGAACACTGAGATGTGGGCACATTTTCTACACTTAGAGCACGACGGCATGAGCCGGATAGCCAGACATTATACTCTTGAGATTTTGCAGGCGAGCGGGTTGTATTACCGGCTCGTTGGCTGCCGAATACACCGCTGCAGTAGCCTTTGTAGCCTTCCCGGATCGAGGAGGAGGTGGAGTAATGAGAACTCGACCACTCCTCGCTGTCGATGCCAGGATGGAATAGCTGTCACCTGGGTCCATTCCTTCAGCTTCGTCCCCTGAGGCGGCGGCAGTGAGGGCCGAAGCTGGCAGCTGCGCGTCCGGGAGGGGCGGAGAAGGAGAGAGAGAAGCTGGCGGGATGTAATCCGACGAGCTCTTCAGTGTGACCACAGGCTCCGCTTGCTTCTGTGAACGGCGCTTCTTCTTGCGCGGTCCAGAGGGCGGAGTGACAGGATCCACAGTGAAGGCCTCGAGTCGAATCCAGGGCGAGGGCTGCGTGTTCCGGGCCCAGGCAGAGAGCGCAGATCTCATGGCGGTCTCCGGCGCTGGGTGGTGCTCTGCACGAGCCACAGGAATGCAAAGCATTTTTAGAAAAACTCCTCACGCTCTTTTAGAAAGTGAGTGTCGCAGCGGCGAACACTCACAGAAAGCAATAGCACTAAAAGGATACTCATCGCCGGATGGCGTAGCAGGCACGGAAGGCTGAAGGCGGCGAAGACAACCGGCTTCCTCAGGCTCTTTCCTCTGCGTGCTGGTCGCTGGATTTAACTGCGGCGGCTTCTCTCAGAGTCCAGCGATGTGGAGAGCTTCGCTGAAGATGATGAAAATCAGTGACGCAGCCTCCGAGCCTGACTTTTATACGCTAAGCCACCCCCATTTTGGCGGGCTGTGACGCGTAGAGGGCGCGAAGTCACGCGCGAGGCTCAGTGGTAGGCTGCAGCAGTTGCCGCAGGGCAGCCAAGGAGCACGCAAGATAGCCTGCTCTATGTCTGCCGGCTGCTGCACTGCGTTGACAATAAATGAAAAATTAAGGATAATTTTTGGCTTCAATATCTCGAGAAAAGATGACTTTACCCGTAGCGTAAGCAACTTACGCAATACGAGAGAACCTCTCGTACGAGAACTTCTTCTAAGATCAACAGAGTCGCACGATAACGTCATCACTACGACACACCTCTTACAGCATTGGTCCTGGCTTTTGTTCACGCAGGGCGCTTTCTGGGACTGATCCCGGCAATGTTACTAGGTCCCCATCCCGGCATCGATCCCGGCATCAATCCCAGGATGTGTTTGCGTTCACACAGAAGGCACTCTTCTTCAACGCACCGTGTGAAAGGGGCTTTAGTAACACACTGACTCATTGAACCAATAACTCTTTAAGACATGTCTGACTCCGATTGGTATTAGTGAGTCAAAGAACCAAGATGATATTTCAATATATCAAGAGTATTTAACCCTTTAGGCACCAGAGTTTTTTTCCTAAAACGTTCGATTTTGACATCTTAATTTCAAAAGGCTATATCTTAAAAGTGATAAAAGATAGAGACTTTCTGTAAATTAGAGAAATATTAAGGATGACCCAAAGTTTATGTATGGATTACATTTTCCATCTAATTTGCATATTATGACGTCATATGGTGGCGGCCACCTTGGATTATAGAATGTTCAAGAAAAGTCACATGTTTAAATGATAAAAAGCAGAACTTCTTTCCCCCTAAAATGTCCCTGTATGCTATATTGCACAATACTGAATGCTCAGGTAAATAGTAAGTAGTGAACAAACTGTGTAAATCATTACTAATAAATGGTAGAAACAAACCATATGCATGTAGCGGTTGGCCTTTTGCTGTAGAGATTTTCCATTTACTACATACAGTAGGCACTCTGATTCCATGTATGGGGCACATATATATTATTCATATGCTTGCGATAGACTATGCATAACAGCCCCTCTGCCTCGTGTCACACCGCCTCTGCTCCTGCTACGAGCAGCGTGGCCAGATCTCCCTCGCGCGCGCCGAGTGTGCACAGCTCGGACTACTGTCATTGTCATTGCGACTCCCTACCCTGCCTCCACGTTGCCCCCTAACTGTCCTATGAATACTTAGACCTCGTCTAACATACCCAGTGGCATTAGACAAAGTCTCCACCACAATACTGTCGCCGCGTTTTTGGAGAGGCACACGGTCAGAAGCCAAATCTACGTGGCTAACGCGGTAAAAATCTCCCGCCTCGTTCCCCACAACACTAACACGCCTGCTAACTTCGCGATGAACACTCCGACCCCGGGAAACATTGTTCCCACCACTGACACTGGGCAAAGGACCATCTACATTGGGCAAAGGATTCACCGTTTTTGCTTTGTGTAGGGCTATACTTTCACTTTCAGAATCACCGTCACAGTCAGATATTCCCCTTCAGAATCAGAGTCCGCGAATAGAATGACCCAACACTTCATTGCGGGTAAGCTTTATTGATGCCATTAGATAATAATAATAATGATAATCTAATGCAAATACTCGCTGACGTTGACAATATTGCTCTGATAAAATGGCTCACTCGCACACTAGCTCCGCTTTTGTTCACACTGATTCAATGCGCTCTAGTTCGAAGATTTTGTATAGAAGCATGATGTTTTTTTGAGTCAGGGATGAAGTATGACATGTCTGCCATCTAGTAGAGGGGAGGTCGAACGAAATTTGACACCCTATTTGACAAAATCGGACGTTTTATTCAGTCCTGCATCTTGTCGAGTAAACTCGACCGTGGCGCCATAAGGGTTAAAGTGGTCTGTGGATTTGGCTGATAGAATGAAAAATCTCTTTAATATGTGATTGGCTAAAATTTTAAGAATACATTCTTTAAAACTATCAAATGTATTAATTATTATATAATAATTATTATTAAAAGAGGCAAAACTTTTTCCAGTCAAGATGGGGTGGTGGTGGCGCAATGGATAAGACACATGCCTTTGGTGTGAGAGACCCGGGTTTGAATCCACTGTGAGACACCAATGTGTCCCTGAGCAAGACACTTAACCCCTAGTTGCTCCAGAGGCGTGCAACCTCTGACATATATAGCAATTGTAAGTCGCTTTGGATAAAAGTGTCAGCTAAATGAATAAATGTAAATGTAAAAGTAAGATGAAAATTAATTGTATTATTGGTTATTGTAAATGCAAATTATATTTAGGTACTAAATTTTGTTTTTTTATTAGCAAAAAAATATAAAAACCACATGGAATTAAATAAACACCCTTATTAATAACTTTTAATTAAAATACCATAATTATAAATAGAAATAAGTCCCTACGTGTGGCTTTTTTGGAAAGTTGTGGAACATATCCCACACCAGGATGTCAGAGACCATGTGATGATGTAAAAGAACCACTGAATCAGTTCATTTAAAACAAACTTTTCAAAAGTCCTTCAAAAGGATTTTTTGGAATCTTAATCGTGGAGCACGTCAGCCAATGCAGAAGTGTTTTAAACATCCATCTGTTGTCCATAAGTATACCTCGTTGTTTCTTTCTCTGTTTTCTGTATGAATTGGCAATCAACTTTACGTTATGTGATTTTTGACTATGGCCAAATTCTTTCTTTTTTTACCCACATCCAAGTTCTTTTCAGGACAATGGATTTATATATTGCCCACGCTCTATTTAACCGAAATAGCCAACATATGCACACAAAGCAGCTGCGTACCAAACACATGCAAATTAGCTTTTGGGTTTTTAGAACCTCTATTTCAGCTTTTCCAAGTGTGACTGTTTAGTGGAGTGTTGTGCTTGGATATGAGGTGAGAATTGAGCTCCACCTAATTTTCATCCTTGTGTGAGCACACTGACAAACCTTGAGGCTAAAATGAGTCGTTCCTCTCCGCCCTGGTCTCAGGGGTGTAAATGACTGGCAGAGGGGGGTTGATGGTCTTGTGTCCCGTGTTTGTTCTTCAAGGTGTTAATAGCATTCACAGCAGGCCAGCGGATCACAGTGTGACTGATTCTGGGCTGCATCTTTAGCTGAATCACCTGCACTTACTCAACACTCTTGTCTGTGGCACAGATTGTTCTCTCGTTATTAACTTTGTTTTATATTCTGCAATGTCTGCCTGACCACAGTGTTCCCTTTACCAAATTGTTAAATTTTACCAAACTTTTATATATTTCCCATATGTTTTTACTGTATAAACAATCATGGTATCCAACTGCATTACTGTACGAAGTAAATACATCTTATTTAAAGGGAACGTTCACCCAAAATGAAAAACGTAATTTACTCACCCTCAAGTTGTTTCAAACCTGTACGAGTTTCTATCTTCTGTTGAACACAAAAGAAGGTATTTTAAAGAATGTTGGTAACCAGACTGTTGACGATAGCCATTGACTTCCATATTATTTGTGTTTCCTACTATGGAAGTCAAGTCAATGGCTACCGTCAACTACTACCTCAACTTCTTAAGCCGGGTGCACACTGTGCGATTTAAAAAAGTCCTTGGACTACGCGAGATTTTATGATGTTTTATTAACAAGGTTCGGGAGGAGCAGCTGCAGATAATTAACCCAATCAGCACAAGTGGAGATCAATCAGTAATCAACTCAGGACAAGATAAATAACAGCAGAACCCACCTGTGTTTCTTGACGGTTTATCAGCATCCCACCTCCACCCCATCTCCTCACTTTTAGTTCCATCTACTCTTACCAACGGGGGGAGTACTCTGGGTTCGGGCAGAAATTCCGAGCGCGGAGCCCTCCACCCGGACAGCACGCCAAGTACGCATAACCTTTACCATAATAATTATATGTAGATGTGAACTCGTGAAAAATCTTAACCGATTGTGAAATCTGGTTGCATCACGTACATAAGGAGAATCTTCACAGATTTTCTTCTTTTAAATCTCAAACCTGCACACACTACAAGATTTGAAAATCCTGGTGCATTATACACTACAAGTTATTCTAAAGATTATCATGCCAGATTAGCACCTCACATGTTCTCACAGGGAATCTGATGTAAACAACATGTATACTGTGTTGTGGCAACTTGCTGTATCAATACTTTGTATTCTTTGTAGCGAGAAAAAACAGCCGTGTAATAGGGGTTGAATGACAAGTCGACTTTAATGCTCTTCCATGACGCTTCAAGCTTGACGTCGACTAGTCGCTGCTCATTCATAGCCTATAGAGGGTGCAACAGGAAAAGAAATCTTTGAAGTCCTTTTTTAAGCACCGTTTCCAAACAGTTAAAATGACAAATAAATGCATATTCAGAGAGCGCTTCTCAATTTTTGTTTGATTTATACCATCTGGATGCACAAAATTGATCGGTTGAATGCACATTTTACACAGCTTATTGTACACGCAAGTTAATCGCCGTTCTAAACTGCTGCTGCATTATATGCACACACACACCGACAGTAGCGCGCATATCACGTGAAGATCATGGGTATACAGAATCATTCAGTAGCGCAGAAATGTATTGTAAACTCTGTTCTGTGATTTATCGTGCAAAAAGGCAACCTGCGTTCGAGTCTCAACTCGAGGTTCAGGCTTATTTGTTCATCAATGACGTCATCACGACAAGTCAATGTCGACTGTTATCACATAAACGTCAACCCCTACCGTTTAAATGCCTTACATTTATGTACTGGGCCGAACATCTGTACCGACCGATGCTCTGGACGCGATTTTTTTTCTCTCCGAATGTCGGAAGGGTTAAATCGGGCATAAATCAGCCTGAAACTCCTGTAGTCTGAGCCTGGCTTTACCCTCTGGGGTCCAAGGTGTTTTCTGGGTCCTGGAGGTGTTCTGACATGCTCTGACATTAGGGCTTTTTTCAGTTATTTATAAACATGTTAATGGAAAAGGTGTAAATTCACTCTATATAGCACAAACAGGGCTACCATAATATGCGAGCAAGATGTATGTACATGTTTGTATTTTTGAGAGAATATTGTTTATGCATGGTTATTGAAAAACTAAAACTTAGTCTCTGAAATAAGGCCACAAAACACATACTAAATATGTGTCCACAAGACTTTTGACTAATGGATGTTCTCGCCTAGGATTTTTGCTTCAAAATGATCTGAAAATTATCCTGCCAAATCATTCACATAAAACAGTACATTGATTTAAATTTAGTAAAACACTTTTTGTTTGGAAAGGCAATATGCGAAATGGGCGTGACTCATGTATAATGGTCTGATTCACACCTGTGAAGACAAAAGACCTGCTTAATGAGCCTGCATAATGAGCTTTTCACAGGTGTGTCACTGAGCCACAAGAAAGAATACAAGGACACAAGAAAATAAATATATATATATACTACAAAATTGGTTCACAGTTGGAAACATCTAGAAAAAAATTGTGTTTTTCCACTTGTATTTTTGCTTGCAAATTGTATAATATCCAAGGTGAACATTTCTAGTAATTGTGTAGTTAATTCTCATACTGTATTTTCAGAAAGTTTTGGATATGTATCCTCTCCCCAAATTTGTCACTAATAAAACACAATACAAATTAAAGCTGCAAGCAGCATTGAAAGGGCCCTTGCACCCATGCCACCGCCACCCGGTGGCTTTAGGAAGACAGAGCACGGTGGGCAATGTGCATTTAAGTAGGTAAATATAGGAGGAGTATGTCAAAGTCAGTTACAAAAATGTCCTTTATTATGGGGATAATAGCATGCGTTATCACTCAGATAAGTGTTGCTAGCATGTTTTAACATGTTTCTAACATGTTTATAACTCAATGGCATATTTAATAGGTTGCTAGTACTGCATCACAGTGTTAAACATGTAAGTTCCTGTTGCCAGTAGGTGGCGCAATTACTATAACTGAATATTCTCATGTAGATGTTTTCAGGGCATGACTCTTATCAAATGTGTGAAGTTTGGGGCAGATTTGACATTCCATGCTTGAGTTACAGCAAATTCCTATTTAATTGCAGTAATAGCATGCTGTAGCACTGAGCTAAGTGTTTGCTAGCATGTTTCTACTATGTTGCTAGCATGTTTAATACTTGCTGGCACTTTTTTATATATTATTAGGAGTCCACAACAGTGTTAAACATGTCACTTCCTGTTGCCAGCAGGTGGCGCTATGACTGTAACTGAATATGAGCATGGATATGTGTTCAGGACAGAACTCTTATCAAACGTGTGAAGTTTGGGGCAGATTGGACATTGTTTGTCTGAGTTACAGCAACTTCCTGTTTCATGGCGAAACATCGAAATTTGTCAGGCCGCCGAGGACACGCCCTTCGACGATAAAACAAGATCTTCGCAATTTAACGTCGCAAAGGCCTTAATATTACACTCACCAAATTTGAAGATGATCAGATTAAAACTGTTGGAGGAGTTAGTTAAAGTACGAGGCCTGAAAATGGCAAAAACTGCAGACAAATCAGAGAGGAAGATCAAAATGGCTGACTTCCTGTTGTGTTTAGGGATAAGCTCCAAGAGACTTTTTTGTAGGTATTGGGTCATTACATGCATGTACCTATTAGGAGTCCAGAACAGTGTTAAACGTCACTTCCTGTTGCCAGCAGGCGGTGCTATGACTATAACTGAATATGAGCATGGACGTGTTTAGGAGATAACTTTTATCAAATGTGTGAAGTTTGGGGCAGATTGGACATTGCCTTCTTGAGTAACAACAACTTCCTGTTTCATTGCATTAGCATGCTTTAGCACTTAGCTAAGAATTGCTAGCATGTTTTAACATGTTTCTAACATGTTTATAACTCACTGGCATATTTAATATGTTGCTAGTACTGCATCACAGTGTTAAACATGTCACTTCCTGTTGCCAATAGGTGGCGCTATTACTATAACTGAATATTTCATATAGATGTGTTCAGGGCAGGACTCTTATCAAACGTGTGAAGTTTGGGGCAGATTTGACATTCCATGCCTGAGTTACAGCAAATTCCTATTTAATTTTAGTAATAGCATGCTTTAACACTTAGCTAAGTGTTTGCTAGCATGTTTTAGCATGTTTCTAGTATGTTGCTAGCATGTTTAGCACTTTCTGGCACTTTTTTATATGTTATCAGGAGTCCACAACAGTTTTAAACATGACACTTCCTGTTGCCAGCAGGTGGCGCTATGACTGTAACTGAATATGAGCACGGACATGTGTTCAGGACAGAACTCTTATCAAACGTTTGAAGTTTGGGGCAGATTGGACATTGTTTGCCTGAGTTACAGCAACTTCCTGTTTCATGGCGAAACATCGAAATTTGTCAGGCCGCCGAGGAGATGCCCTTTGACGAAAACTCAAGATCTTCGCAATTTAACGTCGCAAAGGCCTTAAGATTACACTCACCAAATTTGAAGATGATCAGATTAAAACTGTAGGAGGAGTTCGTTAAAGTACTAGGCCTGAAAATGGCAAAAACTGCACAAAAATCGGAGAGAAAGATCAAAATGGCTGACTTCCTGTTGTGTTTAGGGATACGCTCCAAGAGACTTTTTTTTAGGTATTGGGTGATTACATGCATGTACCGAATTTCGTACACGTACGTGAAACGTAGCGGGAGGCGCACTCCGTTGAACCTTTATAGGTGGCGCTATCGAGCCATTTTGCCCCGCCCAATTCTGAAACGCATATCAGATGTAAATTTTCGCCAGTTCTGACGCGTGTGCAAATTTTCGTGAGTTTTCGTGCATGTTTAGGCCCTCAAAAATGCGATTCATTTCGGAGAAGAATAATAAATATAGCTGCGAGCAGCGATTACGGGCCCAAGCCGGTGCAGGCACCGGGGTTGCGGTGCCACCGGCTCGGGCCCGTAATCGCTGCTCGCAGCTATATATATATATATATATATATATATATACATTAGGGCCGGGACTCGATTAAAAACACACACACACACACACACCCACACACACACACACACACACACACACACACACACACACACAGAGACACAGACACAGAGACATAGACACACAGAGAGAGAGAAAATGGCCACATTCAAACCAAAATATCTGACTTCCTGTTGGTCGGAGCTAATGACTGTCAATTAAAAAGTTGTCCGGCTTGATGAGAACAATATATGTACAGAGTTTTGTTACTGTGGGTAAAACTAACCCCCCCACTTTTGTCAAAAGAATTTAGAAAGTGACACACTTCCTGCTGCCAGTTGGTGGCGCTATAACTCACAATAGTCGCATCCATGTGATCGGCCTCTTACCACGAACACACTGCTGAAGTTTCATCAAGATCAGTTAATGTATGCAGAAGTTATAAGACTTTGTGTTCCTCTTTTCTCGCCATAAATTCGTTTCCTTGCCACGGCCAAACCGTTCGAGATATCAAAAATCCGTCCGCATCCTCAATGTCTTGACTTCATGCACACCGAGTTTGCTGACGATCGGATGCAATTTCTAGGAGAAGTGTCCAAACAACCCATAATAGCCGACTTCCTGTTGGGCTGGCGTAAAACTTAGAGCACGAAAGTTGTTCGGCGTGATGAGATCTATATGTGTACCGAGTTTCATATTAATTCATGCAAGCGTGTTTGATATATGGACCAAGTTTTCAAACCTCCTTCCAGGGGCCGCTGTTGAGCCCCCCTGCCACACCCGGGTACCAGCTTCAGCCGTCCCTGATGGCCGCGGCTTCTGACCTGTGTGCAAAGTTTCAAGAGTTTTCGAGCACGTTAAGGGCCCCAAAAGCCCCCGAAACCTTGAAAAACAAGAATAAAAGCAAATCTCACGCACACACACACACAGAGACGCAGAGGCAGAGACAGAGAGAGACAGAGAGGGAGAGAAACTGCTTGAAAAATCCACATTCAAAGCAAAATATCTGACTTCCTGTTGGTCGGAGCTAATGACTTTAACCCTCCTATTGGGGTCAATTTGACCCCATTCAATGTTTAACGTCTGTAAATACATTTTTTTTTTTTTTTTGCTTCAGATTTAATGACTTTTCCTAATTTAATGGGGACAACTCTGTAAACATAAAATTAACCTGCTGATATTTTTTCAATGTCCTGTACACATTTTGTAGCATCGGTGTTCTTTGGGGTCAATTTGACCCCAGGCTCTTTTAGCTGTATAAAACATAAGAAATATTAAAATTTCACACACATTTGTTTTGGTTGTTTTATTGAGGTCACTATAACATGTTATAATTGTATAATGTTCATTATAATTTTACATAAATTTATTCCCCCCATGCCGTGGGGGAGGGGAAAACATAATTCTCATGGTTTACCAAACAAAGGAGAGGAGCAAACATTATAAAAGCATGAACAGAAGCCTTCTAAACCATTTCTCTTTGTGCTCTGTGTGCTCTCTATGTTCTCCATCTCTCTCATTTGAAAATGACATCTAAACACCCTTGGCACCCTCGTCCTGATCTTTGGAACCTCCACGTGTGGCTCCTGGACGGGATGAGGCAGGTTGAGTATCCTACTACCAGCGGTGGTGGTTACCATCACTTCCGCTTAGCATCGTCCACGAGACATGTCTACGCGTTGAAGTGGAACCTCTTCGTCAACTGGGCTCTTCTCACCAAGAAGACCCCTGGAGATGTTCGATCAGTGTCGTGCTTTCCTTCCTTCAAGAAGGGTTGGAGCGAAGGCTGTCTCCCTCCACCCTATAAGTATACGTTGCCGCTATTGCCGCACACCATGTTACAGTGGAAGGTAAGTCCGCAGGAAAGCACGACCTGATCGTCAGGTTCCTGAGGGGAGCGAGGAGACTGAATCCTCCTCGCCCTCCTCTTGTTCCCTCTTGGGACCTCGCAGTGGTTCTAAATGCCCTGCAGAGTGCTCCCTTTGAGCCTTTGCAATCAGTGGAGCTTAAGTTCCTTTCAATGAAGACAGCACTCCTGGTTGCATTGGCCTCCATCAAGAGGGTAGGGGACCTGCACACATTCTCTATTGACGAAGCGTGCCTGGAATTCGGGTCGGCTTACTCTCACGTGATCCTGAGACCCCGGCCTGGATATGTGCCCAAGGTTCCTACCATTCCCTTCCGGGACCAGGTGGTGAACCTGCAAGCGCTGCCCCTGGAGGAGGCAGACCCAGCCTTGGCACTGCTCTGTCCAGTACGTGCTCTCCGCTCTGTCCAGTACGTGCTCTCCGCGCCTATGTAGACAGAACGCAGTGTTTCAGGACCTCAGACCAGCTTTTTGTCTGTTATGGTAGGAAGCTGAAGCGAAAGGCTCTCTCACTGGAAAAGATAGTGGACGCCTTTGCTTTGGGATACCAGCAGCAAGGTCGACCGTGCCCCCTTGGTGTGACTGCCCACTCCCCGGAGTGTGGCGTCCTCTTGGGCTCTAGTGCATGGTGCCTCGCTAACAGACATCTGCAGAGCTGCAGGCTGGGCGACACCTAACACATTCGCTAGATTCTATAATCTCCGAGTGGAGCCTGTGTCCTCTCATGTACTCGCTTCAACCAGCTAGTACTGGACCCACTCAGGTGTCTTCGCTTGCTCGCCATTCCACTCCACGGACTGGAAATGTGCGATATTCTCCTCAGGTGAGCTTCCCCGAAAGCCCTGAGTTCCTCCAGCACTCCTGACGTCTGACGTCGGCGCCAGTGTCTATTGCCTGCGCGTCGGCTAGGTGCCTCCCGTGTGCATGGTCCCTCCTCTGAGCGACCCCCAAATGTGTATTTCCACTGTAATACTCTCTGAGCATGTGTCTTTCCCTTGGCAAGTCACCTTGCCACCCCTGGGGTTGAAATATTCAACCTGCGGCTGGACACCCCAGTGTTCTCCATGTGCATCCCTCCGGGTCATATGTGTATTCTCTAAGTCCCCCCCCCCCCCTCTGGGTTGGCAGTAATTGCGTATTTCCTATAAAGCTATGGGATATGCTCCCCAGTGTACCTTGGTATTCCTGGGCTAAATAGGAGTCCTTCGTCCGTGGGGGCACTGGAAGACAGCCGAGAGGGTGGCGTGATTAGACTGGTAACCCCATTCGTCGTCATCCGACGTAACTTGGAGTGACAACGGAAGGGAACGTCTCGGTTACGTATGTAACCCTCGTTCCCTGCGTAGGGAACTGAGACGTTACGTCTTCCTGCCACTTCCGCTGTACCGCAGGGATCGCCTGAGTTCAGTGGTGGGTGGATGTCAACTTAAAAGGTTATTTAAGTAGTCAACAAAGATATAAATTACCTGAGACACAAACCTTTGTAAAAAAAAAATCATATTCTGGAGGTTTAAATTACTGGGGTCAAATTGACCCCAGTGGGTAAAAGATGTTATCGGATTTGAGGGTAACAGGAGGGTTAAATTAGAAAGTTGTCCGGCTTGAAGAGTACAATATACATACCGAGTTTTGTTACTGTAGATAAAACTAACCCCCCACTTTTGTCAAAAGGGGGCGCTACTGAGCCCCTGTACCACGCCCGTTTCTGAAACTTTGCACATGTCTACTGGCTAATAAATTAGATGTGTCTGTCGAGTTTCATGCAATTTGAAGAATGTTAAGAGACTCAAAAGCATCCAAAAAGAATATTAAAGTTTGATGCGTTGCCATGGCAACAGTATTTAAGATATCAATAATCCTTTCACAGGTCTACATCTGGCGTGTGTTTACATTATACACATAAAGTTTGAAGCAAATCGGGTAAAAATAAGAGGGTGATTTAAAAGCATTTTGAAAGTGACACACTTCCTGCTGCCAGTTGGTGGCGCTATAACTTTGACTCACAATACTTACATCCATGTGATCGGCCTCATACAACGAACACACTGCTGAAGTTTCATCAAGATCAGTTAATGTATGCTGAAGTTATAACACACTTCCTATTTCCATTTTTCGCCATAAATTCATTTCCTCGCCACGGCCAAACCGTTCGAGATATCAAAAATCCCCTGGCAATTTTTAATTCTCAATGTCTTGACTTCATGCACACCGAGTTTGGTGATGATTGGGTGAATTCCCTAGGAGAAGTGTTTTAAATTCCTGAGCATGCGTTTCCAAACAACCCTAAATAGCCGACTTCCTGTTGGGCTGGCGTAAAACTTAGATCACGAAAGTTGTTTGGCCCGATGACATCTATATGTGTACCGAGTTTCAGATTATTACATGCAAGCGTGTTTGATATATGGACAAGTGTTCAAACCTCGTTCCAGGGAGCGCTGTTGAGCCCCCCTGCCACGCCCTGGTACCAGCTTCAGCCCGGCCCTGATGGCCGCGGGTTCTGACCCGTGTGCAAAGTTTCAAGAGTTTTCGAGCACGTTAAGGGCCCCAAAAGTGGCCAAAAGGTAGTAAAAAAATAATAATAATTATAGCTGCGAGCAGCGATTACAGGCCCAAGCCGGTGGCACCGCAACCCCGGTGCCGGTACCACCGCCTTTGGACCTTCATCGCTGCTCGCAGCTATATTTATATAAATATATAAATATATAAATATATAACTATATATATATATATATATATATATATATATATATATATAAAAAGCCGGTGGCCCCGCCACCCTGGTGCCTTTAGGGTTATTGTGCACAACGTGCAAAAACGTAACCCCGCTTTGACTGTCGAAAGGAAGTGTGCTGAAGAGCTTGCATCAGTGTGGGCACTGCAAAAGTGCGCATCGAGAGCACATATCAACCACAAAGTATGCGTGAGCAACTGTCTGAAATGTCAGGTCTACATCCAGGTCTACATCTGCCGTGTGTTTACATTATAGTAGTGAAGTTTGAAGCAAATCAGGTAAAAACAAGAGGGTGATTTCAAAGTATTTTGAAAGATACACACTTCCTGCTGCCAGTTGGTGGCGCAATAACCGGGGTTGCGGTGCCACCGGCTTGGGCCCGTAATCGCTGCTCGTAGCTATATATATTTATATATATACATATATACACCTATATACACACATATATGTGACCAGTTACGGAAACTAGGGACACAAGTCGGTTCTGGGGCATTTTGAGTTATTCGTAGATTCTGAAAGTGTAGTCTCCAAGCTTTCCAACGATGTGTAACACGTGGAAATCTGATAATATTTGGAGAAGTTGTGGCCATTTGAAGGTAGGCACTTAAAATAACTAAAAGTTAAGATAACAGCCTCTAAAGATGTGCAGTTCTCACATCTCTCTGCTGCTGGGAGTGACAATAGGGCTCATTTACATCTCATTTAGATAAGCCATACCCCCTGTAAAGCTCCCCCCCTGTGCTTTACAGCTTTTTTTTCTTTCCTGAGCTAGCTAATAACAATAGGTAGGTATTGGGAAGGTCTAAACAGACTAAACATGAGATAACTGGTAGCCTACGTGTTCTTAGAATGAACACAAAACGACAAACTTTAACCCTCTGAGGTCTAAGGGTTTTTTGGGGTCCTTGAGGTGTTCTGACATGCTCTGACATTTGTGCTTTTTTCAGTTATTTAAAAACATGTTAATGGCAAAGGTGTAAATTCACTCTATATAGCACAAATGGGGCTACCGTAATATGTGAGCAACATGTATGTACATGTTTGTATTTTTGAGAGAATATTGCTTATGGATGGTTATTGAAAAAACTAAAACTTAAAGTGTCTGAAATAAGGCCACAAAACACATACTAAATATGTGTCCACAAGACTTTTGACTAATGAGTGTTGTTGCCTAGAATTTTTGCTTCAAAATGATCTGAAAATCATCCTGCCTAATCATTTACACAAAACAATACATTGATTTAAATTTTATAAGACACCTTTTGTTTGGAAAGGCAATATGCGTGGAGGCGTGTTCACACCTGAGAAGACAAAGGCCGGATAATGTGCCGCATAATGAGCTGCATATTAATTAGCCCTTTCACACAGGTGTGTCACAGGATCCCAAAGAATGCAAGGACAAAAGAAATGATCTATATATACATATTTTACAATTAGAAATTTTAACCAATTACAAATAGGTTACAATTACAACAACAATTACAATTTTAACAATATTTCAAGTGTATTTCTTTGTAAAAAGTATACATTTTATCATACGTATTAAAAAAGGTAAGGATTCATTAGTTTGAATATTGGAACCAACACTATAATAACATCTTAGTTGATAATTCAATATACCTACTTTATTTTTGACAAAACATCATACTACAGTATATTTAACTATGAGCAGAAATTGGTGAATAAAAGCGTACCTATTTAATGTGACAGTAGTCTTTTTTTAAAGTCAAAACTTTATAATCTATCCAAAACTAATCACAAAATCTTGTCTAAACATTCATATTTAGTCTATAACATATTGTGTATGATATATTAGTATGTGAATTTGCAGCTTGTTGCTTATACAGACATTTTATTTCAACATATTTCAGTATATTTTTACTCATCTTAGTAGGCTATAGCAATATAGTTTGGATGTGTTCATGTAAACGTAACGTTTACTAATGTAGGTGCGAGAGTGAATGAACGGCACAGACACGCGCTGTATAACTGTAGTAAACAAAGCGCGCGCGCCTGTGCCGTTCATTCATCATTTAGCCTACACATCATTTAGCCTACATTCATATGTAAACAGTCTTTTTGCGATTAGAACAAAGCACTTAAGAATAAATGACTTACTACATCAGCTGGATCCGTTGCTCCTCGAAATGAAACTACCAGCACTTCTGGTACATTTTCCAGGGTTATTAGATAGTATTATTCCACACAGCAAAAGGATACGCTGTGTACACAGCTGTACAAGATACTTACTAAACATGATGTGTTTTATAATCCAGCTGGTGGGCGTTGGCATGTTTGAATGGCTTGCCTTAGATCATTTGCGTTTGAATACCGCACGCTCTCCGTGGGCGTGGCACATTAACGCGTAATTAGGTATAATGAGCTGGAAAGAAAAATACTGACATCTCTCTCTTTTCATACAGATTACATAAACTGAGAATATTTCATTTAAAAGAAGAGAGTTCAAGCTTCATTATGGAAAAACACTCGTGCCTGTATGACAAGTATTCGCGGAATTACAGTTAATTTTCGGACGCGTTTCAGAATGGACTTAACTGACAGAGAGAAGGCAGAACGCGCATCATGTTTGTTTTTCTTTATTTGGCGAAAAGCACAACACTTTGTTTTTATTGTGAGTATCCACAAAAAAAATAGACACTTATCAGGATCTAATGATGTAAAACACTTAATATGTAAGATCAAAATCAACAGAGTATTTTGAGTTTCTTTTGCACTGATAAGAAAAAAAGCGAGACGGCGCAATAGCCGACCTCAGAGGGTTAATGTTTATGGAAACTTACCCCCAGGACCGGCGAATGCACTTCTGCCGCTCTAGGCGAAAAACAATTGTGCTGCCCCTCTATTTGCAACGTATACCAGCAACAACACACAAAGACAAATATGCCATACATATAACGCAAAACCAGCAACAACACACAAAGACCAATATGCCATATACATATAACGCAAATAGTGCGCAATGCGCGTGTGCCCAAAATGTCAACAATATTAAAGTTTATGCAGGAGGCAAATGCCTGCTGGCATTTTTCTTTAAGCAGTCATGACAGGATTTTTCCAAATAATCACATTTCACCTCCTCAAATTACTGTTGCAAATCTCTTTACACCACTTTCTTATGTGCGTATACACAAACAAATGAAATGTCCGCAAGCACATTATATCATCAGCAGGTTCAGCATCTTAAATAACGACTAAAGAGCAAATGAAGCTTAACTTACGTTTCAGAAACGCGCACGGCAGGCCTTCATCGCAGCAAAGGTCTTAACTGCATCCTCCATTTCAATTCTCTGTGCCAGTTAATGTTCTATGGAGATTGTTGCCAGTCCATTAAGTCTGTTCCCTGTTCACAAAACGTTCCCCATTCAAAGCAATCGGGATGTCACATATGAAACAGCCAGCCACCGTTGTCAGCGAGCCGATCGAGCCGCCGTATTCAAGTACCGACGGCCCGCGCGCCGCGCCCGATACCTCCGGTTCAGTTTCCCGAGCCCACAAAGTGCGGCGAAAACATTTTCGTTGTAACGGCCACGGTTCAGCTCGTCTGCGACAATCTTTGCGGCGTCCATCTTCATTGAATTTTCATATCAGATAGAGCCGGCTAGAGCGCTGCATAATAAGTAGCCACGCTGTTGGTGGGCGGGGGCAAAGGCGCGGGCGGCTATTCAGTATGGAAATACACACAGACAATGACACGCCCCTACTCCATGCTAGATTCCCCGAAAAACAAGCCGATTTCAACCTCAAAATGTACGCCTGGTTTCTGTAACGGGTCACATATATATATATATATATAGATAGATATAGCGTAAAACTTCAAATAATAGCCCAGGCTTTTATTTTCGGCTTGTATTTGAGACAGGCGTCTATATGAGACAGGCCTTTATAATTTAGTGTTGATATGTTGTTCATTGAGTCTCTAATCTCTAAAAATCTCCAAATCTCCAATTATTAAATACGTGAAACTGCGGTCTTCCAAGTTCCAACCTTTTACTATCGTGTCAATTGATTTGATTACTATGCACGAGGGAGAGAGAGCAAGACAGCGCTCGTGTTGTTTTAAGACGCGAGAGTGCGCACGTGCGGGCGGGGCACTCTCTCTCTCTCTCTCTGCTCGTTATGCACCCTGTCAAGCGCAGCAGTCATTCTATTCTACATCACTCACCGATCAAAATAGGCTTTGGCGGGACAAAAAGCGGATGATCTGACGGTTTTAGAAGATTAACAACCCGAAAGTAAAAAACAGACCCGGGCTCTATTTGAGACCGGCTTTTATTTACCCAAACCTGCAGCCACACCAGGCGTGTAAAAGAGACAGGCGTCTATTTGGGACTCGGCTATTATTTGAAGTTTTACGGTATATAACAAATATATATATATGTGTAATATTTATAGAAACACAGAATATTACTTGCTTTACCTGATTAGAATGCTACCTTGAAAAACAATAATTTAAATTAATTCTCACCCAACAGAGAAATCCCCCTGCCCTCCCCTCCCCTCCCCTCACAGGATTGTCCTCAAACAGAGCACTAATCTGTTTATTTTTAAGTTACACATTCTACATTGATTAAAAAAGAAACATCAAATGTATTTTTAGTCAGAGTGTTATTTTATACAGAAATAAATTATTTGTAATTTTGCAGCAAAGATCAGCAACAGGAGTCAAATTTCATTAATTACGACAGTGAAGAGCTGACTGAAAAGATGATGACGGAATATTTTGTGTAAAAGTGCCTTTACTTTCACTTTTATATTAGCGATTTAAAAGCCCCCGCTGGTGTCACACGACGATTAACCGGTGGGAAAATATCCTCACAGCCACATACCTTATATATTTATATATAAATACAATAGGCATACCTGATAAAAAAAGATTTATGTACTATGTTTATATCATTTTGGACACAAGAGGGAAGTATAGCCCTATGTATGATTTTTTTTGTTTAACCAAATAGCACTAAATAGCCTGTTTTAAACTTTTTCATACAACTTGAATTGAAAAAATAGAATAAAATTAGTTTAGTTCTAATATTTGTATAATTTTATATAAAAATAAATGGTGTATAATTACATTTTTAGAAGATATGAGACGTTTCCTGATTCTTTTTTTGACATAATCCCTCGCCATAGCAAAACCGTTTGAGATATTCAATATCCGTTAACAATTTAGCATCTTTAATGTATTTTCATCATGTTGAAAAAGTTTGGTGGGAATAAAATAAACCACTTAAGAGGAGTGAGTAAAAATGTAGAGGCTGGTTTTGCAAAACATCCACATTCAGACCAAAATAGCCGACTTCCTGTTGGGCTGGCTTAAAGTAGTTTGGCCCGATGAGATCTGTGTACTGAGTTTCATATTATTACATGCAAGTGTGTTTGATTTATGGACCAAATTTTCAGACCAAGTTTATGGACCAAGTTAATTTAATTAATAAACTAATTATATAAAACTATTGTCAATGCACTACAATTAAACTGGTTATATGCCTTTACTTTATTTAAAAAAAAAACTTATCTAAAAAATACAAGGCTTAAGACATTTATTTTCTTTTTTAATGCAGGCCAAACCACACAGCAGCGAAATGGTTAATCTAGCCCCCCTCCCCCTACACACACACACACACACACACACACACACACACACACACACACACACACACACACACACACACACACACACAGGCACAGACACAGAGACGTAGGCTCAGAGAGAGAATGACCACATTCAAACCAAAATATCTGACTTTCTGTTGGTCCGAGCTAATGACTGTAAATTAGAAAGTTATCCGGCTTGATGAGTACAATATACGTACTGAGTTTTGTTACTGTAGATAAAACTAACCCCCCCATTTTTGACTAAAGGTGGCGCTACTGAGCCCTCACCACGCCCGTTTCTGAAACTTTGCACATGTCTACTGGCTAATAAATGTGATGTGTCTGTCGAGTTTCATGCAATTTCAAGTATGCTAAGAGTCTCAAAAGCATCAAACAAGAATATTAAAGTTTGATTTGTTGCCACAGCAACAGTATCTAAGATATCAATAATCCTTTCACAGGCTTACATCTGGCGTGTGTTTACATTATACACATAAAGTTTGAAGCAAATCGGGTAAAAATTAGAGGGAGATTTCAAAGCATTTTGAAAGTGACACTTCCTGCTGCCAGTTGGTGGCGCTATAACTTTGACTCACAATAGTCACATCCATGTGATCAGCCTCTTACAACGAACACACTGCTGAAGTTTCATCAAGATCAGTTAATGTATGCTGAAGTTATAACACACTTTCTGTTTAACGTTTCTCGCCATAATTTCGTTTCCTCACCACTGCCAAACCGTTCGAGATATCAAAAATCCCCTGGCAAATTTTCATCCTCAATGTCTTGACTTCACGCTGACCGAGTTTCGTGGCATCTCGATCAATTCTCTAGGAGGAGTACTTTAAATTCCATTGCATGCGTTTTCCAAACAACCCTAAATAGACGACTTCCTGTTGGGCTGGCGTAAAACTTAGAGCACGAATGTTGTTCGCTCCTATGAGATCTATAAGTGTACCGAGCTTCATATTATTACATGCAAGCGTGTTTGATTTATGGACCAAGTTTTCGGACCCCTTTCCAGGGGGCGCTGTCGAGCCCCCCTGCCACGCCCGGGTACCAGCTTCAGCCCGGCTCTGATGGCCGCGGGTTCTGACCCGTGTGCAAAGTTGCAAGAGTTTTCGAGCACGTTAAGGGCCCCAAAAGTGCCAAAAAGGTAGTAAAATAATAATTTTCCTAATTTTCCTTAGGAAAACGATAGGGCCTTCGCCTTTTCAAGGCTTGGGCCCTAATAATAATAATCCTAAGGAAAACAATAGGGCCTTCGCCTTTTCAAGGCTTGGGCCCTAATAATAATAATAATAAACAGAGCAATTCCAAGAGGGTCCTCACACCGTCGGTGCTCGGGCCCTAATAATTTGAAGAGAAGGCTTATATTGACCTTTTAAGATTTTGTTTACATCTACCTTGTTTACATACACTATGATATCGCGATTAGAACAATAAAAAAAAAAACTTACTTCTCAGATGGATCCGTTGGTCCTCGAAATGAAAATAAACCAGCACATGTTCTGAGGTAAATGTCCCAGGATTATTCCTCACACAGCCTCGCAAGAAGAAATAGTACATTAATCTGATGATTACATTTGTTGTGTTATCGCGTTTATGAGGGGCGTTGACACGTTTGCATGTGTTGCTTCAGATCATTTGCGTTTGAATACCGCGGGCTCTCCGTGGGCGTGTCACATTAGCAGAATAATGAGCTGAGAGAACGATAATGAGATCGGCTGACACCTCTCTCTCTTTTTATAGATTACATAAACAGAGAATATTTATTTTAGTATTGAATTATATTTTAAAAGTACAAAGTTAAATGATTATAAAGGTATATTGCTCATGCTTGGGTGAATAGTATTCGCTGAGCTTTGTTTAAGTTTAGAGACGTGCTCCAGAAAAAAAGTTAACGGAGACAGAGAGGCAAAAAGCACACCCTGTTTATTTTCTTCATTTTACAAAAGCACAATGTTTTATTTCGATTGTAAGTGGACACATAAAAAAGTACATATTCAACAATTTATTTTTTTATATTTTTTAAGTCTGTATGACCAAAAATGACAGAGTATTTTAAGTCTATTTTGCTGCTATGTGAAAAAAATAGAGCAAAATGCGCCGGCGCGTTTTTGGACCCCAGAGGGTTAAAGGGGTCATCGGATGAAAAATTCACTTCTATATGGTGTTTGCATATAAATGTGTATTTGCAGTGTGTGGACACAACCACGATACAATGAAAAAAATCCATTCACTCCTTTCTTTTTAATCCTCAAAACCCTGCACCTGAGACCCACGTCTCTCTGTAGGCAAGGGCGTGGTGAGCTGGTGCCTGCTTACGTTACACAGTACCACAACATCCAATAGGAAAATTCAACTGCAGTAGCCACCGTTCAACCTGAAGAGGGCAGCACTCAGACATTTTTACACCATATATTGTAGAATTAAAACACTTTATACCCAAATGTCAAAAGATTTACTCGAATCAAAGAACAGCATTAATAAAGACCTAGGGCCCTATCTTGCACCCAGCGCAATTGACTTTGTACACCGACGCATGTATCGAATGTATCATTCGTATTTTGCACCCGCGCAAAGTTGACTTTTCCCTCCAAAGACGCACGCCGGCAAACTAGGAAATGAACTTGCGCTCCCTGGGCGGTTCAGCGCAAAAAAGGAGGGGTGTTCCGCCGCAAACAATCCCTGGTGCTATTTTGCAGTTCCAGAAAACAATTGCGCCACTGACCAGAAAAAACCTAGTCTAAAGTCAGTGGCGCGTTGCGCCTTCATTCAGATGCTATTTTAAGCGCGCATGCTTGGCCATAATACAGAGTGTGAACAACGCGCATACACTGTAGATGATTCTCTCATCTACACAGATGCATTTTCCTTTTTGCAAATGATACACTGTGATAAGGAAAAATATTAAAACACGAGGGAAATCATTGTTGTGTCCATGACGATGGGAAAAATAGGCATAAAGCTTACACATTTACCCAAATTATTATATGTATGTTTAACCGAAGCTAATTTGGGTGGGTTTGTCCCATCCCCAATGTCACTTCTCTTTCTTTTACGGCCCTGACGAGAAAATTTACCTCCTCGGCTGAGAACCGATTTGCTTAGAGCGCAAGAGTCATTTATCCTGCCGGTTAAATAGTAACAGCGCCGAGATCCGCCCACAAAGTTACTTGCGCTTTGAAGATTGAAAATCTTCACACGATCAGTAATATCACGACATTCACTTACACACCTAAAAACACTGAGACATGGCGACCCCTGGCGCTGCTAATGCGGTGGCTCTGAATCCACTTGTTGACAAGAAAGGAGGAAAGAGCCACATATGGAAATATTTTCGATTAGGCTAATGTCACGTTGCCATAAGGGGCCGTTCACACAGCGCGTTTCTCTGCGCGTGCAAATTCGGGAGAGCAAGCGCTTTTGGAAAGGAGAAAGCGGCGCTCTCCATGAGGACGAGGAAGTATCAGCAAAGAATCAATTGATTTCTAGCCCTTGCATTAGCTTTACTACTAGATATATTTATGGAGATGAGAAATAAAAAACCTGTACAGCTATGATCAGCTGTTCGGCCGAGCTTTCGATGTTGTTACGGAAAGGCCGAAGCTGATCGGTTGGTTTTTGTCACATGGCCTGTTGAGATGAGATGTTACGATGTTTTCATCTCGCCACGAGCGCCTACAATTGAAATAACGAATTTGCGCACAAAAAACGCGATATGTGAACGGCCCCTAAAGTGGACTCGGGTGCGGTTGTGTCGGGGTAGTTTTACGAGTACATGAGCACAGTATCGGACCGACACCTGAGTGCTGTTTATGCCATTATTAGTCCGTCAGAAAAGCAGTTCTAGGCTTATTCTTGGTTGGATAACTCTTAGTAGGTTTAAAAAGCCTTTTAAAATTAAATATGAACACAGTTTTGGATTACATAAAAGTACAGTCAAGTCAGATAAAACACGTTTTATCTCCTGTATTGTTTGGTAACACTACAATAAGACACCATTCATTAACATTACTTAATGCGTTATCTAACATCAACACATTGAGTGAACAATATATTTTTACAACATGAATTAATGTTTGTGAATGTTATTTAATACTAATACTTGATTGTTCATGTTTGTTCACTTCATTCATTGTGCATTAAATAATGTTAACATAAAACTTTTGATTTTAAAAATGTTAGAAAAATTAAGTGCTCACAGATTGGGTGTGGCCTTTGCCATAAGATAAAATTTTCAATAAATTCTAAATAATCTTTTTCTGGGTTGTGCCATTTCATTTCCCCCCTATCAATATCTACCTTATAGCTGAAAATTAACACGAAACAAAAACTTAAAAAATCTTGTTTAAAATGAAGGTTTCTGTTTGTGACCAGTTCAAGGTACGTGCTGCAATAATCATGCCTTGAATCTGTTGATGGTATGTCATTTGTATGTCTCAAAATATCGATTTCTATCATCAAAACTTTCCAGAAGTCATGGTTTAAGGGGTTATTTAAAAAAAAAATCTTCCGGAGGTACATGCCCCCGGACCCCCCCGCGCGCGACTTGGTAACATCCTCCGGCACGTGACAGCACCGCTGCTGGAAAAATTTCTAGGGGAAACACTGATGTCCACACCACTGTACCAGTAATTATCTATCCATCATTTTATTTTATTTATTTATTTTATTTATATATTTATTTGATATATATTTTATTATTATTGTCATTATTTTAGCAAAGTATGTAAGAGTAAATATTTAATTTGAATGGGGCATTTTGAGGTTGAAGAAGAATAGTATAAATACTTTTTTTAATGTTCTGTTTTTAAAAAAAAAATGTTCTTTTTGGTTATGCATAGATGGTGACAATAGAGTTAAAGATGCAGTTTATGAGATTGACAGCTAGCGATTGAAATGGGTACTGCAGTCCAAATTTAAAATATTGGAGAGAGTTGTTTCCTCCGCCCCCTTCTCATCAGACTCGGCGCTCACACGGGTTGCCAGATTGAGGACACGCAACAGGAACGAGCGCAATTGACAATGGAATGAGTATTACACACTGTAAGTTGATGAGTTAATTTATTGATTTATGATGAGTTGATATCGCTTTTTAATATGCTCCTGTTCATAGAGATTTTTAGATGGGTGAGGAGGCTTTTTAGGTCGGATAGATTCTGCGATCTCTGACCCAGTTTGTTTCAGACCTGCCAACCTGTACGCATTTTGCGTAGCGGGTACACATTTTGACCTCAAAGTACGGTGGTACGATTTGTCACTCTAAACTACGCAAAAACCTGGTGACGCCTCTGTCCACGCGCAGTCCTCAAATCAAGCAACAGCAAAAGAAGCGGAGTTCGAACAATCATAGCGCTGGGTTCATTCCCTAAATAGCAAGCAGGGATGATTGACAGATGCGTAAGGCCTATCATTAAAAAGAGACTGAAAATCGGCAGCAATAAAGAATCCCGCTCGATCCTCTTCCACTCCTGCGGCCCGCAGTCTGACTGAGTTCATAAGCGAGGACAGTACAGTCGTCACAGCACTTCTGACTCCTGAAGGTAAACGGGCTGGGATGGATGTGTAAAGTTGAAATATTGTTTTTAGTTAACTTAATCTGGATTCGATGATCATACGGGAGTGATCGCATGCATGGATTATCTTAAAATACTCCGTCATTAATGGTCACTCAGATAAGAGCAAAACATCATTCAGCCATGCAAATTATAAAATGCCTAAGTATTGATGAACAATAAATCTAAATAAAATTAAAATCGCTATGGCTTAGTGATTAGGAAAGTTCTGTGATTTGTGGATTACTGATAAGCACGAGTCTGGAGAAACAGACGTTTATTTATTCATTCTGTGTTGAGAAACGTAGTCTGCATGTATTACGTTATTGAGTTAATAATAACTAAAGTACCTAAGTATGTTACATAATTATTTTGTATGAAAACTAGCGCATTAGTTACTTATGGATTAAAAAGTACCGTTGTATCAGTGCTGCGCGAGCTCTCTCTCACAAACACAGACCACGCGCACAGAGAGAGAAGATAATTATAATTGACGGGCTAAATTTAAATTTTGTTTTTGGTTGTTTTTTTCTGTCAAAATGTCAGAAAGCATTTTGTATTATCCATCCATGTTTTTAAAATTCGTTAAAAGACAGACGTTTTACTGTTAACACAGCCCCATATTTCGGATTCATCTACTTGATATTCTTTTTAGAATAAGTGGTTCGTTTTGCTATTATTGGACTCCTGTCTATTCATTGTCAACTATTTTCTATATGTTTGCATTGGCTAACGTTTTCTATATGTTAGCATCCCCCCCCCCCCCCCCCCGGATGCTACGCAAAAAAAAATTAGATGGTTGGCAGGTCTGTCACTGGCTTCCATGGCTGCAATATGCTGTGTTTTCCGCCAACTGGCAACCTGTGGTGGCGAAATACTATTGGGTAAACTGGCAACGTGCGATGTCACACAGACCAAAACAAAAACAGACATTCCGACACGGAACGCACATTTCAAAGTAAAATAACTGTTTTTCAGATAAAACACATATGTGAACTCCACATGTTTCCTAAATATCAGCAAACATATAATGGTATTTTTACGCTTTAGTACAGTCAAAAACTTACATTACAGCATCTTTAAGTGACCAATGTATCTCCCTCTGAAAATCTGAAATGCCTTCTGACGTAATTCACCTTTGCTTCTCCAGTTCATACCTGCTAAGAGAGCACTGCTGTCAGACCAGGACTTAGCATAAACCCTTTTGCTTGAATATATGTGGGAAAGTCCTCATGAAAGTGTACAGGAGTACAGTTTGCTGTCATGTTATGATGGATGGCCCGCCATCTGCAACAGTTGTTAGTGCCTTTGGTGACATAAGAGTCTGTGGGACTTTATGAGTGACGGAGGCTTTGCGGTGAACATTCACGTAAGCACTAAATACTCAAAGGTCATTTACAGAGATTTATTAGCAGAGAACTGATATGCATCTGAAGGCAGGTTTGTTTCTCTGAGTCTGACCATGACCAGCAATGCTGCTGCCAAAGCCCTTTAAAAGCCAGAGTCGTATTCTTCACTCAGAAGAAAAGAGATGTGGGCATGTTCACAATGGCAAACTGCCATACTACTCGTTCTTTATGAGCTTGCTTGGCAGCATTACATTAAATTTCTTACTTTTTAAATCTTTTTTTGTTTACAAGTAAAAATTAGTTTGTAAAATCAGTCTATAAACATGGTACCCCAAGGGTCTGAAAAGCATTTGAAAAGTCTTAAATTTGATAATCTCAAATTAAGGCCTTAAAAGCCTTGAATTTGGTATACAAAGTCTTGGATTTCGTTACAAAGGTCTTATATATATATTTGCCTTTCCTAGGATTAAATTCATACGGTAACACAATTAACTGTTACTAATGTAGGCTAATTCAAAATTCATGCAGCGTTGAGTGCACCTCGCGCTCCACGTCATAGCAGAAAGGTCGTTACCATTAGTGAGGTACAGAACAAGATAGTTTGTCGTCTGAAATGGGAAAGTGTTGGTTTAATCCGCTGTGGCCACAAATGCCAGAATTCAATAATTTAATCCACAAATCAGAGCTTTTCTGTTAAAAGAACATATTTTCTACCCGGTCTTTTCAATAGTATCTGGCAACCATGCGCGCGCTCTCTCTACACTGCTGAAGAAGCGCAACTGCTGTTGCGTATGCATTAAATATGACTGATAATTTAAATAAAATGTTTTATTTAATTCAAGTAGCCTACTTGTACATAATTATATTCTAGGGTTTAAAATGTATACAGATTTGACATTTTCCCTTCATACTTCTGTCGGAGTGGGTACAAAGTTGGCATTGAATTTCATTTGAAATGGTATTAAAAAGGTCTTAAAAAGCCTTGAATTTAAGTTGGAGGATCCTGGGGGTACCCTGATAAAACATGTCACATCAAAGAAAGTAATAAAACAAAACTAGGACTTCACAATATATTGTTTTATCAGAAAAGATATGTCACATCGTAGGATGTGTGATGTCTGACACAGAGCCGCGCAGACAACACGTGAACTCTGAATTCAGTTCTCTTTCTCTTCTTTTTGAGCTTGAATGGACACAAGCACGCAAAATTAAGTCAAAATGGCCATCTCGGCGAGTATCCCCGTAAACAAAGTCAGTTGTGTGTTGTAAACAATTGAAAAAGAAAACAGATGCGTATCATTGCATTGGATCTGTGCATTCGTCTTAAAGGCCCACTTAAGGGCCTTGGAACGCACAGCTTTGTATGATACGTTGATGTATTTTCCACTGAAACAGGAAGCTAAGGCGGGACATATTGAATGGCTCCTCCCCCTTTTCAAATAGCCAATAGCGTTTAGTTTACCTCACAGACTGCAAGTCGCACTTGACAGCACCAAGGAAGTGAATCCGAGCGCTGATGATATGTTGGATTCAATAGTAGAGTTGTGAATAAAAAGCCATTTCATTTCTAACCAACGTACAGTTGGAAACCGGAATAAAACTTGAGCGTTTGAGCAACCGAACACACATCTCCAACCCATATTGCTCCGTGTCGCTTTGGCCAGGTGGTATTTATAGCATAGGGGGCGGAGCTTTAGATTCTAGAGATCATTTGATTTGACAGAAGATGTGATGGTAACACTTTACAATAAGGTTCATTAGTTAACATTAGTTAATGTATAACTAAATTTAACTAATAATAAGCAATACATTTGTTACAGTATTTATTCATTTTTGCTAATAAAAATACAGCTATTCATTGATTGTTCATGTTAGTTCACGGTGCATTAACTAATAACAAATACAACCTTTGATTTTTTTATAATGTATTAGTAAATGTTGAAATTAATATTAAACACAAAAAAACTGTAACCATCGTTCCCTGAGAAGGGAACGAGACGCTGCGTCGAGAATTGACACATTGGGGAATGCCTTCGGCATGAAGTGTCTGAAGTCAACTATTCAATCTTGATTGGCGTAGCCTGACGAGTGACGTCACGTCACGTTGCCTGTGACGGCGATGCGGAAGCTATAAAAGGACGCCGGATCATAACAGCGTCAGCTTCTGATTGGTCGAAGCAAGTCGTTCTCAGGAGCACGAAAGGTGAGGGTGTTCCCTTCTCAGGGAACGAGGGTTACAGTCGTAACCCGAGACGTTCCCTTTCGAGGGAACTCGCGCTGCGTCGAGAATCGACACATTGGGGAACGAAATGCCCACTGCGCCACACTGAGAGAATACGCCCTGGTGTGAAGCATCTGGCACACTCACGGACGATGGGAATGAGAGGGTAGATCCAACCTAGATTGTCATAAGATTTGGTGTAAGAAGGGGAGGTCTGGAGCCAGTGGCTCAACGGACCCCATGGATGGGAACCCCAGACAGTAAAGGAATATTAGATGAGAGGTGAAGCCGCACCTCGTACATCAGTTATGAGAGGTTTCCGCAGATAACCAACTGTCTAATGGACAAAAAGAGGGATAGCTCCTAGCCCTTGATACATATCTAGATAGATTTGACTCCTCCCAGCCTGAGGCCTAACATAGGGGCCTCCAAGGCTATGACCTTGATCATCCGACACATGCGATGGGGCCTCCAAGGCTATGACCCCACATAGGGGCCTCCAAGGCTATGACCTTGATCATCCGACACATGCGATGGAGGATGGATACCTATGGCCTCCAAGGCTATGACCCCACATAGGGGCCTCCAAGGCTATGACCTTGATCATCCGACACATGCGATGGAGGATGGATACCTGAAGAATCATGATATTGTCTACAGGCACCTCAGTGTCAAGGCAGAAATAAGGTAGAGTGGCTCCCACGTCATCACGTAAGAGGGCGCAGCACCACCGCTCTTCCAGGGAGCAGGACTAGCAGGAAGCAGACTCAAATAGATTCTTATATGATGAATACCCGAAGAATCATGATATTGCCTACAATCACCTCGGTGCCGAGGCAGAAATAAGGTAGAGTGGCTCCCACGCCATTAAGTAAGAGGGGGTAACACTCAATAGATTCTTATATATTCTCAAATAGCTCATCCACAGGACATGATGGGTGCCAGGGGTAACCCGTCAGCCTGATGCCACTAGGCTGGATGACAGGATTCATCCTCCAATCTACAGGAACATGGAGTTTTAGTGGGAATGCCCGCACATGCTCACCCTTAGAGGCTTGCGGAGGGCACTGGGGCCATTACAGAGGCCCTAAACGTGAACGGGCGATTCCATTAGAGAACAGGATGGAACGCCAGTACTGAAGCCAGTGGGCAGTATTTAACTGGGTTCAATGCCGTCCCTAACAAATATTTAGTTCCTAGTAGAGTGGGGTTCTAGAATGGATGACCTAACCACCTCGGTGGAAAGGGCACCTATTTACGGGTTGGACCCCCTCAGGGGCCAGACCCATATTCTCCATAACTCCGGCCGTGGATGAGATATTGTACCATGGGCCTGGGAAAGGAGATCTCTCCTAATAGGGACATGCCAGGGAGGACTCTCCAAGAGACTAATAAGGTCCGAGAACCAAATTCTGGCCGGCCAGTACGGGGCTACCAAGAGTAAGCTCACACCGTACCTCCTGACCCTTTATAGAACCCCAGGGAGCAGAGTGATCGGGGGAAAAGCGTACAAATGTGACCTTGGCCACGTCTGTACTCATCCAGGCCCAAAGGAGCTGGATGTGAGAGAGAGTACCAGAGCGGGAAGTGAGTGTTCTCACAGGAGGCGAACAGGTCATCCTCGGCCTGGCCAAACTCTCTCCATATGAGCTCAAGTACTTCAGGGTGGAGCCGCCATTCCCCGGGCCTCAGCTCCTGGCTCGACAGGATATCTGCTTCCACATTATCAACCCCAGGAATATAAATGGATCTAACAGAGAGAAATTTATCCTGGGACCACAGAAGGATCTGATGTGCCAGACTAGAGAGAGGGCGCGATTTCAAACCTCCTTGGCGGTTGATATAAGAGACCACCGACATAATGTCTGTCCTAACAAGAACATGATGACCTCTGAGGTCTGCAAGGAAGTGCCTCAGGGCAAAGAATAAGGCCAACATCTCCAAGCGATTAATGCCATGAGAGATGATGGTCCTTCCAAGCACCTCGGGTGTAACGGCTCTCCTTAACTGCACCCCAGCCCGTGAGGGATGCATCCGTGGTCAAAGTCTTTCTCCGACATGGTGCTCCCAGAACCGGGCCTTGAGACAGGAACCATGGTTTCTTCCACATGACGAGAGAACGAAGGCATCTGCGTGTAACTCTGATCATGCGAAAGGGGTTCCCCAGTGGAGAACACCCCTTGGTCCTGAGCCACCACTGCATGGCCCTCATATGGAGCAGACCAAAAGGAATTACGATGGAAACTGCAGCCATGAGGCCCAAAATCCCTTGGAAGTGTTTGACAGTGATGGCCTGGCCTAACCTAATACCATTCATTGTGGTTAAGATAGTATTTACACGGGCAGGAGACAACTGTGCCCGCACCGTGACTGAGTCCCACTCTACTCCCAAGAACGTAGTCCTCTGAAGAGGAGTTAAGGAACTTTTCTTCACATTGAGTCTCAACCCCAAGCACCTCAGATGTCGCAAAACAACATCTCGATGTTGAATAGCCAGTTCTTCTGACTGAGCCATATTCTATGGCCTCCTTGGCTAAGAGGGACTGGACTTCTTGTTCCATCACCTGATCCTGGTCAGGAGATACCAGTGTATGAGTAACACAACTAAAACTAAATCTAGGTGGTCTATACTGGAACTGGATTCTATATCCTTTCTCAACTGTATTCAGGACCCACTGAGATATATTTTGAAGAGTCTTCTAGGCGTCTAAATAATCTACAAGGGGGATCAGTCTCTCAGGACTGACCTCAGGTGTCGTAATATTTTCGGTGACCTGAAGCAATTTTCTGGCAGGAACTAACCGAATAATTTTCTCTACAGGCCTCGAATGTGTCAGAGCCATAGATGTTAGAGGAACACTGTGTACAATACATTCACTGGAAGTCGATGCGTCCCAGAGGCAACCTTCTCAAAATATAAGGAGCTGGCGGCGTTCCCATGAGGCTGCCCCCTGGCAGCAACCCCATGAGACCTGGACTGACAATTGGGGATAGCTGATTGTCGCTCTGCCTCCTTTAGCCTCTCGACAACGGTTCTTGTCGCGTCGCCAAAGAGGCCAGAAGGCGAAAGGGGGGGGGCGGGGGGCATCGAGAAGGAAGGCCCTGTCCTTCTCCCCGATCCCCAAGCGATTTAGCCATAAATGTCTCTGTGAGACGACTAGTGCTGCCATAGAATGGTCAATGGCACGGGCCGTCTCTTTAATAATACGGAGAGATAAGTCAGCCACTCTACGAAATTCAGTAACACCGTCGAGTGAGACCTCCCAGTTATCATCCACCTCTTTGAGGAGGTCAGCCTGGTATGCCAGTAATAGTGTAGGCATGCACCGGCTTGAACCACCGCCATATATGCTTTCCCTAACAAATTCGATGAACGAGATTTGGAGGGAAGTGTCTGAGCTATCAGGGGTGACGCAATGTCGGGGAGAAATATTTCGCAAAATATTCCTCTACCCGAGGCATCACCTCATAACCATTCTCATTAGATTCCTTAACACTCTGAGGTTGGCTATCGCGCCGGCGCGATAGTCTCGCTTTTTTTCTTATCAGTGCAAAAGAGACTCAAAATACTCTTAAAATAAACTTTTACATATTTGTGTTATACATCATTCGATCCTGTTAAGTGTCCATTTTTTTGTGTATACTCACAATATAAACAAAGTATTGTGCTTTTAGTCAAATAAAGAAAAATAAACATGATGCTAGTTTTGCCTTCTCTGTCAGTGAAGTCCATTCTGAAACGCGTCCGAAAATTAACTGTAATTCCGCGAATACTTGTCATACAGGCACAAGTGTTTTTCCATAATGAAGCTTGAACTCTCTTCTTTTAAATGAATTAATTTATATAAAAAAAGCAAATATTCTCAGTTTACGTAATCTGTATGAAAAGAGAGAGATGTCAGTATTTTTCTTTCCAGCTCATTATACCTCATTACACGTTAATGTGCCACGCCCACGGAGAGCACGCGGTATTCAAACGCAAATGATCTAAGGCAAGCCATGCAAACATGCCAACGCCCACCAGCTGGATTATAAAACACATCATGTTTAGTAAGTTTCTTACTACCGCTGTGAACACATTTTATTTCGCTGTGAGGAATCTAATAACCCTGGAAAATGTACCAGAAGTGCTGGTAGTTTCATTTCGAGGAGCAACGGATCCAGCTGATGTAGTAAGTCATTTATTCTTAAGTGCTTTGTTCTAATCGCGATATTGAATAGTGTTTATAAACCGCAAAAAGACTGTTTAAATATTAATTGCGTGTCTGTGTGTAGGCTAAATGATGATAATGTGGCACATTATCCGGCCTTTGTCTTCTCAGGTGTGAACACGCCTCCACGCATATTGCCTTTCCAAACAAAAAGTGTCTTTTAAAATTTAAATCAATGTATTGTTTTGTGTAAATGATTAGGCAGGATGATTTTCAGATCATTTTGAAGCAAAAACTCTAGGCAACAATGCCCATTAGTCAAAAGTCTTGTGGACACATATTTAGTATGTGTTTTGTGGCCTTATTTCAGACACTTTAAGTTTTAGTTTTTTCAATAACCATGCATAAACAATATTCTCTCAAAAATACAAACATGTACATACATGTTGCTCACATATTACGGTAGCCCCGTTTGTGCTATATAGAGTTAATTTACACCTTTGCATTAACATGTTTATAAATAACTGAAAAAAGCACAAATGTCAGAGCATGTCAGAACACCTCCAGGACCCAGAAAACCCCTCAGACCCCAGAGGGTTAATGGATGTAAATATATACATGGGGGAAAATAATTGAGATGAACATGGATTTTTCCCACAATCTCGATATCTCAGTATGGAGATCAGTGAAAAAGGGAAGGCTCTGACACGAAGACTGTGACTGGGTCTGCAGGAAGCGCTCATTCATTTTATTTTTCTTAGTCGCGTCCTGCTTATTAAATGGCCATTCAACATTTAATTTAGCCACTGCCCTGGTTACAACCTCCAGCAACTCCTCAATAACGGGAATATGGTGAACCTGTGTTGAGAATATCTAACTCCTCGGAGCCAGATAAATCAAACACCGGGTCTTTAACATGGTCGGAAGAAGCCGCAGCGCGGGCTTCCGAACCGTGTGCGAGACCAGTAGAGCTGGTAAAAAGACACTGAGAAAGGGTCGCAACCGTCTCAGTATTATATGCCAGCCCCACGTGCGAATCCCATGCATACAAGCGGAGCGGTGCCTCGACAGCCGCGAGACCTGATGCACTGGAAACGCGAGCCTGATCTATTTGATTGAACAGGCTCAAACGGGAGCGGAGCTCTTTCATATAAAAAACAGTTTGCACAGACAGACCCTCGAGCGCTGCCTGTGCATGCTCCACTCCCAGACAAACTACATAGAGTGAGTGTGTGTCACCCTCGCTTAAATAACGCTGGCAAAGGGACGCACACTGACTGAATAGTTTCTCCTTATTGTTCGCCATAATATATATATCAGAGTGACAGACAACACCAAATAAGACAAACAAGACGTTTTCTTGGTCAATTGGGTCATTTACGTGAATCGTGTAGAACCGGAGAGTTTTTTTTTTAGGGGAGGGGGGTGGGGGTGTAGGCCATTTTTCCTGCCGACCAAAATTTCGTTATTTCAAATGTAGGCGCGTTGCGCGTGGTAAGCGCGCTCATAATCCGCCGGAGCCACCACAACATTGCCCAACATCAAATGGCAAACGTAATGCAAGCGGAACGAAACTGCTCGTTATTGTGTGGTTGACGGACCGTTTATCAGTTTGGACCAAAGCAGCGCGAGCCGATCTTGATCAAGCGACACTGTTACTACACAGCGCTAATAAGTGATCCAGTAAAGGAAGCATTTGAATTTACCACAGAAGTAATAACATCGCTGCGACTCCTGCGAGATCTAGTGAGAAACATTCACATTTCTCCGTTATTAACGGATCAAACAGCACAGACGTGGAAACCAGGAAGAAACATTGTGCCATGAATTAACTATCCAGTGTCCACAGATCAGCAACATTCACAATGGATTTACTGTAGTAACACCAACTGCAACCATGGAAGTTTGGCAGGAATAGTAGGCCATAATGCCTTCAAGTAACACTACGTCGGTTTTATTTTGACATTATGAATACAATTGCTGCCCTCAAACTAATCTGAACTAAAATAAACCTTTGTTTATAACTACTACAATATTACATTTCATTTTTTCCAAGGAGCTGTTTTGTTTTATATGCTCCTAAGAAGAGTCAATTATATCTCCAGAATTGCTCAAAGTAAAAAAAATATCATACTTTATGATGTTAGTTTTAATTTAAAAAAAGAATAAAAAAAATGAAATCAAGGAAATTACCAAAAACCTAAAACCTGGTAAACAGTAATTTCTAACAACATAGGGCTATTTAGATAAACAATCTGGCGAGCATGTTGTTTTAGGCTAATACACCAACAGCAAATTTCTGTTTAATAAAGCGCTCAGAAATGTGTCATTTGCATATTAAAATCGAAAAAATTAATTCCAAACCACCCCCCCGCGCGCGACACTGTCACCTTTTTTACTCTGAGGAGTTTGCAGGTCTGTTATGCTGAATTAAACATGCCGTGCAGTGAGGTCACATGGCAATAATGTAATTGGGTACCACATACTGTTTCACATGCAGTTTTTGGAGAGAGTAGTTGAGTGACACGGTATAGGCTCAACTGCTTGTAAATCCAAATTGAAATTATAAAGTTTCTCTTCTGTTTCAGAAGTGTCACATGAGCCACTGTGTCTTTAGCCAAACTAATGCCACAAATGATTTGGCACCATTAAAGAAGTCACATATGGGTGGTAACTTCCCATAAGTGTGGCAAGCTTTCACCACATCAGTGAGATATGTCTGTTTCTCATTAATCATGTATTTATTTGAGACGCATATGCTATATTTCGTATCCAAAAACATGGCAGACACACAGAGCACTAAAATAACACACTTTGTTCTTTTCGTTCCCAACTGTTCGAATAGAGCCAGAGTTTGTATCACCATCCTGTGGGAAAGAATTGTTTTCTCCATCTCTCCATCTGGCTCCAGCATTTATTTTCCAGCCTCATATAGTTTTTTTCCCCCCTATATGTGATAAGTTATTGTGGGTCTGTATAATTTTAAGGTGGTACATTGATTTGCAATTAAACAAGGACAGTGGGACCCTTTTAAAAACGCTGGATGGCGGTCAGGGGCACAGCTGGTGTTTAAAAAAAAAATTAAAAAGTAAAGTCGGTTTTTAACAATACCGCTGGAAAATCATGACAGATCTTTTCTGACAAATGTCTATGGGCCATAAGTGTGTAATTTCTTGTTCTCTTGCCAATATGTGGAGAAGCGCATGCTATTGAAAAACATTTATGATGGATTGTGGTTGAGTTTGACCCATAAAATAATCTCTTGTTGAGAGAATGTGAAAGAAAAAAGTGTTTCTTTCCTAGTCACAAGGCCACCGGATTGATGCTAGTGCATTCAAAATAGCACCTCAAAAACAATACTGACAAATCCAACCTTAGCAACTGTTGCTATCCACCAATTTTTAAATGCAATTTTACGTCGTTTATCCAAAAAAACAAATATGATCTTTTAAAATATTTGGCTTACATTTGAAATGGGCTACATTGTTGGAAATACACATTTCGAGGTAAATGTGATTGTCACGGGCTGGCTGAGGTAAACACGGGAGCAGGATCGTAGTTGCAGCAGTCTTTATTAAACTAAATTAGCATGAAGATGAACAGAGAGAACAGGAACAACCACACAAAAAGCAACAACGACCGACAACGAACAGACTGAAACACAGGGCTTAAATACTGTGGGCGACCTGGAGGCTGACGAGGGCGTGGCCAATCTGGAGCAGGAAGCCTCCAGGGCGGAGTAGGCGGAGCAGGCTGAGCAGGCGGCCAGGGCGGAGCTGGACGTGCAGACGGCCAGGGCGGAGCAGGCTGAGCAGGCGGCCAGGGCGGAGATGGACGTGCAGACGGCTAGGGCGGAGCAGGCTGATCAGGCGGCCAAGGCGGAGCTGGACGTGCAGACGGCCAGGGCGGAGCAGGACCTGCAGACGGCCAGGGCGGAGCTGGCTGAGCAGGCGGCCAGGGCGGAGCTGGACGTGCAGGCGGCCAGGGCGGAGCAGGACGTGCAGGCGGCCAGGGCGGAGCAGGACGTGCAAGCGGCCAGGGCGGAGCTGGACGTGCAGGCGGCCAGGGCGGAGCTGGACGTGCAGGCGGCCAGGGCGGAGCAGGCTGAGCAGGCGGCCAGGGCAGAGCTGGACGTGCAGACGGCCAGGGCGGAGCTGGACGTGCAGATGGCCAGCACGGAGCAGGACATGCAGGCGGCCAGGGCGGAGCAGGCTGAGCAGGTGGCCAGGGCGGAGCAGGCTGAACAGGCGGCCAGGGCGGAGCTGGACGTGCAGACGGCCAGGGCGGAGCAGGACGTGCAGACGGCCATGGCGATCAAGACCCTTCGGGCGGCCATGGCGGTGATAAATTTTCAGGCGGCCGTGGACCTTTGGGCGGCCACGGTGAGAACCTATTGCCCCCCCCCAAAAAAATATTGGGGAGCGTGACAGTGTCAGTAAAAGGCTCTGGGACAGCTTTTGTGATAGTCTCTGGCTGGGCAGACGGGACATGGACAGATTTGGCCTTGATTGATGGAATGGGTGGCGCCGGCAGGATCAGGAGCTTGGGCGGCGCCGGCAGGGCCAGGAGCATGGAGACGGCCTCTGGGCTGACCTCCGGGCACTGTGGGGTGCAGGAAGTCCTCTTCCTCTGTTTCCGAGAGCGAGAGGGCGCAGGACTGGACGGGACCAGCGGCGAGGGCTCTGGGCTGGACGGGGCCAGCGGCGAGGGCTCTGGGCTGGACGGGGCCAGCGGAGAGGGCTCTGGGCTGGACGGGGCCAGCGGAGAGGGCTCTGGGCTGGACGGGGCCAGCGGAGAGGGCTCTGGGCTGGACGGGGCCAGCGGCGAGGGCTCTGTGCTGGACGGGGCCAGCGGTGAGGGCTCTGTGCTGGACAGGACCGGGACCAGCGGTGAAGGCTCTGGGCTGGACGGGACCAGCGGTGAAGGCTCTGGGCTGGCAAGCACCTCTTCTGCTGGACCGACAGTGAAGGAAGTGTTACAGCTGGCCAAAACCTACTCTACATAGGCCACGAAGTTCCCCCGAGGCCCATCTCCGGGCAGGCATAAACACTGAAACCAAAGCACGCCTGCCCGGAGATGGGTTAAGAACACACAGAGGCTGGTGTCATCATAATGTACAAGAGGTACCAAGTCCAAATACCTCTGAGTGTGGGCCTCGAGGGACTGATCCTCCTGGGTAAGGAGAAGGATTTGTACTGCTGCAAAATCCATATAGATTTGAAGGTCGGTCGTTCTGTCACGGGCTGGCTGAGGTAAACACGGGAGCAGGATCGTAGTTGCAGCAGTCTTTATTAAACTAAATTAGCATGAAGATGAACAGAGAGAACAGGAACAACCACACAAAAAGCAACAACGACCGACAACGAACAGACTGAAACACAGGGCTTAAATACACAGGGAACAGATTAAGGAAACAAGACACAGCTGGGGCAAATGAACTAATAATGACAGGTAGACAGGTGAATTAACTAAACACTAACGAGGAGTGGGAAACTGGAAACAGGACTGAACCAAGTACACAAAGAATGGGGGAAACACAGGACATACATATGACAGTGATTACATTATGCAAATGTAAATGTGTGTTGTGAATGTTGTTTATTTCTCAAAATATGTCTTAATATCTCACACTTTATTTCTTACAATTGTGACTATTTCTTGCAACGTGACTTGATATATCACAATTATGACTATTTCTGGCAGTATGACTGCATGTGACTGAATATGACTGAATTATTTCCCGCAATGTAACTTCTTACATCACAGTTGAAAATGTATTTCCCTCAATTGCAACTATATCATGCAGTGTAATCTCGCACTTGTGATTACTGTATTTCTAACAATTGAGTATTCTCACATTTGCAACTATTTCTCGTAATTGTGACTTTCTCGTAATTGCGTCAATATCTCACAATTGCAAATATTTTTTATAATTGAAACGTTCTTGTTGTTTTTATATCACATTTGCAACTATTTCTCTTAATTGTGACTATTTCTCGTAATTGCAAGTATTTTTCATAACTGCAACTTTCTAGTTGTGACTTTATCTCACAATTTGCGTCTATCTCATATTTGCAAGTATTTTTCATAATTGTAACATTCTTGTTGTGACTTTATATCACATTTGCAACCATTTCTCGCAAATGTGTCTCGTAAATGCGAGTATTTTTCATAATTGCGGCTTTCTAGTTGTGACTTTATATCTCACATTTTCAAGTATTTCTCACAATTTTTACTATTTCACGTAATTGCGAGTAATTTTTCTAATTGCAACTTTCTAGTTGTTGCGACCCACAATAACAAAGATTTTTCTTAATTGTAATGTTCTCACTCTGTGACTATTTCTCGTAATTGCGACAATATCTCACAATTGCGAATATTTTCCATTATTGCGACTTTCTCGTAATTGCATCTTCTTATTTGAACTTTTTCATAATTACCTGTTGTATATTTATATACTCTGAAATATAAACTAAATTTCATGTTTTCTTAACAAAAGCTAAATGAAGGTAACTTCAGAGTTTCACAATATGAAAATGAAGAAATCTGTATGCTGTTTATTAACTTATTTGATTCTCTAAATCATTCAATGCCTTTGAATGTCTTTCTCACTCCACTGTATCTCCACAAATTGAAATATCTACAGAAATATGAAGTTTAGCTGTCAGCTGAAATATTAATTGTAAAGGACGGGCGTTATTCCAAGCCTTTTCCATATACCCTGAAACTTCACTCTCCAGGGTCCTGATTGTTTTTTTTGTTTTGCCCCCCCTCCCCCCTCGGTCAGTTGGGGGCTGGGCTCTGGATTCAGCTCAGGAGCAGTGGATAAAAGGAGGGTGCTTTTATTAACTCTGGCTGATGTTGAGAACGTAGCTGGAATCCTGTCCTAATCTGGATCTCTCCCCCTTTCCTTTCCTGTATCTTCAGGTCCCCAGTAGTTCACGGTAAAAATAAAACAGCACTAAGCCTGGCACCGTGCTCAAGCAGTAGTTAAAGCTGATGGATCACTGCTGGCTCGTTGCCTGGAGCACGGTGTTATGGGTCTGAGGGGATCTTGGGAACCCCAGGATGTGGAGCTTGGCGCTGTGTACGGATGCAGGAGGGAGTAGGGAGGGTGTTGTGGTTGGGTGGACATGAGGTGTGCGCTTGTATGAACACACGGGTCCTGGCATGAATGCATTTTCACATGTCTGTCAAGATAGTAGATGGTTAACAGTAGAACACACCTCTGCTCAAGTTAAAAGGGTCTTTCTATATATATATATATATATATATATATATATATATATATATATATATATATATATATATATATAGCTAGATGGTATGCATCATACTCAAACTGTCTAATCATATATAATCAAATGACAACGTACTGTATATTCTTATAATACTAATATATATATATATATATATATATATATATATATATATATATATATGAATATATTGTTGTCATTTGATTATATATGATTAGACAGTTTGAGTATGATGCATACCATCTGATAATCATCATAAAAAGATCAGATTCTATAATTTTAAACCTTGAGAAATCATTAGTTGAATGACATTCTAAATTAAGAGCTGATTGTTATTCAGGGATATCTTTCATACTTTCTATGGTTAAATCTCACAAAACCTCTGAAAATTATGTTTTCAAAATCAAAACAAAGAAATAAGAAATTATATTTTGCTTCAAGAAAATTAAACTTGTTTGTAGAATAGTTTAGATGTTTTGCATATTTTTTGCATGTTAATGTCAATTAAATATAAGCACACGCGCACGCACACGCACACACACACACACACACACACACACACACACACACACACACACACACACACACACACACACACACACACACACACATTAAATTCAAATTTATTTGTATAGCGCTTTCCACAATACATATTTCAAAGCATTTTTACAGAAAATGCATATAATACACTATATAGCATTACAATGAAAATATGATTTTTATGTCAGTGATGAGATCTGCAAAAACAAAACATCTAAAAAAAAAATTCTATAAATAAGTTTTATTTTCTTAAAGCAAAATATTTAATTTATTATTTCTTGTTTTTTATTATGTGTTGAAATTATGACCCAAACATGAACATTACTTAATTGTCAGGAAAGTAATGAAATATATTTTTTATTTTCTGCTAGACATTTCTTTTCTTTTTTTTTTTGGAATATGGGGTGAAATGTAAAATGTTTTCAGGGCATATTTTGTAAGATTTTCACATAAACACTTACATTAGATCAAATACTGTTTGACCTGCAGTGTAAATACATCAAATCAAAATGATAAAATCATTGGTCAAACTTTAGATTAGGGTCCAATTCTTACTATTAACTAACTATTAACTATGACCTTTGCCTCAATAAACTCCTAATTACTGCTTATTAATAGTTAGTAAGGTAGTTGTTACGTTTAGGTATTGGGTTAAAATTGGGTAGGATTAGGAATGTAGAATAAGGTCATGCAAAATAAGGCATTAATATATGCTTTATAAGTACTAATAAACAGCCAATATCCTACTAATATGCATGGTAATAAGCAACTAGTTAATAGTGAGAATTGGACCCTAAACTAAAGTGTTACCAAATCATTAGTAATAATAAGAAGCCATTGATTAGAGGAGAACATTATATTATTATTATTACAATTACTTATGACAACATTTTAAGTTGAAATGACTTAAACATCCAAGTTGATTGTACTTAATGTAAGGCAGCAACTTTTCTTTTTACAGTGAGGGTGCAGTGAGGAACAAAAGCATTAGCACTGAGATGTTGTTCTGGTGGGATTATGGGAGAGGTTACGGGGCCGGAGAGGGAGGGTCAGCCAAGGCGGGGTGCTGGAATCCAGGGTAAATCAGGTCTGTCGCTTGGCCCCTTTACCCACAGACAGGTGAGTGACGAGGAACAATGAGGACTTTGTAAGACAGCAGGACAGGTGCACTGTTCACCCTCACAGAGCCTAATGGTACACGCCAGCGCTCCTGCCTCCGTGTCTCTCGTTTGCTTTATCTCGTCTCGTCTCAGGCCTCATTTAACATAACTCTCAGAGTTTCTCAATGCATGCAAAGAAATACCCTTGAGAATGTACCGCAGTTCTGGCGTAGTAACCAGTGTGCTATTTGCAGTAAAACCAGGAATAAATCAGTTTCTAAACCAGGAATAAATACCAGGAATAAAACCAGGAATAAATCAGTTTATTGTTTTTCCATAAAACAAGTATGTGTTATGGAAAAATATGAAATGCGATATGTGTCGCAATAAAGCTCTTTGAATAAAAACTGCATTAAAAATGAATAAAAATTACTACATAATTCAGAAACATTAGATATACTCAGGAAATTCTTATTTTAAATGTTTAACATTTTCAATGAACATCTGACTAACACAAATATATTGCTAACACTTTATAATAACCCTATCAGTCAATAATGCTTAACAGATCAGTAATTTATGAATATTCAAATGTGAATATGTATGCAAATATGTGAATCAAAATTTCGTGACATTCATAACTATTTAATGCATATTGACAGACGAACTGTATTGTTGTATGAAATTTTCATGCCAAACATTTGTGTTGGTGTAAACAGGCCTTTACTTGACCAAAGATGTCCAAACCAAACAATGTCTGCATAACTTAAAGTGTAACTTGGCAGATTTCCAGCCCAGTTTGAATTGTTACAATGTCGGTAGTATATAAAAAATGGCCTATGTTTGCTCATTTTTTTGTGTAACCTGGACAGATAAATTCACATTTATTTGTCAGCAAAAGTCTACCGGATGATGCGTTTTTGACAACTCATGAAAACTACAGATTATACTTCCGCATTTTTGTATTCCCGCCCATTGACAGTAGGATCGACAGAGGGTTATCAACAGAACAGTTATTGTAAGGTTAGGTTTATCACTGAAAATTGTACCGTACTCTATCCACTCTTTAAACAGCAGCGTTTTGCTTCAGGCGGAGCTGACAGAACAGCAGTTTCTATCCGTTTTTCCCCTCCGTTTGGTCTAAAACAGTGTTTGTGGTCATCCAGTTAGAAATGTTGAAAACAAACAGAGGTTTTTCAGATTTTTTGCAGCAATGTTCTCTCCTTGGACAGCAACATGCCTAGTGCATTATGGGTGTTGAAGTTTTCTTACCCATTGGCAAAAGGGAAGACAACGGTTGACAATTTGTTTTTTCTAGTTAGGTAGCACCGATTAAAAAAAAAAAAAAATAACACCCTGCCTTTCTAATGTGTAGGCAGCCAACATTTATTGAAATCAGTGAATTACCCCTTTAATTAATTTTAGCGTTAATTTCAGGCTGAGCAAACACATGTGGACTCATGTGCAACAAAGGCATCAATCACCAATTTTGATAGTATTATAAAACTTCTTGATCTTTGATCAGAATTCAGTGTCACTGGTGTGATGAAATAATTTTCCACATTTGCAGTCGAAATGGAGTGAAGTCCTTTCCCACTGAAGCCCTGGCCACCCCTTTTGATCTATGGCGACAAATTGGTTTGATTATGCAGCTGGATTTGTTACAGTAAACGTTCACTTGTATACTACTATTAGCATTATACTATGCTTCCATTCTTTCCATTCCAGTGAGTCGGTTGACATCTGTGTCATTGAGTCATGTGTATATTTCCTGTGGAGTAATCACGGTGCTGTAGATGATCAGGCTATGTGAGATGTTGCGTAATTAGTTGGTTATGTCTTGTGGTGGCTGCCTAGCATTATGCTAAGTTGCTTTTGAGTTATTGCTTTTGAAAGGTATGCAGAGCAGACTTAAAATGAAGGGAAACATCTCAAATAAGAAGTGCTCTGGCTTGTGGAGCGAAACCAGTATGGTTTCTTTTTCCACAGTGGCACAAGGCCTTTTGTGCAAAGGCAGAGTTTGCCCACCCAGTTATAATCGCAAAAATGGTTTTATTAGTGTTTTAACGTGAAAATAAAGGTCAGTTTTTACATTTCCAGGCATCTCAGAAGCAGAAGTCATCATAGTTGGGTAAACTTAGTGGTGAATGGAAACAAAATATATTTTTTTGTTTTCCCATTTGCTCCAATAGCAAAAGAAAAACAATCCATAATCGCGTTTCTATGACTTTGAAAACAATGGAAAAATGAGAATTTGATAACGTTAGTCAGAGGCGAGAAATAAGTCAGTGTATTGTATTAGATGTTGTCAAGATGTTGTATTAGAAACACTCACACTGCATCATTAACCAGTTTTCTGAAATTTAATGCCACGGCAATATATCATTTTTTTGTTGACAGTTTATTTTACAGTGTCCTTGTTACACATGTTACATTTACTTACTATAGTAATAACAGTAATGATGCATAATTGCATACAACTAACCCTCAACCAAATCCTAAACCTACCCTAACCCTATAGTAAGTATATGTAGTTGCTTAATATTACTCAGTACTTAAATATATAATTACACTGTAACAATGACACCTTAAAATAGTGGGTAACACTTTATTTTACAGTGTCCTTGTTACATATGTTACATGTACAGGTCCTTCTCAAAAAATTAGCATATTGTGATAAAGTTCATTATTTTCCATAATGTAATGATAAAAATTAAACTTTCATATATTTTTGATTCATTGCACACCAACTGAAATATTTCAGGTCTTTTATTGTTTTAATACTGATGATTTTGGCATACAGCTCATGAAAACCCAAAATTCCTATCTCAAAAAATTAGCATATTATGAAAAGGTTCTCTAAACGAGCTATTAACCTAATCGTCTGAATCAACTAATTAACTCTAAACACCTGCAAAAGATTCCTGAGGCTTTTAAAAACTCCCAGCCTGTTTCATTACTCAAAACCGCAATCATGGGTAAGACTGCTGACCTGACTGCTGTCCAGAAGGCCATCATTGACACCCTCAAGCAAGAGGGTAAGACACAAAGAAATTTCTGAACAAATAGGCTGTTCCCAGAGTGCTGTATCAAGGCACCTCAGTGGGAAGTCTGTGGGAAAAAGTGTGGCAAAAAACGCTGCACAACGAGAAGAGGTGACCGGACCCTGAGGAAGATTGTGGAGAAGGACCGATTCCAGACCTTGGGGGACCTGCGGAAGCAGTGGACTGAGTCTGGAGTAGAAACATCCAGAGCCACAGTGCACAGGCGTGTGCAGGAAATGGGCTACAGGTGCCGCATTCCCCAGGTCAAGCCACTTTTGAACCAGAAACAGCGGCAGAAGCACCTGACCTGGGCTACAGAGAAGCAGCACTGGACTGTTGCTCAGTTTTGCATGTCATTCGGAAATCAAAGTGCCAGAGTCTGGAGGAAGACTGGGGAGAAGGAAATGCCAAAATGCCTGAAGTCCAGTGTCAAGTACCCACAGTCAGTGATGGTCTGGGGTGCCATGTCAGCTGCTGGTGTTGGTCCACTGTGTTTTATCAAGGGCAGGGTCAATGCAGCTAGCTATCAGGAGATTTTGGAGCACTTCATGCTTCCATCTGCTAAAAAGCTTTATGGAGATGAAGATTTCATTTCTCAGCACGACCTGGCACCTGCTCACAGTGCCAAAACCACTGGTAAATGGTTTACTGACCATGGTATTACTGTGCTCAATTGGCCTGCCAACTCTCCTGACCTGAACCCCATAGAGAATCTGTGGGATATTGTGAAGAGAAAGTTGAGAGACGCAAGACCCAACACTCTGGATGAGCTTAAGGCCGCTATCGAAGCATCCTGGGCCTCCATAACACCTCAGCAGTGCCACAGGCTGATTGCCTCCATGCCACGCCGCAATTTCTTTCTGTGTCTTACCCTCTTGCTTGAGGGTGTCAATGATGGCCTTCTGGACAGCAGTCAGGTCGGAAGTCTTACCCATGATTGCGGTTTTGAGTAATGAAACAGGCTGGGAGTTTTTAAAAGCCTCAGGAATCTTTTGCAGGTGTTTAGAGTTAATTAGTTGATTCAGATGATTAGGTTAATAGCTCGTTTAGAGAACCTTTTCATGATATGCTAATTTTTTGAGATAGGAATTTTGGGTTTTCATGAGCTGTATGCCAAAATCATCAGTATTAAAACAATAAAAGACCTGAAATATTTCAGTTGGTGTGCAATGAATCTAAAATATATGACAGTTTAATTTTTATCATTACATTAGGGAAAATAATGAACTTTATCACAATATGCTAATTTTTTGAGAAGGACCTGTACTTACCATAGTAATAACAGAAAATGTGGCATAATTACATGCAACTAAACCTCAACCAAATCCTAATCCTACCCTAATTATATAGTAAGTACATGTAGTTAATTAATATTACTCAGTACTTAAATATATAATTACACTGTAACAATGACACCTTAAAATAAAGTGTAACCAAATAGTGTAACCATTTTTTAAACGAAAACATTATAAAACTTTAAATTTACAGTGTTAATAACTGCAAACACATCATCACAGTCTGTGAAAAGGGTCCAATCATTTTTAAATTGTGAATATTAGTAGAATGGTGGAGTTATCACTAAATATTTAATATATATCTCAATACTTATGTATTTTATGGCTTAAAAAGGTCTTGTTTCCCTACAACCTTCATTTTACTGCAACAAAATATATTCAAAACAATTAAAAAGAAATGAATAAAAAATCTTATTAAAAATGATCAAGGCATGGTTTCACTGTTATACTTCTAACAGTTAAGCTAGTTATTTAAACAATAATATTTACAGTTACTTGTGATTTTATTTCAAAAAAATGATTTGTCTTGAAAAAAGTTGTCTTCTACCATGTGACTAAATGGGACTGTAGGTTGCCGAGGACATTAAACGTCATCAGCAAACATGAAACTATTCTACTCAATATACCGTTTCTACAGCCTTTGTGTTTATAATCGCTCTTGCAAACTATTAAAACTCTCAGGGAAAATGTCTTTTAAAACAAAGACTGAAAGAGATGTCGGAAGCTTAGTGATGGTGACATTAAAGTCGTACAACCGTAGTGTAGTTCGTTTACAGCCTACGTTTAGCTTTTGACGTTTGGCGATTCTATTTATGCTTCAAAAAGTCCATGTGTGTACAAAACGTGTAAGAATCATAAACTTTCGTTGGTCACAGAGCTTATTTTCCAAAAGCCAATAGAAAAATCCTATTAGGTTTTTGTTGAGAGATTCAGGGTATCAAAAACACAAAAAATACATCATTACAGCAGCACTCTATATTGTAAAGAAGATTCGCAAACTTGAGACTAGTGGCATGAATTTAAGAGAAGGAAGTGATGTTTATCAAACAGGAAGGCGTTTTGATAAGTCTTTCAGAAGGTTGCAGTGGCCAGCGGTGACCCTGGTTACGGGACCATTTGACTCACTTTTCTTCCCAGCTGTATTGGAGCACAGCCAACTGTTCATGTTATAGGCTGGAGATACGCCAACTTCCTCCTGCTGCCAGTCACCTCACACACTGGCATCTGGCCATACTGATAGAGACCCGGTTAAACTCTCACACATACCCATTCTTTCATCCCTTGGCATTAGCTTCTCATATACCGTCCTGTAGAGCTCAATCGGCCATTAAATTTGACACCTTTTGAGTTGCGTGAAATAAAGATGCAAATGTTTTTATAGTGCCTGTGCTTAATTTGAATGACAAATTTGAACTTACCGCATGGTAAAGGCACTGGAAACTTTTCCAAAGTCAAACAAACACCGTGATTGTCTTCACAGACTATGATCTAGGAACGGTTTACATAAATTATACAACAATGAAGCAAAAACAAGTGAATGGACAATAATAAAAACATTGTGAAATTTAATCTCACTCCTTCCGTGGAAATCTGGATGATGATGAAAATGCTGGAGTGATTGCCAAACCACAGCAATTTGTGCTTCCTATTCCCTGAGTCCCTATAGGAGTTTCCTCTTTCCAGAAAGTAGGTTGTAACGATGACCACTACCGAACGGGTGGCACTCCAGGAAGTGTTTTTCCCTTGTTTATTGTGCACACCTGCTCTTCTCTTCATTCTGTCGTATTGCATAATTACTTTATTATGTGTTCTGGACTGTGTGATATTTGTATCTCTAGTGAGTTTCAGGATTCAGGAGTTTTTAGTATACTTGTAGAGGCCAAGCCCAAACTTTAAGCCCCTGAGGTGCTGTCCCGGGGTTGAGTAATTGACGCACTTTTACCTTGTTTGATTCATGAAAGTCCAAGTCGTGTTTGCAGTTAAAACCATGGGTTCAGTTTATTTCCGTCATATCGCCATTGTTCTCCAGCCAAACTTCATTGCACTTGTGTGACTTTGTACTGGTATCGTATGGTGTGTGCGTGTGCGTATGTTTATGTGTATGTGTATGTGTATGTGGTCAAAAACTGTCTGTGCTTCCGGGTAAAATCTAAGGAACCAAAAATTGATTCCTATTTATACTAAGAGCGCTAACTGGCTCTTACAATACTTGTTCAGTATCAAGGACTTGTTTTGCCATATTGCCTTTTTGGAATGAAAATTATTGACACACTCGGACAAACACTGAAGATATAATTATAAATTGGCTTTTGTTTGGAATAACAATCCATTTTAAAGTATATTTTACTTGTAAAAATTATTTTGTATATTTATTTTTGAATTGTCTTGGAATTGCAAAAATATATTTGGTGTATTTTATATGTAGAAAACTATAGTAAAAGCTACAATAAGTAATTTTTTTCGCCGCTAGGGGTCGCTAACCTGTTACAATAACAAAAGGCGTAGATTTATGACGCAGTGATAAGCAAAATCATGGAAATACTCGGTTACTCACGTAACCTCAGTTCCCCGAGTTAGGGAACGAGTATTGCGTAGCTATACGCAGTGGGGAAACTCCTTTTCCTCGACTTACTTATATGTAAAACGCATTTGCAGCTGCACAGCTAGCACATTGAGCGTCTGGCTCGCTCATAGGCTGTAGGCTGGCTCGCTCATAGGCACAGTGGGGACGTCATGCAAAACTCCGCACAGAGTAACTGGTTGCCAGTGCAGCTCAGGAACCCTGAGCGTACAGAACAAGCCATAACCCACACAATATGTATATAACAGACCAGACACCGTTAGGCCTAGAATAATACATCTAAGTCAGTAACAAACCAACATATCATATCAATAAACCCAGACACTGTCGGGGTTATTAGAATATGAACATATATATATATATATATATATATGTAAATATAACCGGCAAAAGCGGGTTTTATACATGAAAATATAACCGGCCAAAAGCGGGTTTTAAATATTTGTGAATGTGATTGTGCACAGTAAAATATGACAAGACCAGCCATCGTTGGATCTTAATCGTACCGAAACCACCTTCGCCTGTAGGGAAGGCACTTCCATATTATAGAAACTCATAAATGTGGAAGGCGCATCACAAATATCACGAATGGGAACGCCAGATGACCAAGCCCATGATGAGGCCATGCCTCTGGTCGAATGGGCCTTGATACCTATAGGGCAAACTTGACCAACTGCTGTATAAGCCATAGAAATAGCATCCACTATCCATCTAGACAGTCTTTGCTTAGTGACTGGATCCCCCTTGGATCTACCACCAAAGCAGACAAAAAGCTGTTCTGATTGTCTAAAAGACGCAGAACGCTCCAGATAGATTCTCAGTGCTCTGACAGGGCAGAGAAGATTAACCTCTCCATCCTCTGCAGAAGGAGGGAGGGCTAATAATGTCACCACCTGTGCTCTGAACGGTGTTGAGAGCACTTTGGGTACGTAACCATGCCTGGGCTTGAGGATGACTCTGGAGTCATCTGGACCAAACACCAAACATGCAGGGCTCACAGAGAGCGCCTGTAGATCTCCCACTCGCTTGATAGATGCCAATGCCATCAGGAGAGCGGTCTTCAGCGAGAGGGGTCTAAGATCAACCGACTGGAGCGGTTCAAAAGGCTGACCTTTCAGAGCCCCCAGGACCATGGAGAGGTCCCAAGGCGGCACAGAAGGAGGTCTGGAGGGGTTCATTCTCCTAGCACCTTTTAGGAATCTCACGACCAGGTCGTTTCTTCCCAGTGACTGGCCAGTCGCTAGAACATGATGTGCTGCTATGGCTGCCACATACACTTTGAGCGTGGATGGGGAGCGAACCGCGTCCAGCAGCTCCTGCAAGAATGAGCAAACCACAGATATCTCACATGACTCTGGGTCAGCCTGATTTTGAGAGCACCAGCTGGAAAAAAACAACCATTGTGAAGCATAAAGGTGCCGAGTCGACGGGGCCCTGGCTTCATATATAATGCTTAAAACCTTCTCAGGAAGGTCCCTGGGTACCCGTTGAGGGGCCAAACATGGAGTGCCCATAGATCGGGTCTCGGATGCCACAACGTCCCGTTCGCCTGTGTGAGGAGGTCTTTCCTCAGTAGGACAGGCCATGGGATTGTGTCCGATAACTGAACCAGTTCTGGGATTCACGGTCTGGTTTTCTAGAGAGGGGCCACCAGAAGGACTGGGCACCCGCTCTCTCTGACCCGTTTGATGACTTGTGGAATCATCGAGACGGGGGGAAAGGCATAAAGGGGGCGGTTGGGCCAGACATGGGCCAGCACGTCCCTGCTCTTCGAGAAGAACACTTTGCAGTGGGTGTTGGTTCTCAAGGCAAAAAGGTCGATTTCGGCCTCGCCAAACACCTTCCATATCAGACTGACCATCTGAGGGTTCAGGGACCACTCGCCGAGGGGAGTGTTGCCCCGTGAGAGCATATCCGCACCCACATTCTGGACACCCGAGATATGCGCCGCTCTCAGAGAGCTCAGATTGGTCTGTGCCCATAAGAGGAGGTCTCTCGCCATCACATGCAGGTTTCCTGACCTGATGCCCCCCTGGCGATTTAGATAGGCCACTACTGACATGTTGTCTGTACGGACTAAGACGTGGTGACCTCTGAGGTTCGACAGAAATGCCTTCAGGGCCAACCCAACTGCTTTCATCTCCAGACAGTTGATATGTAAGCTCTGCTCCGTGCTCGACCAGAGGCCGGAGGCAGGCATACCCTCGTGCAGCGCTCCCTAACCCAGGTTGGACGCGTCTGTAAGAACCACTTTCCTCCTGGAAATTGTTCCCATTGTCACACCCTCGTGATACCAGTCCTGAGCCCGCCAGGGAATCAGGGTTCTTAAACAACCGTGATTCACCATAATGCCTAAGCTGCCTGACTGCTATGCATGGGTTGGCAGACGGCGTTTCAGCCAGTGCTGCAGCGGGCGCATGCACAGTAATCCCATTCGGAGTACTGGCGAGCTGCTGCCATGAGACCCAGCAGTTTCTGAAATTTCTTCAGCGGCGTGCGCTCTGAACGAGCCTGCAAGCGCTCGCACCAAGAGCGCGCGCTTCGGTGTGAGTCACGCTGTCATAGTTCTCGAGTCTAAAACTGTGTCCAGAAAGATCAAGCTCTGGCTGGGGGTTAGTTTGCTCTTTGAAAAATTGATTGTGAAACCCAGGCATTTTAGATGGCCGAGAATCAAATCTCTGTGAGCTAATAGCTCGACTCTCAACTGTGCCAGCACCAGCCAGTCGTCGAGATAATTTAACCCTCTGGGGTCTGAAAACGCGCCGGCTCATTTTGCTGGATTTTCTTCACATAGTAGCACAATAGACTTAAATTACTCCGTCATTTATGGCCATACAGAAACAATAAATATGAAAAAATTATCTGTGATATGTCTACTTTTGTATGTGTCCACTTTCAATCAAAACACAACATTGTGCTTTTGTAAAATAAAGAAAATAAACAGGGTGTGCTTTCTGCCTCTCCGTCTCGGTGAACTTTTTTTTCTTGAGCACGTCTATAAACTGAAACAAAACTCAGCGAATACTATTCACCCAGACATAAGCTATACATCTTTATAATCGTTTAAGTGTGTACTTTTAAATGATCTGATTCAAAACGAAAAAAAATTTCTCCGTTTAAGTAATTTGTATAAAACCAACAAGATGTCCAGTTTCTCAAACGCTTGCTCATTAGATTTAATTTGACCACGTCCACACGCGCAAAAGAGATTGATATGGAAATCTCCACGTGAAGGAATGCAAACGTGCTCATTACCTCAAAAACAAAGCACCAAACTTCACCAGTCCTCTGCTTTTCATCGAGTTTGGAAGACACGCTGTGAGCTTACATTGGATTTACCTCAGAAGAAGAAGAACGCGAGAAGATAAGAAAGATTTAAGGTAAGAAATGTATTATGAATTATATTAGTAAGTGTTATTGTTGCATAAACTTAACATTGCAGTTGAACTGTTGCTAGACTAAAATTTATGAAATCGACGGAAAAATGTTGAAATATGAACTATAGACAGGCAGGCTTTCAATGCGAAATTTATATACATGTACGACACTAGGATGTTTTTATGTTTGATAATAAAACACAGCATGATATAGAAGTAATGTTAGGCTAGTATCAGTGTTTACTCTAATATGGTGAATTATAATGTTTAGAACCATGTTTACTGTTAAATACTGTGTTTGTAACGAATGGAAACATTTGAAGTAACATAGGCCTATCCATATATTTTTCTCTAGTGTATGTACTGAAGTGTTATTTTTTAACGATTTATAGGCCGCATGCTATAGGCTATTGTTATTATTATTTGGAATTAAAATATCCCACATCATCACACACCCTTCACCATACCTAGAGATTGGCATGGGGTACTTTCCATAAGATCATCTCTCAATGCAAATCAAACCAGCTATTAGGCTAACTGAAATAAAACCAAGCCAATCTCTAGGTATGGTGAAGGGAATGTGATGATGTGGGATATGACAGGTACTATGTTTCAGGAATGGCACAAAGGTGTGTGACTGTTCAAGTCTCAGTAAGTGTGTTCAATAATGTGCTTTTTTGTCATTTGTTCCGTATCTTTGGATTATGTTGTGTTGTAAATAAATCCAAACAATCAAAAAGCCATTCTTTGGCTTGAACAAACCATGTCGAACAAAACATGTCTTGCAAATTTTAAATCAGTTTATTGTTTTATCTGAATGAGTAGGCAGGATGATTTTCACATAGTTTTGGAGCAAATATTCTAGGCTATGTGATACAATTGTCTAAAGTATTGTGAAGAAATAATTAGTATTGGTTTCATGACCTTATTTCAGTGACAATTTTTTTTGTTTTTTCACAAACCACGCATAAACGTCATTATCTCAAAACTTTTACATACATACTGCTGACATATTATTGTAGCAGAGTTTGTGCTGAATACAGTGTAATCAGACTATGAAAATATCATAAGCAACAGAAATAAGCACAAATGTCAGAGCATGTCAGAACACCTCCAGGGCCCAAAAACACCTCAGACCCCAGAGGGTTAACACTCGCACTCCCTGATGTCTCAGAGGAGAGAGCGCTGCGTCCACACACTTCGTGAATGTATGGGGTGCCAAAGATAGACCGAACGGCAGAACGGTGTATTGATAAGCCTGGCCCTCGAAGGCGAATCTCAAGAATGGCCTGTGACGAGGATTTATTTGAATGTGAAAGTAAGCATCTTTCAGATCCATTGTGACAAACCAATCCCCCGGGCGAACTTGTGCGAGGATATGTTTGATAGTTAACATTTTGAACGGCCGTCTCATGAGAGCTTTGTTCAAATGTTTCAAATCTAGAATGGGTCTGAGACCGCCGTCTTTTTTCAGAATTAGAAAATAGCGGCTGTAAAAACCCATATGTTTTAGCGCGGGGGGGACTAATTCTATCGCCCCTTTTGCTAATAGATTCTGTACTTCGGTGCGAAGCACATGACCCACGTTGCTTCTCACCGAAGTCTCGAGAACCGCCTGAAACTTTGGGGGTCTGCGAGCGAAAATTGGAGCGTGTAACCTCGCTTTATAGTGTTTATGACTCAACTCGACACATCAGGGATAGCTTGCCAGGCTGGAACCCGTCTGGCTAGGGCTTGACACACTGATTGGGACGGGCCGCCTAACATAGGGGGACCTGATACCCTTATATTGTGATTTGTGCACACATTGAGTATTGGACTGACTGTACAAGCATTTGCGTTTGGGGAAGTCAGTGTTACAACAGGGGAGGGGCCGCCTAGTAAAGGGGGACTGTGAACCCATGTGTTGTGTTTGTGAAACATGCTCTTTTTGTGCTTTATTTGGGTCGGCGTGAAAACGGCGTTTGTTTGCAAAGACGCGCTCACTTTTGCAGGCCTGTTTGCAGTAATAAAATCCCCAGCCACCTGAACTGAACAGGGGCTGTGGGAAGTTTTGTTGGCTTCTTTGAGGGTGGTCCGGCGAGCGCGGGACACGTGCCCTCTCTCTTTCCTCTGCGTGCTAGGACGACTTTGGCGGCACTGCGTCGAGCGCGGCACTTGGTCTCCGGCCCTGGCGTCGGGAAGCGCTTGGCTGCTCTTGGCGGGCGCTGGGCATCAGCTGCAGGGCGGGGCTGAGAGGCCTGTTTTGCCAGCTTTGCTGGTGTTTGGGCAGAGATGAGCAGCCAACGCCTCTTTGAGGTGCGGCAACGACTCATAGCCCTTTTCCGCCGCGCCGTTCACGGAGGAGAGCGTCGCGAAAACTGCGGGGCCTCGTGTAGAATAAGGAGTGATCTGCCTCGAACAGGACCGGAGATGACCGAGCTGGAGAGTGTGAAGCACGCAGGGACCTGGCCGGCGTGCGTTCACTAACGTCCATGCTCTCAGGTTGCCGTTGGCTGCAGCGCTTCTTCTTCCTCGGTTAAAGTAGGGCCGGAGAAGGAAGCGCGGGTGACGCGGTGTCGCCGTCTCAGGAGAGGGCTAGCCGAGTTCGCAACACGGAGATAGGCATGCTCTCGCAGGCTGCACATCCGCCGGCAGAAAGTGCATTCTCTGCGTGGTGGAGTCCCATGCATGACATGCAGCTCGCGTGTTCGTCGGCCTCGTGCAGCTTGCATCCGCACGTGGCGCAGGTCTTAACACGAGGCATTTGGAACAACGCTTGCACAGATAATAATACAGATATCAGGTATTGGAAAGGATATCGCCGGATAGCCACAGGAGAGACGGCGTCAGGTGAAACACGGCTGAGAGGTGTAGTCTGCTGAACTGTAGCTCGCTCAGGCTGAAGGCTTGTTCGACGGCGAAGGCTCAATAAATGGTCAGAGACGTAAAGTTGGCGCTGAAGGAGTAAAATCTGCTATAATGGCGAATTCGGGGACTATTATAGGCTGAGGCCAGGCCCCCCGCCAAGGGGGCCTGGCCTCAGCCTATAATAGTCCCCGAATTGGATGCGCCCGCGCCATTGGATGTGCAGTTGCCGCAGCATAGCCTATGAGCGAGCCAGACGCTCAATGTGCTAGCTGTGCAGCCGCAAATGCATTTTACATATAGGCTTCAGTAAATCGAGGAAAAGGAGTTTCCCCACTGCGTATAGCTACACAATACGAAGTGACCGTTCGAAAGGGAACTTGTTGCCATGCTGATGGATCTAATAATGTTTATGGATGAGTGAATACAGTGACATTTTTAACATGACTGTGGTATGAGGCAGGGCGCGATTGCTAATAAGAAACAGATATCAGCGCCAAACACAAGCGAGTCCCGCGGATATAAAGGAATGAGGACATTTCATTCTACCGAACTACCCGCAAGTGCTGAATTATTACTCACACAGATCAGTTTATTAGATGAATGAAACTTGTGAGTAACTCAGCGCTGTTTCACTTGGTCTAACATTACACTATCACACTAAACTGCATTTGAGTGTGTTGAAAGTTATAATGTTACTCTATGTGTTGGTTTGTCTGTATGAGACTAGCAGTAAGCTAGATCAACATTATAATTACATACTGATCATATTCTAACATTTCATTATGTTGAGCTATATAACATTGATTTGTTATATGTACATTTGCTCACCTGTTTAATAAAGTATGCAAGAGCGGCGTCTTTGTCTAGTCGTGAAGCTCTGTCAAGTCAAAGTTTGCCACAAAGCTCTCGGCATCTCGAAAACGCCACGCTGATATTGATCCTCGTTTTATTTCTCCTTTTGTCCCTGTCACAATGACGAGTCCCAAGATCCAAGTGCAAGTAAAAGACAGTTTATTAGACAATCGAGGAACAACACTCAAAACGCCACAGTTTACAGGCGGGCGACCTGAAATCCATAATGCCAGGAAGCAAGACGAGGAGACAGCATAACCTCCGTAAGGAGACTCCGAACAGGAACTAGGTGAGAGAACAAACAAGAGTGACGAACCGACAACAGACAGTGCACACGCCAGCTAGATAAAGGCAGGTAAACTAGCCACAGCTGAGCCTCTCATTAGAGTAGTCAGCTGAGTATCTAGGCAATGCACACGCACTGACACACCCACATCCCAATACACACCCGACATAAACTCAAGAAATGAACACACAGATTTATGAATCTTGACAGTCCCAAAGTCCATAATGTTTGAACGAAACAACAACGGCGTGCCGCTTAACATTACGCAGTTGTCCACATCTATCGCCATGATTACTATGGCAGTACAAGCAGAAACCAGGGATAACGCAGATATTATGTCATTGATAGGCAACAAGTGAAAGGGGACGGGCACTATTTAATTTGTGAATTTCTCTGAATTTACAAATTCTTGGAAACATTTAGGATAAACTAAGTACATAATTGAAAGGAATATGTGCAGTGAAGGTGGTTTTTGGATATTTTGATACAAAATTCTTACATATTGTACCTATTAAAATAATTATGTAACAATAAAATTATATTATGATAAATAATTATCCTTTGTTGAAGATCTAAACTTCAACAACATAGTGGTTCTAAAAGGTTCTCAACCTTCATTGTCCACAACAATATTCAAAAGGCAATATTTTGTTTTTAATCTATGGTTATTCTTAGTTTCGGTAAATTCAATTTTAGGATTTCAGAAGTTTTTAGGGTTGAAAGTTCTTCAAGGTTCCCACTCTTTTTAACCAATGAATAATTTTTTCAGTCATCCGTGATTTAAAAAAAATGTTTGCCCAATAAAATATTTTAGAGCTTGGCATAACTAAATAAAAGGTACATTCATTATAAAAAAAATTGGATTTGGATGCATCATCCTTAGTCATTCACATTAGATCCAATTAGTCCTATATTGTTTCCTGAGCACACTGCTTATTGTCCATGTCAAATATTCTTTCATTGGATGTTGAACAGTTTCTGTGCACATTTTCAGCCAAGGTTTTTGGCCTTTTGTGAAAGTTTTTAGACATTTTAGTGCGTCTTTAGCATTTAAAATAAAAAAAATTCAGTTTGGAGATTAATTTAAAGATACAATTTTTCCAAGAAGGTTTTAACAAAAGTAACAGCTAAAGCTAAGAATGCTGTCCGCAACTTCACAACCTTACTGATTGGCTGGCTGTTGGACAACTTGCAGAGCATTATGACCTTAATGCATCACACGACCTGGCATTGAAAGCTCCAAACGTTCTGCAGTGAATCCAATACGTCCATATCGCAGTGGCGGGTTCCTGGAACTGAATGACTAGAAGTGGTCTTCCCATAATCAACTAGTGACTCAAACGATTGGCCCACAATGCTCTTTTTGCCGGGAAGAGGGTGTTACATTAACCCCAAACAAAGTGGCCTCCAAACCTGCCATCACGGGGAGTATGAGATCAACTGCTTTGCGGTAAGACATGCCTGGAAGAGTCCACGTGTAAGCTCATCGCATTGCACCGACTGGAGCTTCCCCATCACACAATGGCACAGCTGAAGAAAGGCAAACCAGAGAGTGCCAATCTCAGGCCCAACACAAACACATCTGCGGTCAAGGAACGCGCCACACACCATGCGTGTTAAGTGCTGGATGCACTGTTGGCGAACTTGCCCACTCGATTTCTGTGCGGTCAGAGCAAAAATGGCACGGCTTGTACCTCTTGGACTTTTAAAGATGGGTCTGCGCGCTCCCCTTGATTGCCATTCAGCTGGAGTTCGTTTGCCGCAGACGAATGTGAAATGCTTTCTCCAATCCTATTTCCCCGGAACATTGGCACGGGATTTGGATAGCTGCCATTAGAAAGATTGAGAACACCGTAATACTGTCAAAATTTGCATTGCTTTCATCACTGGCGCACATATATCTGGTTCATCTGTTTTAGAAAAACCACATTTTATCGTGAGCTACATGTTTCCATGTATTATCTAACAACACGCCAGCACTTTTTCTGTGTTGGGTGCAAGTAGCGGCATTGGGTTACCCCTCTTTCTGTATTGGTCATTTGTAATAGTGTTTAGATTTACTTCGGTGTAAATCTCTCACAGGTTCTCAAATGAATGTTCCATCTGGAGAAACCATCATCTCTCATTGTGCCGTTAAAATTCAGTGTGGGGTGCTGCGTGTTCCCTGCTTTCTACTTCAAATCACATAGAGGGGCAATGGAAATCTAAATAACCCATGACACAAACTGCAAAGACTTCACTCTTCCCCTGATGGAAAAAAGCGGTTCCAGAAGAAAAGTTTAAGGTGGATTCTCAGGAAGCTCTTCCAAAGGCAATCAGCAGACCCTGACAAATCACGAAAGACAGGGGAAGTCATAGCACTTTATGTTCCAGAACTACTGCTTCTGGAAAGAGAACATGTAAACCTACATTTATTTATGACGTCTCTACGCTCTTGAATTTTTTGGAATTACGCTTGCTTCCCTTTCCAGGGTTGCTTCTGTATCTATACAATGTCTTAAAAGTGTAGTTATCTCTATACTATATCTATTATCTATAATCCTATCACTATTTACTGACCTTCATGTCATTTCCAAACGTAATTTTGGGAAAAGTTGGTAACCGTTGGGAACTGTTGACTTTTCCTGTTTCCAAACTCCAAAAAGGACATACAGGTAAAAGTAGTGCAAAAGTGATCTGTTTAAACAAAGTCTTATGATTTGATAAGTGATATGATGACTTTGGTGAACAGTACAGAGGGTTTAAGTTTTTATTTACTCTCAAGTACCAAATCAAATATGGTGAAATGTCAATAACGCCAAACCTCATTGGTTCTTGTGTCATAATGTTACATTAAGTGACACAGGTGAGATTTAATGTTATTGTGGTGTCATCATATTTGTTTTGGGATCTGTGTTCATTAGTTGATGATTAGTGATTTTAATTGATTTGTGTGTGAATAACCAATTAAATGTAGCTATTTATTGTGCAGAGTGATTGTATTGTTTCAGAAAACTTTAATTAAACCATTGGAGTTTGGATTACTTTTACGCTATATCCTTTTTGGGGCTTGAAACTTTTGTATCTCATTGACTTCTACTGAAAATCAGCTGAAACATTCTTCACAATATCTTATTTTTGTGTTTTGTAAAAGGAGGAAAGTCATACAGGTTTGAAATGACATGAGGGTGAATAAATTAGGACAATATTCATTTTTGGGTGAACTGTACCTTTAATTGGACTAAACATGGTTGCTGTTCCATTCATGATGAATAATGTGCCCCCTTTCCACCGGCATGGTACTGGAGGCAGTGCCCAGTCTGGGCTTATTCCGGATGTTTCCACCAAAGGCAAGGCTGGAAAAATTGGACCCTTAAACCAGCTGGTGTTGAACCAGGAACCACTAGCGTCAGTTGTCGGGAGTTGGTATAATTTCCTCGCCATGTTTTCAGCAGGTCATGGTTAACAGGCATGATCTGGGCTGGTAACTGAAAGGTTGTAGGTCAAACTTTAGATAAAAGGTCTAATCAGTTACTTAAAATCCAAACATAATATGGACCAAATGTAAAATAATAAATACAAATGTAAAACAAGTGGTAAATCCCGAAGGGTCAAGCAGTGAATTTTCCATGTAATTAATAACAGTATAAAGTAAGTGTTGAGACGTGTATTATGGGACAGTACGTCATTGGCTCCTTTGAATACTTTCATGTCTTAGGTCATACTGGCCATTTCCTAATTTCCAGACTCTTAAGTGTACTTTGGGTCATTGACCAAGAGTTATTCAAGTTCTCCGTTAGCACGCAGTGGTTGGAAATAAGAAACCGTGATTTTGTACTGAGCACATTTCACCTTGATCAGTATAATATCAACATGAAAATCTCTTCTTGAACTCTTTTACCTTTAAATGTGTTTTTAAGAAATAACTAGTTATAAAAATCATGGTTTGTCAGCCTATTTTTGTTTTGTAGTAGCTGAAAATGCACATTCAGAGGCTTACAGCAAATTAGTTTGACTTTTCCAAAGACTCTTCCCGGTTAACTAGAAGGTTGAAACTTCATATGCTTATTTCAGCATGGCCATCAGTATTTATTAATGTTGAAAATCATTTGGAATTGTACCTATATTTTTTATTTCACTGAATAGACTCCATTGTGTGAATAAAATAGGAAAATGTTGACCAGTGAGTAAGTCTTTAGTCATTAGCACAGAGAATAATAAATGTGCTTTTGAGCTTAAGACATTTACATGGGGGGATGGGGGGGGCAGACTGGTTGGGACAAATACTGTAACAATTGTTCAAAAGCTTGGGGTCAGTAAGATTTTTTTTAAATAAATTAATACTTTTATTCAGCAACGATTCATTGAATTGATCATACAGTACATTGCAGTAAAATAGATTTATAATGTTACAAAAAATTTATATTTCAAATAAATGTTGTTCTTTTGAACTTTCAAAGAATATTGAAAAAGAAATTGTCAGTTTCTACAAAAATATTAAGCAGCACAACTGTTTTCAACATTGATAATAATATGTTACTTGAGCAGCAACTCAGCATATTAGAATGATTTCTGAATCATGAATCATCATGTGACACTGAAGACACTGTATATTTAAAATATATTACTATAGAAAACGTCTCGGTTACGTATGTAACCTTAGTTCCCTGATAGGGAACGAGACGCTGCGTCAAGCTGTGGGAACGCCCCTGCGTTGTGCGTCCTGAAGCACGTATGGAATCAGCCCAATGGAGAGATGGAACGTCATAGGCGGGTGACGTCATCGACCAGGAAACTATAAAGCACCCCATAAACACAAGCGCAATAGCTTCTGATAGGCCTGAAGGAAGCGCTAGCGGGAATGCCGGGAGTATGGTGGAATGACGCAGCGTCTCGTTCCCTATCAGGGAACTAAGGTTACATACGTAACCGAGACGTTCCCTTTCAAGGGAACTCGAGCTGCGTCAAGCTGTGGGAACGCTAATACCCACGTAGCCATAGGACCAAGTGACCGCCATGTGAGAACTAGCGCACAGAGGGCGAGAGCACCTGTGCCCCAGGGGAAGGAATTAAGTCTAGGTCATAGATCTTAATGAAAGTATGCGGTGAAGACCATCCAGCCGCATCACAAACGTCACTGAGGGAAACTCCTGACAATAAGGCTTTAGAACCCGCCATACTCCTGATAGAGTGGGCTCGTACAGCCAAGGTGAAGGCTGACCAGCCGACTCTTAGGCAAGTGAGATAGCCTCGACCACACACTTGCTTATTCTCTGTTTAGACACGGGACACCCCTTCTTGGGTGGCCCAAAAAACGCAAATAGTTGTTCTGACTTCCTCCACAGGGCAGTTCTGTGGATATAGGCGTCTAACGCCCTAACAGGGCAGAGTAAATTAAGTTTCTCCTGGTCAGACGACAGAAATGGAGGAGGACAGAAGGCCTGCAGAACTGTAGGTCTAACAACATCAGTAGGGACCTAGGGAACGTAACCTGGTCTAGGACGCAAAAAAGCCTTAACCATGCCAGGCGAAAATTCCAGGCACAAGGGTGAAACCGACAGAGCCTGCAAATCACCGATTCTCTTTAGTGAGGAGATAGCAAGAAGAAAGATAGTCTTAAACGTGAGAAACTTCTCAGGAACTTCTTCGATAGGTTCAAGAGGAGCTTGGGAAAGACCTTCTAATACGATGGCCAGATCCCAGGCCGGCACCCTCGTACGAACTGCTGGCCTCAGCCTCAATGTGCCACGAAGGAAACGAGTTATAAGCGGGTGTCTCCCCAGAGAAACTCCACGGAAAGGGACGTGGTGAGCAGCCAGTGCCGCCACATACACCTTTAGTGTGGAGGGGGATAGCCCTGTGGAGAAGCGCTCCTGCAGGAATTCCAGCACTGCACCCACTGGGCCGTTAACCGGGTCCTGCAGGTGTTCTCCACACCAAGAAGTGAAAAGTTTTCACTTCAAGGCATAAAGCTTCCTCGCGGATGGAGCTCTGGAGTGAAGAATGGTCTCAACAACCTCGGTTGAGAGACCAGAGTTCATGAGCTGGGCCCCCTCGGAGGCCAAGCCCACAGTACTGGGCGGGGGTGAAATATCATGCTGCCCGCCTGAGAGAGTAGATCCCTCCTGACTGGGAGCTCCAAAGGAGAACCGTCCAGGAGAGAAATCAGGTCCGCAAACCATACTCGGGCCGGCCACAACGGGGCTACTAGTAGTAGGCTGACCCCGTCCCGGCGAACCCTCTCCAGAACTCCAGGTAGCAGAGCAATCGGGGGAAAGGTGAACAGACGTGACCTCGGCCACGGCTGCCCCATAGCGTCCAACCTCAGAGGGGCTGGATGGCTGATGGAAAACCACAGATGACAGTGTGTGGTCACCTTGGAAGTGAATAGGTCCACCTCGGCGCGACCGAAACTCACCAAAGGAGCTCCACCACCTCGGGGTGGAGACTCCAACCCCCCGGCCTCGGCCCCTGCCTCGACAGGGAGTCTGCTACCACATTCAAATACCCAGGAAGATACATTGCTCTCAGAGATAGTAACCTCCCTTGGGACCACAGGAGGATCTGACGGGCCAACTTGTAAAGCCCGCGAAACCGCAGGCTCCCCTGATGATTTATATAAGAGACCACCGACGTGTTGCCTGACTGAACTAACACATGATGACCTCTCAGGTTTGCTAGGAAGTGTTTCAGAGGAACACCGCCAACATCTCTAGACAATTTATAAGCCATGATAGATGATAGTCCTGAGACAGACCTTGGCCTGGACGACCACTCGTGACCGTCCCCCAGCCTGTGAGGGAAGCATCCGCCATTAGCACCACGCGACCCAGCACAGGACCTTTGAATAGGAACCAAGTTTCTTTCCACATGACCAGAGCACGAAGGCAGCGCCGCGTGACTTTGACCGTGCGGAGCGGATTTCCCCTCGGGGAGAATCCCTTGGTCCTGAACCACCACTGTAGCGGTCTCATGTACAACAGGCCGCAAGGTATAACGTTGGACGCTGCTGCCATCAGACCCGACAGTCTCTAAAACTGCTTTACAGTAAGTAGCTGGCCTAGCTTTACTTGTTTCACAGCTGAGAGAATCGAAGCGATGCGGGTCGGAGCGAGTCGCGCCTGCATCGAAACCGAAACCCAAACGACACCCAGAAAAGTGGTCTTCTGAGACGGAGATAATACACTTTTCTTTGCGTTCAGCCTCAACCCCAACTTCCTGATATGAACGAGAACGACATCTCGATGCCGAACCACCATCGTGAAAGTGCGGGGAGATAAAGCTAGGCCAAACGGAAGAACCCTGTGCTGGTACACCTCGCCCCCGAAGGCGAACCTCAGGAACTTCCTGTGTTGTGGAAGGATGGAAATGTGGAAGTACGCGTCCCTTCGATCTATCGTGACAGACCAGTCCTCGGATCTGATTTGTGACACGATCTGCTTGATAGAGAGCAACTTGAATTTTGGCTTCCCTACCGAGCGATTCAATAGGCGCAGGTCTAAAATTGGACGCAACCCCCCATCCTACTTTGGAACGATGAAATATCGGCTGTAATAGCCTGACTCCATACTGGGAGGAGGAACCCGTTCTATAGCCTCCTTTGGAAGGAGTGCTTTCACCTTTTGTTCCATAACCAGAGCCTGCTCGGGGCCCACCACTGTAGGCAGAACCCCTCTGAATCTTGGTGGACGACACCTGAATTGGATAGCATAATCCTTTTCTATTGTCTGCAGGACCCAATGAGATATTTTTGGAAGGCTTTTCCCCTCTGCCAGAAATTCTACTAAGGGTACCAGTCTCTCGAGACTGGCCTCTGGTGTAACTTGAGCAGCAAACGCAGCGCCCTGTAACGGCACACCAGCAGGGAACAACTGGTTTAACCGCTCTGAAACCCTCCTCAGAGGGAGCGAGCGTCCCTCGGGAAATCGCTCGCTGGGACCGTCTGCGCCCCGGCATTAAGGCGGGGTTGGCAGAACGGGCCCGAGGGCACCGAGGAGGAATGGGCACCGTAGAAAGAGGTGAACACCTTTCCGCCTCGGTGGGAACCACCCTCAGTGTCCTGCGCGCCGTGGCGCCAGGACTTCTTCTTAGCCGAAGCCTTCTTAGCTAATATAACTGTCCTCAGATCAGTTCTATTACTGGGAGATTTCGGCTGAGAGTGCCGCGGCTGAGCCCACTGTCCAGCAGGGGGAGCACGAGACGTGACACTCTGCTTCAGCGCCTATGTGATGAGCTCGCAGATGGCCGGGGCTGCTCCCGCCCAGCAGTCCCGGGGACATGAATTTTTAAAAGGGAGAAATTTGTTAAAAGCTGTTGTTTGCTTTTCCTTCTCCTGGAATTTATCGATGACAGAATTTGCAGCATCGCCAAATAAACCCAGGGGGGAGAGAGGAGTGTCTAAAAGGAAAGCTTTTCCTTTCCCTTTTATATTTGTCTGATTTAACCACAGATGTCTTTCTACGGCCACGCAGGGAAAAATCAGCCGCCTGACGCAGTTCGCGAACCACGTCAGCACTGACCTCCTCACTCTCACTCACGTCCCTCAGCAGGTCAGCCTGGTATGCCCGTTTTTTTTTTTTTTTCATAATAGACATAGTATGCAGACATGACCTGCTGCCGAATACGCTTTACCCACAAAAAACGAAATATTCCTAAGCTTTCTAGGCTTGGTGGGTAATGCCGGTGCCTTAACAGATGACGCAGCCTCGAGGGAGAGAAAACTCGCAAGCGTCTCTACCACGCGAGGCATAGCCGAACAACCATATGAATTATCCCCCACAATATTGGAATATGTTGAAGTCTGGGGACTAAACATTTTCTCTATATGACACCGGTTTTTCCCACGATTTCGACACCTCAGTGTGGAGATCGGGAAAGAAAAAAGACGGCACGCACCGGCGTGGAGGTTGCACTCGTGACGGCGAAAATCTCTCATCTAATTTTAATTTAGAAACAGACTCCTGTCTAGTCACTGGCCATACAATGCTGAGTTTTTCTACAGCTCTTGTTAATACCTCCACTAGCTCATCGCTTTCGGGAGTGTAAGGTGGCGAATCCTCCACATCTCCCTCATATATACTAGCAACATCCAGCTCCTCAGAACTGGATAGAAGCAACACTGGTGCCTCAGCCCGAGCGGAAGAAACCGCAGCGCGTGCTTCTGAATACGGGACTGAGGCACTGGATCTCACAGGTGAAGGGAGAGATAAGGCAGAGCCCGTCTTTAACCCCGCTGAGAGATCCATATGCGATCCCCACGATACGCGTCGTCGCTCTGCCTCGGCAAGAGCGGGACCCGAACCGCAGGGAGCGCGCACCGAACCGCTCTCCTCAAAGAGCGCCCGGCGGGAGCGGAGCGTCCTTAATGGCAGACGCTCGCAATGCTCACAATCAGCTCCCTCAAGAGCTGACTGGGCATGCTACACTCCCAAACAAACAACACAAAGAACGTGTGTATCCCCACTCGTTAAATAACGCGAGCAGGGAGGGACACACTCCCTAAACTGCTGTTTGTTCGCCATATCTCTCTTAATATATATATATATATATATATAAATTGTTTGTGTGGTGCAGAGTATGTAAGGACAGACAATATTCACACAGGGACAGATTCACATATAGCGCGACTGAAGGCACAGAAGCTATTGCGCTTGTGTTTATGGGGTGCTTTATAGTTTCCTGGTCGATGACGTCACCCGCCTATGACGTTCCATCTCTCCATTGGGCTGATTCCATACGTGCTTCAGGACGCACAACGCAGGGGCGTTCCCACAGCTTGACGCAGCTCGAGTTCCCTTGAAAGGGAACAGTTCAATTGTGATAATACACTGTCCAACCAAAAAAAAAAAAAAGTCGCTGTTTGGATTCAAATAGTCAAATGCAGTCTGTGATTGGATCATTATTGCAGTGATTATTATGTTTCTAACATGTTATATGTTTGGCAACAGTTGACTAACCCTAATTGATGGAGTGTGTAGCTTTTCATTTTCCATATTCCAGGATGACAATGTCAAGATTTATCAAGCTCAAATTGTGAAAGAATGGTTGGGAGGAGCATGAAGAATCATTTTCACACATGATTTGGCAGTGGCACCTCTTGAGTCCAGACTGTAAATTGATTGAAAGTCTTTGGGATGTGCTGGAGGAGACTTTACAGAGTCCTGGACTCATTGACAATATGAGATCTTGACCCAAAAAGTATGCACTTCTTGATGGAAAGAACAACACAACATTTATTTCCATCAAGAGGTTTTATCAATATTTGGTAATCCAAACATATAAGAAGCTAGAAACATAATAATCATCACTGCAATAATGATCCAGTCATAGACTCTTAAGCATTTGCGTATTTAAATCCAAACAGATACTTTTTTTGTCTGGACTGTGTTTTTACCAATATTACCGATTTCGTCGATTTACAATATTTTTATGTAAAAAAACTTCTTTTTTTTTTTCAAAACATAAAAAAAAAACGTTCTGATGCCGAACAATAGTGTGCAAATCATGTTTATGGTGCTTTTTTATTAATGGAAAAAGATGATTAGATTTTCTGTAATATTTTCATGGAAGAAATGAAATAAATATGGGTTGCAAAGATTTTAATTTCTGACTGAACAGTAAAGAGGCAGAGGAAGTTATCACATTAGACTATGAAAGCACACCTTTTTTTCCCCTTTCTTTAGCATAACTGTTGAATCATTCACTAGGGGCATGTATTAAGAAAGCACATAGGATCAGTTTTGATTTCGTGTCGAGAATTATTTGGATGCCACCACGAGTAGTAACTCAACCAGCAGAGACTTTCATCCCCTCTGTATCCCAGTCCATCCCTCTGAGAATGAAGCTATGCCTGCTGCTGTTTCCCACACAGAAATACCTGACCCATTCAGCATATCTGCAGCTTTTAACGCCTCATATCTCATCTGTACCTCTAGCACCTTCCAAAAAAAAAAAAAGATATATTATCTCATTGGACCAGCCGCAAAGTACTTCCTCCACATCTAGCCTGGCTGTTTATGCCAGAAAGAATCCGCAAGAGTAAAAAAAACGAGACAAAGAACGGGAAAAACTTGTTTATAGAAGCAGCTAATACTATTTTCCCTCAGATGTTTTTGTGTTGTTACATTAACAGTCCTCCATACGCCCGGGATCACAGACCGAGGGGTAATGGCCAGGAACAAAGAGTGTTGCCTTAGCAACGGGGGAGCCGAAAAGGTCATCGAGGGTCAGACAGTCAGTGGAACACTTGAGGGACAATAAAATAAATCATATTGCCTCCAGAGAAGTGTCTGATTTAAAACACTTTAACCAAGCATTGAGAATGTCTGGAAAATAAAACGAAATGGTGAGAGGAGGGCAGCTGCTGCGTGTTAGTCTGTAATGAGATCGTCTCTGTGGCCCTTCTACCCCTGCGCTCCATTGCAGAATGGAAAAAGGCCTTTTAATCTTCCTGAAGAGGCCTCCGCTCTCGCCTGCGTTCTCATGTGGCACTGCGCGTGCGGGCCTGCAAAGTTTTCAGTTCCATTTTTCCTTTTTTTTTTTCGGCCCTTCATTTAGACTGCATTGGAATTTGATTCTTTTAATTAATTTGCTAATTTTTTTATTTGTAAATTAATAAACTTGTCATAGTTTTTGTGCGAAAATTAATTGGGTTGCTTATGTTTAGGTAATTCTAATAAAGGCTGCTTCACATGGTAATTCTAACCGTGTTGCCATGTCTACTTACTATACGCAATTTTGGGGTTGTTGTTTAAGCTTGGCTATTGAGTGAGTAGGTGCATGTCGCGATATTTCTGTCTTATTTTCATTAATTAGTTTTTATGGGCTTGTTCTTGTTTGCTGATTTGCTAGCAAGATCTGGCAACAGGAATGAGTCAATGAAATGGTTATTTCACCCAAAAATGAAAATTCTGTCATCATTTACTCACCCTCATGTCGTTCCAAACCCATAAGACTTTCGTTCATCTTCAGAACACAAATTAAGATATTTTTTTATGAAATTTGAGAGATTTCTGTCCCTCCATTGACAGTCTACGCAACATATATTTCGTTGTACATCAACAACTAGTTGCTCTGTTCGGTTCTGTACACAATGCTTAGAATTTTTGTAAATGCAGTTATCACTACCTGCAGTTTTAATGCGGTTGAATTAACTAAATTACAGAACCAGATTAAGCACTAAAAGCTGAACTAACAACCGAAATTAGCTGCAGTGTGACTGTGTATGTGGCCTACTGATGTTGTGGTCTGTAGAAAATGGCTATGCACGATTTTATCGCTTGTTTTTTTCGTCTACTGAGAAAAAAGTACAATTGTTTTTTAAAAGTAATTGCACATCTTCATTCAACACCAAAGCCGCATGATTTGAGAATCATTTAAGGAACAAACAAGTAACTATGTTTAATACTTACGGTTAGGAGTTTAAAAAATGAATTCCTTTTGGTTGGGTTTGGTTCAAGTAAGACTAAAACTGGAAATTGCTTTCTGTTCATCATCATAATTCACTCACAGTAGCTGGCATTTAACATTCAGACTGTGGGGTCAGAGTTTATGTCTGGTATTTCCTATCACGATGAAAAACGTACAGAATTGAGGGGCACAGCATGAATGTTCCACATTATTACCCGGTAAAGAAAACATAGGGAGGAACCGAGCCGGTCACAGTGAATGTCCACGCTAATATGTGACATGAAGACAAAACAGGAAAGTCTCTGATGACGTTTTATTTGTAAGAAGTATAAACTTTATGGCACGTTTGCTCTGAGGCCACATTATTTAATTCAAAACTTGAGCTTCCTGAGTTTCTTTTTCTCTCTGCAGGGATATTAGATGATCCTGTAGAAGTAATTCAATAAGAGAAAGTTTAACCCTTTCATTTGCAAGGGTGTAATATGTTGGTTTCGTGTGCTACTGTGCATGTCAGATGCTATTAGACTTGATGATCATATGGGGCTGATTTGGTTGGAAATGATGCCTGTTATTTATGCACATATAAGCTTTAAATGGTGGTCAAATATAGTTCTTTAGTTATTCTCCTCACCAAAGACCAAGTTCGCCTTGGTTATAGAGTTCCTTCCTGGAATGAAAGACTCTTTATGAACCATAACTGACCTCGAAAAGCAATTAATGGTAACTGACTTGGTAAAGTGACTATGTGTGGTATTCATTGAAGTTCATTTTTGAAGATTTTGGGGAAAATGAAGGTAGATTGAAAGCACGTTGGGTCAACAGCCTGGATCGGGAACACGCTGAATTTGTCAGTGAAAACATGTGCGATATGGTGAGAGTGTTTCTGGAGCACACGATGGGGGACGCCGTCCGAGCCAGGGACTTTGAGAGGAATTATATCAAGAATGCCGTTCCACGTGTCACGGATTATTGTTGTTGAACTGATCCTTGATTTTAAAGGGTGCAGAAGGCACTGGTGTTTTTGAGGCTGGTAATGTAACGGATTATTGTTGTTGAAGTGATCCTGAGAATCAGCACTGAGAATATGAACAGTGTTGATCATAATTTTCAGCCAGGGCCTCAGACTGGCATAGTGGAAATCTGGTGGCTGCAGGCGTACAAATGGAAGTGAACGTCTGTTCTCTTTTCATTCACGCAAAACCTGGACTTTAAAATGGACTCAAATCTTTTAGTCTGCTTCAGTTGCAATTGTGTCTCAAACCGCTTTACATTCACACTCCTTTTTGATAATAATAATAATAATAATATGATAGATAATAGATAATTACTATTGTAATATTACTATTGCATTGTAAAATAAAAGTCAAATATATAAATATAGTAATGATATAATAATAATAATAATTGTTGATGTTTTGTTAGTTTAACTCTACATATAAAATATATTACTATTGCAATTGTGATTTTATTGTAAAATGTAATATTTATTATTATTATTACAATTGTAATACTATGGCTGCGTTCCAGTCCAAAATTGACATGCCCTTCACTCGCTAACTTCCCTCCGTCTCGTTCACTCGGATGTGTGTCGTTGCTTACGTTGCACGAGTGCCCACTACTGGCGGAAACTGCAATGGGCTGAACTGGAACGTCCTAAGCCCTTGATCACTTGGAATCAGCTATGGAGTTGATTTATTATTTACAATTTTTTTCCCTTTAAGAATTTGTTTAATGCAGAATCCAAATGTATATAGGTGTGTTTGGCTTGTTTTATATAAAAAAAAATTCTAATTAATATATCATAGAGTTGTTTTTGGTGGTGGTGATTAGACGAGATCGGCGGTGACGTCACAATGGTGTTGCATTGTGGTATATGGAACTGCCTGAAGTGTACATATGAAGTAGACTCGGTCAAAATCGAGGGAACGAGGGTCTGTCCATATAAACTTCCCTCTTCCACTTCACGAAGTGGAACGCACTTCAAAATGGCGGCAGGGATTCCCCCGAGGGGAAGTGCTTAGGGAAGTTCGCAAGTGCGTGTCTAAAAGTGGACTGGAACTATGTTTTTAGTGAAATAAAAATCCCATTTTTATTGTTATTATTATTTTTATTGTTTGAAGACACAATATATTTCTATTGTAATTTTACCATTGTATTGTAAAATAATATATATATTTTTTTAATTTACAGTACAGTGTTTTCTAATATATTTCTATAAATTTCTATACATTCATTCAGGCTTTTATTTTGGCAGATAAATGGGGAGGGGGAGCGCTACAGTAAGCCATATCACAATTTCAAGTAATTTAGATGAACATTTTGGATCCAAGAAGTAGCCATATAGAGTTACGATGCTTTAGTTGTCAGTCAAGCCTGACAAAGTCTCTATTGACTGATGTCTGGTGCACTAAAAATATCCCAAAAATGTACTATCTCCACTACCGTAACATGTTGCTATTCACTGCATTCTTTGCTAGCATCCCGCTGTGTTTCAAGATTCTGAGCAAAGATACAGTAGTCCCAAAAAGAAACAAAAAAACCACTGTTGTAATGGGGCCCGAGAGGCCCCTGCACCTGCACCGTCCACCATCTTGTATCAATCTTCTCAGAGTAACATTCAAACCTAACTCACAACTGTTGCTGAATAACAAGTATAGTCAACATGGAATCAAGATAGACTTTTGTTTTAAGCTCTTGGTTATTTTGCAACAAAAAAAATCTCCAAACACGGACCAATACATAAGAATCACTGCAGTTTACAGCTGAAATGAACACTAGCGGCAGTAAAACACCAACAACTTTTATTCCTTTTCTCACAAATGATGATCACAAGGGCAGATTATTTATGAATAAAGATATAACACTTTTACCATAGTGCATGTATGGCTTTTCTGAATTGGTAAACTTGCTCGGTAGCTCACCTGGTACAGCATTGCATTTGCGATGCAGTTGCTTGGGTATGAGTCCCATTAAAACACAAATTACAATAAAGAGCTTAAAGACTTGTAAAAGAAAGCTAAAATAGCGTGTGTTTTTATCTCACGTTTGCTTCTTTTAAAACAATCGGTTAGGTTAAGTGTAAGTGGTATGTGATAAATTATTAACCTTTCATTTCCAAACTGCCGTGATACGTACAATTACCAACGCAATAAAACATTGCCAGCTGAACACTTTTTAGCGCCACTCACTGAAAATTTAGCATTGAAAGTGCTGTGAAATGAAAGGCAACGTAATAACATTTTGCTGAAATGTCGCCACAGGCATGTTTTTCCAATGAGCCTGGGTTATTATATTGTGCATGATTCATCGCTGAATAGTGTCCTTTTTCCATTAGGACAGAGTTCAAATCTAGTCCTCATCACTATTACGGTTTCTGTATCTTATTGAGGGTTTTGTATTGTATTAAATGTGATGACTCAGTGCAGTTATAAAATCTTTGACCTCACACTTTTCCAGTGCTGGACGGCATCACTGTTCTCCTCTTGTCCGTGAGCTATCAATGTCATTAGCCTCATTTAATCTAATTTATAGCCGTTTGTTTGGGTTAGACCTGGGTATGTGGAAGAAAAATATTTGAAATGATAACAAGTAGCCTGCTGTCTACGCTCAGTTATATTGTGGACTCAGCTCAGGCACACACAGCCATTCACACATTCATTAATACTCACATTAAGCAACATTTCTCACACATGCTCAATTACATTCGAAAGGTCACGATGGTTGTGCAGTCAGTTGCTAGACAATCTTTTATCTCATTATTTATTTTAATATAAAATATTACTTGCTCACCCGCCATTTTTTTTTAGGTACACCTGTTCAACTGCTTATTAACGCAAATATTTAATGTTCCGCTAAACACTTTCACTTGAGAATAGAGTTAATATCTGTAGTGTCTAGCCAGCTGCGCAGCAATCCTCAAACAGACTCCAGAAAATGCCTTTGAATATGCTTTAATCATGTTTAATCGAAGTTTAAACTCAAATATTTCTATTTCTATGTGTTGAAAACGTTGTGAACTGCAGAATTTTAATACAAAATAAATACATAAAATGCTTTGCTGGGAAAGTTCACAGTGACCATCCAATAAGATACAATAGGAACCAAGCTTATTTATCAAAGCAGGCTTTGTTTATGAGTGTTATGGTTTTGAAAACATCCAAACATCTAAAGTCATTGAAATCTTTTATTATTTCACAGGCTGCTTTTGATGCAAAACATTTGCGAAAACATTTGTATTTGTAAAATTTGTAAATAATATAATTTTATCTTTGAAAGAAAGGGAAAACGAATTGGCTGAAAATAAGCACTTGAGCTGCTTAAAGTTGAAAACAGTCACTATTGTTTTTAAGGTTTGTGTTATTTCCATGGTGCTTGTGTTTTTCTTACTACTTTTATCTTAATTGGTAGAGAATGGTGTTCGATGAAAATGCAAAGTTCATCGGTTTAATTCCCAGGGAACACATGTACTGTCAAGTTGAATGCGCTTTGTCACTTTTGATAAAAGCATCTTTGAAAATGAAGTAGTAAAAATGACTCTTAATTCGTACTTATTTGTTTGTTGGTAACATAAATATTCACTATTTTCAGAGCCAGTATCTTTTCTTTGGTCTTATATTGTCCGTCACCTTGTCTGGCCTCACATTCTTGTGTAACAGAAATACACTTCTTTCTGTTGATCCAATATTAATGAGGAGCTGTGTGTGTGTGTGTGTGTGTGTGTGTGTGTGTGTGTGTGTGTGTGTGTGTGTGTGTGTGTGTGTGTGTGTGTGTGTGTCTGGAGTGAGATTGGTAATATGAAGACGTGGGTCAGCAGCAAAACCGTGTTTAGTTTGAGAGGCGTTAACTTCCCTGTCTGCTCAACTATTCCAGGGCAATCAGATGTCACAGAGATATCTGAAAATAATCAGAAAATCCCGGATTCATTTTAATTGTGCATACCTAATTTTTCTTCCTTTTTATGACCTTCTCTGTTGCCATGCAAGACTGCAACCGAGCCTAATTCTTCCATTATGTTTTATGCTGAACTTTGGACTCATTTTTAGTGGTTACATAACCTTATAAATAGTAAACAACTTGTTAATATAAGCAGAATTTAATGTTTTAGAACAGGACTACTCAACTTTGGAAAACTCAGGGACCAAAATAAATTAGTAAAAGTAAATTGCCGGTTACTTTTTGAAACCAATTTTTTCTTCTGTAATTGGACATATAATTTATTACAAATATTCAGTAGCGAACCGTGACTCTTGAAGCCTCTCATCCCCTTCCCTCGTCAAGAAAAAAGTAAACTCAGCCTATAATCAGTCTAGCTTTCTGTGTCCTCTTCTGTAATACTGCATGTTACCTTTGACAATATGCCACAAGCAAACTTCAGAGTGAGCGTGAGAGTTACCCAAATTAAACTAAAGTTATAAAATGCAAATCATCATTACAAAGAATTGCATCACACAATCACTGTGTCATTTCAGCGGAAAATGGTGACAACTGGCCACAAAACAAACATAATTTAATGTAAGCCGACGCATCATGGCAGCGCTCAGACCAAAGCACTTAGCTACAGACATTTCCGCAAATGTTGATAATAAATAATATCATTAGACTGGCACAGATATAAATATATTTAACAGACCGTCTTAAACTTATGATTTGGGAAATATTTAACTTATGCAGATATACAACAAATGTGCATGGTCGCGAAGTTATTAAATTTACAGACTGACTAGTAATTCTGCTAAATCAGTCACCTAGCCTATCTGCTTCTGGATGGAGGCTGTCATCTAGGGGTATCACTTATAATTGCTGGGGTTGAAATGCTTTCAAAAGCTTTGGCTTTCTGCACAAAACTGCGCTTTAGTGTAGGTCTTCCTTTGCCGATTAACTCCTTTCTGTAAAAGTTAATCTTTTTTTTAATCTTTAAAATTATCTCTACAAAATCGTTAAAAAACATTTATAATCGATTTCCTCACTGCGGGCGAAACGCGACCTAAACTTGATAACAAGCACCACCCATTAAAAGGGACGATATGATTGGTCATTTGAAATGGCTATGGCTTGGCCTTCTGTAATTTCATAGCTAACCCTAACCCAATCACAGAGCTGAAAAGCATTAGGATAATCCTAATATGTAGAAAACGAACGTCTACACAACACACACTGAATAGACACATTTGAAGAGTTTATTTACTCAAGAAGATTTAGATGTTTATTGTCAAATTATAAATTCCTAAAATAACATTAGAACTTGTCACTTATTATTTAAAAAGTTTTTACTTTATTATTTTAGTTTTTTGTAAATGTTAATTGTTTCAGTAGTTTAGGCCCTCTCTGAGGGCCCTCACAGTTCCCCTCTGCAAATCTGGATGGGCAACATATAAAATGTCTGATATTCACACATTGTAAACACGTGTAGTGAACATACTCTAGTTTACAAATATGAATCAGTTTATTTGGTTCAAAAACAAATTCTATATCTAATTGAGAAGTCAGATTCATTTTAGTAATTCGTTTTGACAGTTCATACTGTATGATCACGGAATCTGTTCAGAATGATTCAGTGATCCATTTAAAGGGATTGTTCACACTAACATAAAAAAATGTCATTATTTACTTGCGTAAGTTGTTGAAAACCGGTATGACTAACTTTTTCCTGTTTTGAAGAATGTTTCAGCAGTTTGTGTCCATACAATAAAAGTCAATGGGCTCTGATGTTTGGTTCCCAACATTCTTCAAATTATTATTATTATTTTTTTAGTTAAAGTAACACTATGTAGTTTTTCAACCTTCATAATATATTTCCAAGACCCTTGTGATGGTACATCGACTTACAATTGGTTGAATGACACGTCTGCCGTAGCCTGACCGTGTCTGTATCGCTTTTACTGGCACTATGTAACTTCGGGTTTCGGGTAGTAACCGGACCACAAAAAGAACTACAAAATTCGACCGCTTTACGGCATACATAGTTTTTCTTCGTTTGTGATGTCTTTCATAAAATAATGCATCATCTACCTTGTCTGTGGCCATTGTTGATTCCAAAGCCGTGCTGGATAAACGGAGAGCATGTGCGTGCGCGTGCGACAGTAGGCTGCGGTAGGCTAAATTATTTACGACAGCGGTAATGGACAAGTCGTAAACATAGGGCGACCGCAGAGGAAAAGTTCCTTGGTGTTGCTTTAAATATATAGTTAGATTCTGTTATTTGTCACTCTAGATGTGTTTCTTGTGTTTTGTTTAGTTTTTAGAATGTTTGTAAATGTACCTATACATCCTTATAGTTTTTGTGCTTGGTAAATGTTGCTGTGATTGTACAAATATGTAATCTGATATGTAGTTTTGTTTTCAAAGTAGCAACCATACCAAAGTGGAGCTTTGTTTAACCCTCTGGGGACTAAGAACGGGCCCGCGCGTTTTGCTGTTTTTTTTTTCACATAGCAGCAACATAGACTTAAAATACTCCGTCATTTATGGTCATATAAATAAAATCAATACATGATTATAAACTATAGAGGGTCTTCTTTTTTTGTGTACACTCACATTAACATCAAAACCTTGTGTTTTTTTTTAAATAAATAAAATAAACAGGGTGCGCTTTCAGCTCACTCTGTCTCCGCAAAAATTTTTCTGAAACATGTCTGGAAAATGAACGGAAACTCCGCTAATACTTACCACACAAGCATGAAACATACGTCTAAAGAACGCTTTAAATTTCTACTTTTAAATAAAACAATTCACATTTAAAACAAATATTCTCCTGCAATGTAATCTGTCTGAAACTAAAGAGAAGTACAGTTTCAAAAGTTTTCAAAAGGAGCAACAGATTCAGCTGACAAGTGTAAGTGTTTTATGCTTGTGCTTTGTTCTAATCGCGATATAGAATAACGTTAGTGTCTGTAAACGGAAAAATAGCAGACTGTTTAAATGTGAATCATGTTTCTGTGTGTGTGTGTGTGTGTGTGTGTGTGTGTGTGTGTGTGTGTGTGTGTGTGTGTGTGTGTGTGTGTATGAATGAATGAACGCACAGATACGCACTGTTACAGACGACCGTCAACATTTCGTTGACTAGTTTTGGATAAAGTTTTTCAAATCAAATAAGCATCATATAAGCTTCAAATAAACTTCAAAATAAAGACATCAAATAAGCTTATGTTTTGTCAATAAACTAATCAACTAAGATGTTTGTTCCAATGCAACCTATATCAAAATAATGAATCCTCAACTTTGAAATATGTATGATCAAACTAAGACATTTATGGAAAAAGACCATTTTCTTTTCAAGATGTTTCCAACTCTAACTTTGAACTTTGAACTGAAATAAAACCATGTCTATATGGTGAAGGGTGTGTGATAGAAGTGTCGAGATGTATGCACCCTGTATTTTAAAGAAGAACATTCAATTATTTGCGATACATTATTCATTCACAAAGAATTCAAGGACATTATTCATGTCCCTAAAGGTTGGAGTTTTCCTCATTTTTTAAATTAAGGCATTAAGATTTTTTATTCCTCTTTTTAGTCAACTTTAGCATGGTTGTGTTCACTTATTCTAAGCAGTGTGTGTGTGCGTGTGTGTGTGTGTGTGTGTGTGTGTGTGTGTGTGTGTGTGTGTGTGTGTGTGTGTGTGTGTGTGTGTGTGTGTGTGTGTATATACAGGTCCTTCTAAAAAAATTAGCATTTTGTGATAAAGTTAATTATTTTCCATAATGTAATGATAAAAATTAAACTTTCATATATTTTAGATTCATTTCACATCAACTGAAATATTTCAGGTCTTTTATTGTTTTAATACTGATGATTTTGGCATACAGCTCATGAAAACCCAAAATTCCTGTCTCAAAAAATTAGCATATCATGAAAAGGTTCTCTAAACGAGCTATTTACCTAATCATCTGAATCAACTAATTAACTCTAAACACCTGCAAAAGATTCCTGAGGCTTTTAAAAACTCCCAGCCTGTTTCATTACTCAAAACCACAATCATGGGTAAGACTGCCGACCTGACTGCTGTCCAGAAGGCCATCATTGACACCCTCAAGCAAGAGGGTAAGACACAGAAAGAAATTTCTGAACAAATAGGCTGTTCCCAGAGTGCGGTATCAAGGCACCTCAGTGGGAAGTCTGTGGGAAGGAAAAAGTGTGGCAAAAAACGCTGCACAACGAGAAGAGGTGACCGGACCCTGAGGAAGATTGTGGAGAAGGACCGATTCCAGACCTTGGGGGACCTGCGGAAGCAGTGGACTGAGTCTGGAGTAGAAACATCCAGAGCCACCGTGCACAGGCGTGTGCAGGAAATGGGCTACAGGTGCCGCATTCCCCAGGCCAAGCCACCTTGGAACCAGAAACAGCGGCAGAAGCGTCTGACCTGGGCTACAGAGAAGCAGCACTGGAGTACCCACAGTCAGTGATGGTCTGGGGTGCCATGTCAGCTGCTGGTGTTGGTCCACTGTGTTTTATCAAGGGCAGGGTCAATGCAGCTAGCTATCAGGAGATTATGGAGCACTTCATGCTTCCATCTGCTGAAAAGCTTTATGGAGATGAAGATTTCATTTTTCAGCACGACCTGGCACCTGCTCACAGTGCCAAAACCACTGGTAAATGGTTTACTGACCATGGTATTACTGTGCTCAATTGGCCTGCCAACTCTCCTGACCTGAACCCCATAGAGAATCTGTGGGATATTGTGAAGAGAAAGTTTAGAGACGCAAGACCCAACACTCTGGATGAGCTTAAGGCCGCTATCGAAGCATCCTGGGCCTCCATAACACCTCAGCAGTGCCACAGGCTGATTGCCTCCATGCCACGCCGCAATTTCTTTCTGTGTCTTACCCTCTTGTTTGAGGGTGTCAATGATGGCCTTCTGGATAGCAGTCAGGTCGGCAGTCTGACCCATGATTGCGGTTTTGAGTAATGAAACAGGCTGGGAGATTTTAAAAGCCTCAGGAATCTTTTGCAGGTGTTTAGAGTTAATTAGTTGATTCAGATGATTAGGTTAATAGCTTGTTTAGAGACCCTTTTCATGATATGCTAATTTTTTGAGATAGGAATTTGGGGTTTTCATGAGCTGTATGCCAAAATCATCAGTATTAAAACAATAAAAGACCTGAAATATTTCAGTTGGTGTGCAATGAATCTAAAATATATGAAAGTTTAATTTTTATCATTACATTATGGAAAATAATGAACTTTATCACAATATGCTAATTTTTTGAGAAGGACCTGTATAATTAAAAAGCAATTTTAACCAGAAACCAGTCCTTTGTTGTGTATCTTTGGATTATGTTGTGTTGTAAATAAATCCAAACCATCTAAAAGCCATTCTTTTTTAAATCTCCTCATTCTTTGTGCAAGGCTCCTCGTAATGATAGGGCCTGATAGCACCTAATAGGGCCATTATGGGAGGGTCTTTGTCTTTCTCAGGTGTGAAACGCCATACATATTAATGAGAGATCACGCCTCCTCGCATAAAGCTTTCTCAAACAAAACACGTCATACACATTCTAAAATACTTTATTGACTTATCTGAATGAGTAGTCAGGATGATTCTCACATACAGGTCCTTCTCAAAAAATTAGCATATTGTGATAAAGTTCATTATTTTCCATAATGTAATGATAAAAATTAAACTTTCATATATTTTAGATTCATTGCACACCAACTGAAATATTTCAGGTCTTTTATTGTTTTAATACTGATGATTTTGGCATACAGCTCATGAAAACCCAAAATTCCTGTCTCAAAAAATTAGCATATTTCATCCGACCAATAAAAGAAGTGTTTTTCATACAAAAAAAGAGTCAACCTTCAAATAATTATGTTCAGTTATGCACTCAATAGTCAATACTTGGTCGGGAATCCTTTTGCAGAAATGACTGCTTCAATGCGGCGTGGCATGGAGGCAATCAGCCTGTGGCACTGCTGAGGTGTTATGGAGGCCCGGGATGCTTCGATAGCGGCCTTAAGCTCATCCAGAGTTTTGGGTCTTGCGTCTCTCAACTTTCTCTTCACAATATCCCACAGATTCTCTATGGGGTTCAGGTCAGGAGAGTTGGCAGGCCAATTGAGCACAGTAATACCATGGTCAGTAAACCATTTACCAGTGGTTTTGGCACTGTGAGCAGGTGCCAGGTCGTGCTGAAAAATGAAATCTTCATCTCTATAAAGCTTTTCAGCAGATGGAAGCATGAAGTGCTCCAAAATCTCCTGATAGCTAGCTGCATTGACCCTGCCCTTGATAAAACACAGTGCACCAACACCAGCAGCTGACATGGCACCCCAGACCATCACTGACTGTGGGTACTTGACACTGGACTTCAGGCATTTTGGCATTTCCTTCTCCCCAGTCTTCCTCCAGACTCTGGCACCTTGATTTCCGAATGACATGCAAAACTGAGCAACAGTCCAGTGCTGCTTCTCTGTAGCCCAGGTCAGGCGCTTCTGCCGCTGTTTCTGGTTCAAAAGTGGCTTGACCTGGGGAATGCGGCACCTGTAGCCCATTTCCTGCACACGCCTGTGCACGGTGGCTCTGGGTGTTTCTACTCCAGACTCAGTCCACTGCTTCCGCAGGTCCCCCAAGGTCTGGAATCGGTTCTTCTCCACAATCTTCCTCAGGGTCCGGTCACCTCTTCTCGTTGTGCAGCGTTTTGTGCCACACTTTTTCCTTCCCACAGACTTCCCACTGAGGTGCCTTGATACAGCACTCTGGGAACAGCCTATTTGTTCAGAAATTTCTTTCTGTGTCTTATCCTCTTGCTTGAGGGTGTCAATGATGGCCTTCTGGACAACAGTCAGGTCGGCAGTCTTACCCATGATTGCGGTTTTGAGTAATGAAACAGGCTGGGAGTTTTTAAAAGCCTCAGGAATCTTTTGCAGGTGTTTAGAGTCAATTAGTTGATTCAGATGATTACGTTAATAGCTCGTTTAGAGACCCTTTTCATGATATGCTAATTTTTTGAGACAGGAATTTAGGGTTTTCATAAGCTGTATGCCAAAATCATCAGTATTAAAACAATAAAAGACCTGAAATATTTCAGTTGGTGTGCAATGAATCTAAAATATATGAAAGTTTAATTTTTATCATTACATTATGGAAAATAATGAACTTTATCACAATATGCTAATTTTTTGAGAAGGACCTGTAGTTTTGGATGCAAATATTCTAGACTATGTGATACAATTTTCAAAAGTCTTGTGAAGAAATAATCAATATGTGTTTTGTGGCCTTATTTCAGAAACTTTTATTTTTAAGTTTTTCAATAATCATGCATAAATAATATTCTCTCAAAAATACAAACATGTACATACATGTTGCTCACATATTATGGTAGCCCTGTTTGTGCTATATAGAGTGAATTTACACCTTTGGCATTAACTTGTTTATAAATAACTGAAAAAAGCACAAATGTCAGTGCATGTCAAAACATCCCAAGGGCCACAAAAACCCCTTGGTCCCCAGAGGGTTAACTGCTTTAAATTATGAGTAGCGTAGCATTTAGTGTAGCTTCCACACTCACTCTTTCAGAGTGCTGTTACAATAACTCAATAGCCTCCTGTGTTTTTACATAAGCATACACAAATCAACTTATTCTCTCTCTCTCTCTACCCTTTTTCTGTTTCTTTGTCAATCTATCACAAACACACTTTCTTTCGAACTCTCACAATCCCCAACAAGCTTAACCTCTGCAGGCATACTATTCCACTGGACACATTCATTGTAACTCTCAGGCCCTGATGCAAGTCCGCAGGGAAGTTTGCTTGAACTGTGAGACTGTTAACACTCATTTAAGCCTGTTACTATCTTCTACTATCAGACATTACTCAAGAGGTGCAGACAACTGAGAAAAAGACTCTGATCTCCAGACTCTGAAGGCCTGATGGTGTTTGAGGTTAGGGTGTAAGCGGAGACTCTTTTTGAAAAGGTCAGAGCTTCTGAGGCGTTGATAGCCGAATAAAAGGCTTTAAGCAGAGACAGTGCTCATGCTGCGCAGAGCTGGATGGTAGAGCTTTAGGATTTTGAGGTCAGGGTTTGGGCAGTGTGAGGCCTGCTGCATATCGCTCGCATAGCAGTTGGTCTGAGTTGGTAAGTATTTTCTTTAACAACGGTCATAAATTGTAATATGGTGATCTGAAATGAGCCACTGAGAACTATTATAAACACGATAATCATGAAATCTAATTTGCATGAAGATGTGTGCGTGTGTGTGTGTGTGTGTAAGCGTCAGAGGTGACTGTGTGTAATGCATTTCAATTAATTTTCATTCAGTTTCATTGTTAAACAATGCATTAAGTTAAAGCAGAAACAATGATCTCATTGAAGTAAAGAATACATGTTGTTAAATGATTAGGAAACATAGAAAACTTTAGCATTGGTGCTTTTGGTAACACTTTATTTTACAGTGTCATTGTTACATATGTTACATGTAGCTACCATCGTAATGACTATAAATTATGCATAATTACATGCAACTAACCCTCAACCAAACCCTAATCTTATAGTAAGTACATGTAGTTAATTATTATTACTCAGTACTTAAATGTATAATTACAGTGTAACAACGACACCTTAAAATAAAGTGTAACCGTGCTTTTTTACAGACTCAAAATATGAGTGTAAAAAAGTCAACAAACTGAAAAAAAAAATATTTTTTTTTATAGGTAATGTAATATTGTTAAAACGGGTTTCATAAAATTGGTATCGAAAAAAGTATCGTTCAGGAACCGGTATCGATAACGGTATCGAAAATTTTGTAACGATACCCAGCCCTAGAAATGACTTATATTTTCAACAGGGAAAAATAAATAGATGTATAATGTTACAAACGATCTCTCTATGCAGCAAATCAGCATATTAGAATGCGTTCTGAAGGATCATATGACACTGAAGACTGGAGTAATGATGATAAATTCAGCTTACATTTTACATTAACCCTCTGGGGACCAAGGGTTTTTTGGGGCCCTTGGGATGTTTTGACATGCACTGACATTTGTGCTTTTTTCAGTTATTTATAAACATGTTAATGGCAAAGGTGTAAATTCACTCTATATAGCACAAACGGGGCTACCATAATATGTGAGCAACATGTATGTACATGTTTGTATTTTTGAGAGAATATTATTTATGCATAGTTATTGAAAAAACTAAAACTAAAAGTTTCTGAAATAAGGCCACAAAACACATATTGATTATTTCTTCACAAGACTTTTGAAAATTGTATCACATAGTCTAGAATATTTGCTCCAAAACTATGTGAGAATCATCCTGACTACTCATTCAGATAAGTCAATAAAGTCTTTTAGAATGTGTATGACGTGTTTTGTTAGAGAAAGCTTTATGCGAGGAGGCGTGATCTCTCATTAATATGTATGGCGTTTCACACCTGAGAAAGACAAAGACCCTCCCATAATGGCCCTATTAGGTGCTATCAGGCCCTATCATTACAAGGAGCCTTGCACAAAGAATGAGGATATTTAAAAAAGAATGGCTTTTAGATTGTTTGGATTTATTTACAACACACACACACACACACACACACACACACACACACACACACACACACACACACACACACACACACACACACACACACACACACACACACACACACACACACACACACACACACACACACACACACTGCTTAGAATAAGTGAACACACCCATGCTAAGGTTGAGTAAAAAGAGCAATAAAAAATCTTAATGCCTTAATAAAAAAAATGAGGAAAACTCCAACCTTTAGGGACATGAATAATGTCCTTGAATTCTTTGTGAATGAATAATGTATCGCAAATAATTGAATGTTCTTCTTTAAAATACAGGGTGCATACGTCTGGACACTTCTATCACACACCCTTCACCATATAGACATGGTTTTATTTCAGTTCAAAGTTCAAAGTTAGAGTTGGAAACATCTTGAAAAGAAAATTGTCTTTTTCCATAAATGTCTTAGTTTGATCATACATATTTCAAAGTTGAGGATTCATTATTTTGATATAGCTTGCATTGGAACAAACACTATAACATCTTAGTTGATTAGTTTATTGACAAAACATACTATAGGCCTATATTTAACATATGAGCAGAAACTCCTAACAAAAGCTTATTTGATGTCTATTTTAGAGTAAAATTTTATCCAAAACTAGTCAACGAAATGTTGTCTTTTATTTCGTCTGTAACAGTGCGTATCTGTGCGTTCGTTCATTCATTCATTCACTCACACACACACACACACACACACACACACACACACACACACACACACACACACACACACACATAAACATGATTCACATTTAAACAGTATGCTATTTTTCCGTTTACAGACACTATTGTTATTCTATATCGCGATTAGAACAAAACACAAGCATAAAACACTTACACTTGTCAGCTGAATCTGTTGCTCCTCCTCGAAGTGAAAATAAACCAGCACTTGTTCTGAGGTAGGTAAATGTCCCAGGATTGTTCCTCATATAGCCGCGCAAGACGACAGTAGACATTCAGTTTCATTGTTAAACAATGCATTAAGTTAAAGCAGAAACAATGAGCTCATTGAAGTAAAGAATACATGTTGTTAAATGATTAGGAAACATAGAAAACTTTAGCATTGGTGCTTTTGGTATCACTTTATTTTACAGTGTCATTGTTACATATGTTACATGTAGCTACCATCGTAATGACTATAAATTATGCATAATTACATGCAACTAACCCTCAACCAAACCCTAATCTTATAGTAAGTACATGTAGTTAATTATTATTACTCAGTACTTAAATGTATAATTACAGTGTAACAACGACACCTTAAAATAAAGTGTAACCGTGCTTTTTTACAGACTCAAAATATGAGTGTAAAAAAGTCAACAAACTGAAAAAAAAATATATTTTTTTATAGGTAATGTAATATTGTTAAAACGGGTTTCATAAAATTGGTATCGAAAAAAGTATCGTTCAGGAACCGGTATCGATAACGGTATCGAAAATTTTGTAACGATACCCAGCCCTAGAAATGACTTATATTTTCAACAGGGAAAAATAAATAGATGTATAATGTTACAAACGATCTCTCTATGCAGCAAATCAGCATATTAGAATGCGTTCTGAAGGATCATATGACACTGAAGACTGGAGTAATGATGATAAATTCAGCTTACATTTTACATTAACCCTCTGGGGACAAAGGGGTTTTTGGGGCCCTTGGGATGTTTTGACATGCACTGACATTTGTGCTTTTTTCAGTTATTTATAAACATGTTAATGGCAAAGGTGTAAATTCACTCTATATAGCACAAACGGGGCTACCATAATATGTGAGCAACATGTATGTACATGTTTGTATTTTTGAGAGAATATTATTTATGCATGGTTATTGAAAAAGCTAAAACTAAAATTTTCTGAAATAAGGCCACAAAACACATATTGATTATTTCTTCACAAGACTTTTGAAAATTGTATCACATAGTCTAGAATATTTGCTCCAAAACTATGTGAGAATTATCCTGACTACTCATTCAGATAAGTCAATAAAGTTTTTTAGAATGTGTATGACGTGTTTTGTTAGAGAAAGCTTTATGCGAGGAGGCGTGATCTCTCATTAATACGTATGGCGTTTCACACCTGAGAAAGACAAAGACCCTCCCATAATGGGCCTATTAGGTGCTATCAGGCCCTATCATTACAAGGAGCCTTGCACAAAGAATGAGGATATTTAAAAAAGAATGGCTTTTAGATTGTTTGGATTTATTTACAACACACACACACACACACACACACACACACACACACACACACACACACACACACACACACACACACACACACACACACACACACACGCACACACACACACACACACACTGCTTAGAATAAGGGAACACACCCATGCTAAGGTTGAGTAAAAAGAGGAATAAAAAATCTTAATGCCTTAATAAAAAAAATGAGGAAAACTCCAACCTTTAGGGACATGAATAATGTCCTTGAATTCTTTGTGAATGAATAATGTATCGCAAATAATTGAATGTTCTTCTTTAAAATACAGGGTGCATACGTCTGGACACTTCTATCACACACCCTTCACCATATAGACATGGTTTTATTTCAGTTCAAAGTTCAAAGTTAGAGTTGGAAACATCTTGAAAAGAAAATTGTCTTTTTCCATAAATGTCTTAGTTTGATCATACATATTTCAAAGTTGAGGATTCATTATTTTGATATAGCTTGCATTGGAACAAACACTATAACATCTTAGTTGATTAGTTTATTGACAAAACATACTATAGGCCTATATTTAACATATGTGTCATGATTCTGCCATCATGTCTCTGTTTTCTCTGGTCTTGTGGCAGGATCATGGCAGACCCATGTTTTATGTACAAGCGCATGGTCTGTTATTTGGACCATGTGCTTGTGTTGTCTCGTCTCGTAACCCCGCCCCCTTGTTATCCTCGTCTTGTGATTAGTGTCTAGTCAGTTTCACCTGTCCTCGTCATTAGTGTTCCCTATTTAATCCCTGTGTATTTGCTGTCCTGTGCGATTCATTATCATACGTTGTGTGATTCTAGCTGTGAGTATCTTGTTGAGAGTCTTGTCTAAAGAAGTGTTTTGTTCCTGTCATAGTTGTTATTTACCGTCTGAGTACTTATCTTTGTCAAGTTGATCCTGTCTTGTTTTGCCCCATCGTGGGTTTTGTTTTCTGTTTTTGTCTTTAATAAACCCCTGTTTAAGTTATTTGCTGTCTGCAATTGGGTTCATCTGCTATCCACATAACAGAATGAATCGCCCAAAGAAGAACCCAGCAGACCGTTTGTCCTTCTCTGCCAAGCATCGTCTGGACCCCCTTGAAGAAGTCTGGTTGTCATCCCCCCTCAACAAGAAGAGTGTCACCCTTCCATACTCACCCGAGGGTGAGTGGATCTTGTCAAACTTCTCCCGGTTGTATGACCACTTCTCCCGGGAGGAGTCTGGGGCGGCGTCCTCGAGGTCTTTACCTTCTGCCTATCTTCCTGTCATCCCGGAGGGTCGTATGATAGGCGTTGCGACGCTTGGGGACCAGGCTGGTTCCCCCACGACTCCAGAGGCATCTTCCACACCCACTGACCTCCTTGGTAAACGAGGGAGACGGGTTTCGTGGGATTCCCCTTCGGAATCATCTTCATCTGAGCTGACCCTACCAGAAGTGGTCTTCCCAGTTCCCGTTTTGTCCTCCACTGAGCCTGTCCAGCCGATCACGAGTCCTGCTGTGACCATTGCTTCGCGACCTAGGAGAAAGAGGAGGAAGAGGGGAGCCTCCCATCCTTCTGCAAGCGCTGTTCCAGAGCCCGCTACTGCAAGCGCTGTTCCAGAGCCCGCTACTGCAAGCGCTGTTCCAGAGCCCGCTACTGCAAGCGCTGTTCCAGAGCCCGCTACTGCAAGCGCTGTTCCAGAGCCCGCTACTGCAAGCGCCGTTCCAGAGCCCGCTACTGCAAGCGCCGTTCCAGAGCCCGCTACTGCAAGCGCCGTTCCAGAGCCCGCTCCTGCAAGCGCCGTCCGTGAGCCCGCTCCTGCAAGCGCCGTCCGTGAGCCCGCTCCTGCAAGCGCCGTCCGTGAGCCCGCTCCGGCAAGCACCGCCCTAGAGGCCGCTCCAGCAGGCGCCGTCCCGGAGTCTACGGGGAGACTCGCGGCCGATCTGGCCGCAAAAGAGGTCTTGAAATCGGTTTCTGCTCGTCAGGAGATGCCCATCTTCCTTGCTGCAAAGACCCTGTCTGATTATTTGTCTAGTCTAGCTAGAATCCTTGAAGTCCCAGTCTGTCCTGTCTTATCCCCAGCCCCCGAGTCTGTCGCCGAGAGCGCGGCACCCGAGTCTGTCGCCGAGAGCGCGGCACCCGTGTCTGTCACCGAGAGCGTTGCACCCGAGCCTGTCGCCGTGAGCGCTACACCTAGTCCTGCCCTGTCGCCTGCCATGTCCCCTGTCAGGAGTCCCGTTACCTCATCCTCTGTGTCCTCTATGTCTGAGCCTGTTGCTGCTCCCTCTAATGCAGTATCCCCATCTGTTTTCCCGGTCTCCACTAGTCCCCGGACTGTTTCACCATTTGTTCCTGTCGCCACTTGTCCCCGTACTGTTTCCCCTGTCGCCACTAGTCCCCGGACTGTTCCCCCTGTCACCACTAAACCCCGGACTGTTTCGCCCAAGCCCCGTCCTTGTGTGTCTTCCTCCAAGTCCCCCCGGATTACCCGTCCTCAGTCCTCGTCCCGAAGACCCAAGACCCCTGTCCCGCCCATCCATCCTGGACTGTCTCCCAAAGACTTTGTGTTTCCTCCACCTCCTCTACCCTGTTTGTTGTTTTTGATGTTTCACCCTAACCCTGTTATTGTTTTTTCATGTTTGCCTTTATTAGTGTTTGCCATGTTTTGTTGGTTCGTGTCTTTGTCACAGTCTGTCATGTCCCGTGTTTAGTTTCCCTTTGAGGAGCGTCTGGAAGCCGCTCCTTAAGGTGGGGGTTCTGTCATGATTCTGCCATCATGTCTCTGTTTTCTCTGGTCTTGTGGCAGGATCATGGCAGACCCATGTTTTATGTACAAGCGCATGGTCTGTTATTTGGACCATGTGCTTGTGTTGTCTCGTCTCGTAACCCCGCCCCCTTGTTATCCTCGTCTTGTGATTAGTGTCTAGTCAGTTTCACCTGTCCTCGTCATTAGTGTTCCCTATTTAATCCCTGTGTATTTGCTGTCCTGTGCGATTCATTATCATACGTTGTGTGATTCTAGCTGTGAGTATCTTGTTGAGAGTCTTGTCTAAAGAAGTGTTTTGTTCCTGTCATAGTTGTTATTTACCGTCTGAGTACTTATCTTTGTCAAGTTGATCCTGTCTTGTTTTGCCCCATCGTGGGTTTTGTTTTCTGTTTTTGTCTTTAATAAACCCCTGTTTAAGTTATTTGCTGTCTGCAATTGGGTTCATCTGCTATCCACATAACAATATGAGCAGAAACTCCTAACAAAAGCTTATTTGATGTCTATTTTAGAGTAAAAACTTTATCCAAAACTAGTCAACGAAATGTTGTCTTTTATTTCGTCTGTAACAGTGCGTATCTGTGCGTTCGTTCATTCATTCATTCACTCACACACACACACACACACACACACACACACACACACACACACACACACACACACACACATGATTCACATTTAAACAGTATGCTATTTTTCCGTTTACAGACACTATTGTTATTCTATATCGCGATTAGAACAAAACACAAGCATAAAACACTTACACTTGTCAGCTGAATCTGTTGCTCCTCCTCGAAGTGAAAATAAACCAGCACTTGTTCTGAGGTAGGTAAATGTCCCAGGATTGTTCCTCATATAGCCGCGCAAGACGACAGTAGATTAATCTGACTAAAAAATATAGTGTGTTTTCAGAGTTTATGGGCGTTAACGCGTCTCAATGGGTTGCTTCACATATTTGCGTTTGAATAGCGCGTGCTCTCCGTGGGCGTGTCATATTACCAGAGATAATGAGCTGAGAGAAAGATAATTAGAATGGCTGACACGTCTCTCTTTTTATATAGATGACATAAACGGAGAATATTTATTTTAGTTTTGAATCGGATCATTTAAAAGTACAAACTCAAATGATTTAAAAGATATATTGCTTATGGCTAGGTGAATAGTATTTGCTGAGTTTTGTTGAAGATTAGAGACGTGCTCCAGAAAAAAAGTTCACGGTGACTGAGAGGCAGAACGCACACCCTGTTTATATTCTTTATTTTACAAAAGCACAATATTTTATTTCGATTGTATGTGGGCACATAAAAAAGTAGACATTTAACAGATTATTTTCTCATATTTCTTAACTCTATATGAACAGAAATGATGGTAGTACTTTAAGTCTATTTTTCTGCTATGTGAAAAAAAAAACGAGCAAAACGCGCTGGCGCGTTTCTGGTCCCCAGAGGGTTAAATTACATTTTAAAAATGTATACATTAAAAAAATGTTTTCAATGTTTATGTCAGGTTTGTGTGCAGGTAGCTGAAGACGAGGACACGGTAGCTGCAGTTTAGGAGATTTATTATACAAACTTAAACTTCCAAAAGCAAACAGGAACAAAAGAACAGATTCCAGGACTTCAGGGATAACACAACCATACACGGACGACGACCAACAAACACTGAGCAGGCTGTGGGCGTGGCCAGGGCGGAGCCGGCTTTGGGCGTGGCCAGGGCGGAGCCGTGGGACCCTCGGGCGTCCAGGGCGGAGCCGTGGGACCCTCGGGCATCCAGGGCGGAGCTGACGGACCCTCGGGCGTCCAGGGCGGAGCTGTCGGACCCTCGGGCGTCCAGGGCGGAGCTGTCGGACCCTCGGGCGTCCAGGGCGGAGCTGTCGGACCCTCGGGCGTCCAGGGCGGAGCGGACCCTTCGGGTGGCCATGGCGGTGAGGACCCTTCGGGTGGCCATGGCGGTGAGGACCCTTCGGGTGGCCATGGCGGAGATATTTCTTCGGGTGGCCATGGCGGTGAAGACCCTTCGGGTTGGGACTCGGAACTGGACGGGGCCAGCCCATCATGGGACTCGGAACTGGACGGGACCACCACATCATGGGACTCGGAACTGGACGGGGCCAGCACATCATGGGACTCGGAACTGGACGGGGCCATCCCATCATGGGACTCGGAACTGGACGGGGCCAGCACATTATGGGACTCGGAACTGGACAGGGCCAGCACATCATGGGACTCGGAACTGGACGGGGCCAGCACATCATTGGACTCGGAACTGGACGGGGCCAGCACATCATGGGACTCGGAACTGGACGGGGCCAGCACATCATGGGACTCGGAACTGGACGGGGCCAGCACATCATGGGGCTCGGAACTGGATGGGACCAGCGGCGAAGGCTCTGGGCTGGACGGGACAAGCGGCGAAGGCTCTGGGCTGGACGGGACCAGCGGCAAAAGCTCTGGGCTGGACGGGACCAGCGGCGAAAGCTCTGGGCTGGACGGGACCAGCGGTGAAGGCTCTGGGCTGGACGGGACCAGCGGCGAAGGCTCTGGGCTGGACGGGACCAGCGGCGAAGAGGGCTTGGTGCTGGACGGAACCAGCGGCGAAGAGGGCTTGGTGCTGGACGGAACCAGCGGGGAAAAGGGCTCTTCAGAACCATGGATGAGGATGGATGGCATGGCGAAGATGGTTGGAGCCATCACCGGGGTGATGGTGATGCGGAGACCTCTCTCCATCAGGATCCTGATGAGGTAATCCGTCAGGTCATGGCCAGCCAAATCCATCTTGTCTTGGTTGGTCGTTCTGTCAGGTTTGTGTGCAGGTAGCTGAAGACGAGGACACGGTACCTGCAGTTTAGGAGATTTATTATACAAACTTAAACTTCCAAAAGCAAACAGGAACAAAAGAACAGATTCCAGGACTTCAGGGATAACACACAACCATACACGGACGACGACCAACAAACACTGAGGGAAAACACAGGGCTTAAAAGAACTGGGACTAATGGGATAATTAACAGAACACAGGTGACGGGAATTTCTAATTAAATAGACAGGGAAAACTAACAGGACTGAACCAAAATCACAAAAGACGGGGGGAAACAAGATCTCAAAACTGAACTAATAACAGGACTAAACCAAAATCACAACGACAGGGGGAAAACAAGATCACAGGACATAACTAAACACATAGAAAACGTGACAGTTTATTGTTTATAAATTATAATAATATTCCACAATATTATCGTTTTTACTGTGTTTTATCAAATAAATGCAGCCAGAAGAGACTTTTAAAAAAAAATCTAAAATATTCCAAACTCTTGACTGGTTCATGTACTACGCACACGCACGTTTGGGTTTCCATGGTTTCTTTTTGTTTTGTTTTTATTTGTTTGTTTTTAACTTTTAAAAGGGAGCATCAGTTATAGTCGTAAGGTATGTGCTTTAAGCCAGGTATCATATATTATCCAGTCCCTACAGACCCGTTGGCCATGTGTCCAACATTGGGTTTCCATGTTTTATGGGGACTTTCCATAGACATAAGGATTTTTATGCTGTACAGACTGTGTTCTGTCCCAAAACCCTAAACCTACCCATCACAGAAATCTTCCTGCATTTTTATATTTCCAACAAACATCATTGAGTATGATGCATGAGCGGTTTTCATTAGGGCTGTCAAGCGATAAAAAAAAAATCTAATTAATTACATGATGTGCCAATTCATTTATTAATGATGATTAATTAATAATTCAGACTTGGCTGAGAAATTAACCCCAAAAGATAATTTAAAATCATTTTTGCGTTAAATAATAAAAATTTAGGCTACAGCGGTCATGATTTTTTTTTCAGAAGCTGCGTATTAATTGGTATTTAGATATATTTACAGACCAAAACAGTTCAAGCACCAACATTCTTCAAAATATCTTCTTTTGTATTGTATTTTTGTATGCACAAAACATTATATTCTGTTTTGTGCATAACTTTATCACCAAAATGAGAATTTCATTACGTTTCATTTAGTTTCATTTAATTTCATTCATTCACATGGCTGCTTCATTCAGGAATTAAGTGCAGACCGATCTGCCTATGAAAGTACCGTGAGAGTGATTCGAAAGGATAGCGGTAGTTTGATGTAATACACCGATTGGTCTAAAGTGCCCTTTGGACAAAATAATACAGTAGGCCTCACTTTTTCTTGCAGCAGCTTCTATGCACCTGGAAGCTTATCATTCATCTTTTTAACTTGAAGTGAGTGTGTTATCACACCATGCTACTTTGAAAGAGAAAGGAGGTTGAATTCAGTCTGCCAACAGCTGGCAAAAGACATTTTATGTCAAAGGTATTCTTTGCAAGTCTCCAAGAACAAACCTGTCTAGAGAAGGAAATAGCATGAGCGATGACTCATTAGACGGCATTACTTTTTCCATTGCTCAGGGATCTACGTTTTCTTCTCCGTGCACCAGGTGATACAGCTATGCCTTTGGACAGCCTCGCCAAAAAAATCCAGGTTTGTGATGTCCATGGCGCTCAGTGTTTGTTGAGACTATGTCAGAGAGGTGCTGATTCAAACCTGTGGTAAATCCTGAAGCTGCACTTTTGTGCCATTCACCTACTGTCCTGTGAAGTGTCTGTCTATCCTTGCTTAAACTTGCTGAGAGAAAAAGAACATTCTAATAGAACATTTTAATTTAAAGGTGTTAGACACTTATGTCCCAGGAATTCTTTTTTTTATTTTTTATTCAACCTAAAATGATTTTTTTTACTTAAAAATGAAATTTTAAATGAAAATTTACTTAATAAATTAAGTTACATTAAAATTGACTTTTTTTTTTAATTTAACTTTATTTTTTTTAAAGCCTTTGGGAACTTTTCTCCATGCCTTATTTATTTGTATTATTTGCAGACTTAACTTTTAAAAAATTCAATTAAATATCACATTTTTACATTTTACATTAGTTTTGCATTTTTTTGTGTGAATATGTGATTAATTTGAATTAATTAGATGTGGAAATGTTGCTGTTTCCAAAACTAATGTCAGTAAATTGTTTTGGCTCATGGTTCAGTGTTTTAATAAGCAAATTGTATCTAAATGGAAGAGCTCATTACTGTGGATCTTCTCACTTTACTGTCACACTCACTAATTCTATATTTTAACTCTGAAGAGACATGGCCAAATTGACTGACACAGCAAACCTTTTCATGAATACATCAGGAATTAAATGCGTAAAAAGCGTACTGCTTTATTAGAAGACTTAGTGGTATTCCTTTAAATATTCTAGAAAGAAGACACTGTGTGGTTTTGACACTAAGTCTAGGTTGTCCCTTCCCTGCTGAAAATATAAGCATATAGTTAGGCATGGGATGCTGATGTATAGTAGTGGCCAAAAGTGATGTCCGGACGGGACATTTGTTTTTACATGTCATGGGAAAATTGGGAATCTTTTGACTCGGTATGTTGAATCTAAAGAGACCATTTTTTGTGAATTTTTTTTTTTTTTTTTTTGCTCAAACTGTTCAGAAGTTATACACAAAAATAAAAAATGTTCATATCTCCTGACCACTGTGGCACTGTGGCCAGTGCATAAAATTGGTGGCACTGTGCCGAAACTGTGCAGGTACATTCAAGTCATGTTTGTCATAACAAGCACCAAGTTTGGTCTGAATACAGTAAGCCGTTTCATAGATTTAGGCCCTGTCCCAAATGGCACCCTAAACATTCGCAGTCTTCCTTTGAGTCCGCACTTTCGTGACGTAACGCTGCTTTGACTGTCGGGAAGAAGTCTAAGAAGAGCTTGCTCCAGTGCGGGCTCTGCAAAAGAGCGCATTGAGGGCGCATATCGACCGCAAAGGGGGCGCTCGCAGGCACCCTTCTGAAACCTAAAATGACAAATGGGACACACTATTATGGTCACATGGACTTAACGGACACGTGCATGTGGCAGCCATTGTAAGTCCACAAGACCGAAAGTGCATATGAAGTGTGCCATTTGATACACGGCAATAGCCTCACGTCCACTTTGGCATGCTCTTCGTAGAATTAATTTGTGAGTTAATTACTTGAATTCCATGTTTTGTTTTGTTTTTGTCTGCATGGTCTGAAGATGATCTGGTTCGATTTACATGAGAACGGTTTTGAAGTTAGAAATAACCTGCCAAGTGTCGTCTTTGAAAAGAGATCAAACTTAAGTCTGTGCTCTAAAGCATTCAATATTTACCACAGTTTGAGTTGTAAATTAAATTTTCAGGTCTATGCTCAAAAAGTGAATAAATGGATTATAAATACAGCGTAAATATAATTTAGTGTAAAAAAAACCATTATCAAACTAAAATATAGTACATTAATTTCTTTGACAAAAAATAAATAAAAAATCTGTCATTTTTGACCGACACGTGAAGAGCACGAGAAGGGTAGTGTGAGTAGATCAGTAATTGGTGAGCTAAGACCGCAGTGTGTACTACATTCTGTCACGCCTATGTGTTTTTATCATTAATGGTGTGAGTCAGCCGGCACAGGGGAGGTCGTGTGTGTTTTGTGACTGTCTTTACCCAGCGGAGTTGCTTCATTCACTCATACATTCAAAAAAATGCTGCTCTTCTGACCTAGTTCCTGGCAATGATGTTTAATTTTGCCCTTGTGCACATTTTTGGACAGACTGTCTGTTTGGCTCAAGATTAAGAAGCTGATTTTTAAACAAAGTGTGTGAGAGTTTCCGGATCTGTGCTGTCCTTCAGAACACGTCCGGCTTTCTCACAGTCTTGCGGAGTTACATGAGGACGAAGTGTTTTGACAACAACAGGGAATCTGGGTCACAGAGTCTTCAGTGACTAGTAGGCCAGTGCATAGTCAGCGAGATGGGATCTGCCATTAAAAAAGGTTTCTTTTCATTGTAAGTCAGGATTTTTATTCTCTTCTGTCATTTATGGAATACAGACTCTCTTGCAGTGAATTACAATTGATCTTCCTGCAATTGTCTTCATCTCAGATTTAAGAAACCTATGAAACATCTAGAGTAGCTGTGTCCAAAATCACACTAAATTTGAAGAACTCCGCTGTTAAAAAAGAAAGTTCTAGAAGTATGCAGGTGTGTGGTATGAATATAATCTGCCATATTGGCTTTGTGATGTGACCTACAATGTTTGGGGGCAGTCATGGCCTAATGGTAACAGAGTTGGACTGGTGACCCAAAGGTTGCTGGTTCGATTCCAGTACCGGCAGGAATATGACTGAGGTGTCCTTGAGCAAGGCACCTAACCCCCAATCGCTCCCCGGGCGCCACTCAAGGCTGCCCGCTGCTCCGGGTGTGTGTATCCACGTTTGCAGTGTGTGTGTGTGTTCACTACTCACTACTCTGCTCCTAATGTGTGTGCACTTACTTGGATGGGTTAAATCCAGAGGTCAAATTCCAAGTATGGGTTACCATACTTGGCCATCACGTGTCACTTTCACTTTCACTTTACTTAGACATACTTTTGTCAACGGATCACAAAAATTAAGAAAAGGAAAAATCTTTTTAAAACACATGCCAATTTTTAGACATGTCCTCTGTATTTCTGTTGTTTCCATGTGGTTTTGAAACATCTGTATACAATTTCAAGAAAAGTTTGTTTAATGGCTAAAAATGTCGTGGTAAAACCATCATGTAAAAATTAATAATATATTATACTTACACCTTGAATAAATATGATTGTACACATCCTTTTAACAATTTGACTAATTATTCATTAATTTATTCAAGTTTAAAGGAATCGCACCACATGACATTTTACAACCTGAACTAACCTTCTTGTGATGAAAATGTCACATTATCTGAAATTTGAAGAGACTTATTGATCTTTTAAAAAAGGGAACATTATGTCAGTGAATGAACCCAGAATTAGCATTACCCTGGTTCCCTTGAAAAAAAAAATTGTTGCAGAAAATAAGCTTTAAGACCAACAACAGTTTATGATTCTTAAATGTTTTGTTCATCATGATAATCTTCAAAAAACAAACACACACATTGACTTCAGGACAATTGGACTGGTAAAGAGTTAAAATGCTTACTTGTTTTTTGGGTTTTGGCCTACAAAAATACATCATCCTTTTTAATACACATTTTTCTCGACTTCTTTGCCATTTTGGCTTTATGTCTGTGTTTTTTGCAATGCATTCTGAATTTTCCTCCTGCTTGAAGGATAGGCTACATTCAGTGATGCCATAGAATGAATGAAGCCAGAAGGGTGAAACTAAAGCGAAATCGCACTGATTGAAATGACTGGATTTTGCTCAGGAAGTTTCACAGAGCAATGGTAAATGTGGCCACACCTTTAGAAAACAACGTCATTTTGCTGCCTACACTTTTGGAACAGGCTTCATGTTGAGAACAGGACTATTAACTTTAATCAGTATATTTAATAAAAGATGCAAATGAGTGAGGAAATGAGGCATAGACATGCAGTCCATTCAATGGCCTGTATTGTTATCTACCTTGTTGTCGATCATTCAGCCCCCACAACATTGCAAATTCGTTTTTTCCAGTGAAAATTAGGGCCTTAAGACAGTACAAGCTATTGAATGGGCTGTACATCTATCCCTCAAAGCATTGTTTTCATTTGCACATGAAAAACGACCCAAGATGCCTTTTTAGGCAGCTTGTTAATCAAAACCTGGTCCAAGATTATCATGTTGACCAATCTCAGGTTCCCCACTGAATCTTTCGTTCTTCATCTAGGGACCTTGGACCATGGATAAACAAAACGGTTTAGTGCAGACGTTTGAGTTCTTGGGATACGACCTTGGAAAAAGCCTCTGAAAGCTGAGGGGTTGAGTGACTGACAGCGTGAGGGATAAAGCAGATCTCTCAAAGTGACACGGCTGGATGATGGTGTTCAGAGGCACTGCAGTGAGTTAAGAGAGATTAAATAAGTCAAAGCAATTCAGAGGGTATTTAAGACCCTTCTGGAATCCTCCGTAATCCTCCGTCCTTTAAACAATAAGTGGAAACATATTTCAGTCTTTATGCTTTCATATTGGCACATATAAAAGCTGCGCTTGATGGATGGACCTTAAGCGTGATCTGGAAGAGAATGACGTTATTGATTTGGCGTGTAATTGTCAACCCACGTGTGAGCAGTACAGGAGGAAATGTGTCCAAAATATGCAGATACTCACGACCCGTTCCAACTGTATTCACCGGGTTTTGTTGAGAATACGTTATGCAACTTCAAAGATTCACCTGTTGGTTCAAACAGAATTTCAATTTGCAATTTGTTTTAACAGGAGCATGAAATTGAGCCTGTTTCCTTTTCGGTTTGATGTCACCGATCCAACGTTTTCCTTCCAATCACCTGGCTGCATTACATTACACCCACTTTCCCCAATCCAATGAATTACAAGTCTTGACCAACTTCTTTCTTGTTGAGTGAAACTAAATATTCAAATGCGAGCGTTCATGAAAGTAAAATGGGTTGCAAACTGCAAAAGCAAGAATAATTTATCAGAGTAAGTGTCACTTCCTGTAACCAACAATTTACAAGCTGTATCCAATTCTTATAATATGGAGTTATTCAACTGACCTTTCCGTTTCCAGACAGATGTTTATACGAGTGTAATCCATAATGGATCTCTATTTGGAAAGCTGGCCAACTATTAGTTTTTGTTCCAGTCATCTCTTACTGGATGTTCTGCACTTTTTTCCCAGTCTATTGACACACAAAGTACCAAACGGGTGGAAAAAGTCTGTTGCTTGATAGCTCAATGTTCTTAGACGGTGAATCAGAAGAGATGTCTGAAGCCTTACTCATATCTGTAAACTCTTGGAATGGGTCTGTAGATCTGCAGTTGCCTAATTTGATCTGTGCAGAATCGTAATTGTACGGTGAGTAACATCTAACTACAGATCATGAGGGATTTCTCTACTGAGTTAGCATGGGGCTAGAAAGCATGGCTGTCCAGGTAGATTCAGTCTTTGTTTAACCGAACTGGGGCTCTGAGAGGATGGCAACAGTCAACTATTCTCAGTTTGTTTATGTCTGTGGCCGAAAAGGGATTCAGACATCTTTTTATTCATCTGTTTCCCAGTCCTCTCATCTCCTTTCTCTTTTTTGTTTGTTTCTGTCTCAAAAATGTAATTTTCTCTCTCTGTAATTCAGTCTTTTCTGTTTAAAACACGCTAGAGCCTCTTTAAAGAATCAGCATTGGTTCAATCCATCAGTGACTCTTTTGCTGTCAAAAAGGCACATTCACTCAAGTATGTGCTTTTATGCATTTGTCGCTGGATGTTTTATTATATTCATGTATTTCATTTGACAGTTATGGTTTAATATTCTCCCTAGGGTTGAGTTAATTTGCTATTTATAAAGTGTAAAACTTGTAAAATCATGGTTTGGTCAAATAACAACCCCTATATATACTGTCACTTTGGTGTTAGTAAGTTTGTAAAAAAAAATTGTTTTGAAAGAAATCTCTTATACTCACCAAAGCTCCATATTTGTTTGATTAAAAATGCAGAAAAAAGTAATTAAAAAAAGTAATAATTGCTTTCTATTTTAATACATTTTGAAATGTAATTTATTTCTGTGATGCAAAGCTGGATTACTTCAGTCTTCAGTGTCACATGATCCTCCAGAAATAATTGTAATATTTTGATTTGATGCTCAAGAAACATTTCTTCTTATTATCAATGTTGAAAACAGTTGTGCTGCTTATTTTTTTTGTGGTAGCTGTAAAAACAAAAATCAGGAAGTTCAAAAGAACTGCTTTTATTTAAAGAAATAAATTTTAGCAATGTAAAAAGGCTTGGTAACACTTCGCTAAATGATGCACAATTACAAGTAGCTAACACTAAATCAAACCCTAACCGTAACTCTATAGCAGGGTTTTTCCTGGCTCAAAATGAGGCGGAGGTGGTAAAATCGTAACACTAGGGGGGTCCGGGGGGCATGCCCCCCCGGGAGAAAATTTTGCACATTTTAAAGATAAATGCATTAATCTGGTGAACTCCGCACGTCATTATGGAACGTTTTCTGGCTCAAAATTAGGTGGTAAAAAAAAATCCAGATCATGTGTACACATGAAAGTGTACCGCGCCTTCAACTGGCTTCAAATTTCGCTTCAAACTTTTGTTTTTACGAGCGTCAGTTTCACTCTTGTCGCGTGAATTAACACAAAGTGGTCAAGCGTCAAACTAGACGCAGTAGACGCAAATTTGACGCGCTATTCGCGTCCGGTGTGAACGCACAGTAAGTCAGGCTGGCTCTATGGATATATTCTAAGTAACTAAGTGTTTTAATTTCACAACAAAGCCAAAGCTTAAGAAAAACACTATCGGTACCTGGCTGTGACAAGTGAAGACACTTCGATGCTGTGGAAGGAAGGTGCTTCTTGACTTGCGTGCGTCTGTGGTGGTTGTGATGACTGACAGGAGATGTTGAAAAGGGGGAGGGGCAGCGGCTCGTGCGGTTTCACAGAAATTTACCTTACTCCGTTCGAGACCAGCAAGTTTAAATGCTTTTTCTGATGCCGTCGAAATGCGCAGAACGGTTTGAGAATGGACACAGGCCGTGAACCCGCAGCGGAACCGTGTAGGTGGAAAAGAGGTATCTAATCATGTGATTCCCTGACTTGAGTTTTGTCGAGAGGCGGAGGCGGCCCGAAATTTGACGGAGGTGGCCGCCTCATAATTGCCTATGCAGGAAAAACCCTGTATAGTAATTACATGTAATTAATGTGTTAGTCAGTATTTATATGTATCTGTCTCACCTTAAAATAAAGTGTAACAAGTGTTACATTTTTTACAGTTGATTGGTGAAGATCATGAGGCAGGGCAACAACTCACTGCGTGATGAAGCCTGTAGAATGCCATTAGAATGACCCTAAAATTCAAGATATCAGGGCAAAAATGCCCCTGTATGAGATTTTGTCTCATATTTATATCATATGGTATAGTTAAGCAATATCACACTAGTGCTGTTTTTGTCCCGATTAGCACAAGTGCAAATGTGATAATGATTTTATACAACAGTTCAATAAATGAGAAGTTAATATTGTATTATATTTTAGACACTATTTTCTTTTTTTGCTAAATTCTTCCAACGAAAATATTACCTTTAAACCCAGAGCAGAATTGTTGTGCGTCTCAGAGCAACACTCAGTGGGGTTTCATTACTGACCGAATCTATGTTTTGAGTGAATCAATCGGATTAACCAATGATTCAATGGCCCATTCATAAAGAGAGCCATTTACTTAGTTCCTGAATGAATCAGAAATTTGAACGAATCGAATCAATGAATGACTCAATGACTTACTTATTTAGACTATTACCTCCCCCTACTGGCAGTTTGAGTTTCTAATTTAGAGTATAATTTCATTAAAAATATAATTCATATTTTGGGGAAAGTTTGCTCAAATTTTTATTCTGTTATTTACATTTACTCACCCTCGTGTCGTTTCAAACCTTGTGACTTTCTGTCTCTTGCGGAACTGGTCTGTAAATATATCTAAATACTAATTCAGAAAAAACATGGCCTTTTTAGCAATTTTATGTGTGATAAATTCTATGTTGAATCAAATAAAATATTTCATTCTAAAACTTCTTTTTGTAATGTCCATTTGACGCTTTTTCTCATTTAACACAATAATGACTTTAACCCTCTGGGGACCAGAAACGCGCCGGCGCGTTTTGCTTGTTTTTTTTCACATAGCAGAAAAATAGACTTAAAGTACTACCATCATTTCTGTTCATATAGAGTTAAGAAATATGAGAAAATAATCTGTTAAATGTCTACTTTTTTATGTGCCCACATACAATCGAAATAAAATATTGTGCTTTTGTAAAATAAAGAAAATAAACAGGGTGTGCGTTCTGCCTCTCAGTCACCGTGAACTTTTTTTCTGGAGCACGTCTCTAATCTTCAACAAAACTCAGCAAATACTATTCACCCAGCTATAAGCAATATATCTTTTAAATCATTTGAGTTTGTACTTTTAAATGATCCGATTCAAAACTAAAATAAATATTCTCCGTTTATGTCATCTATATAAAAAGAGAGACGTGTCAGCCATTCTAATTATCTTTCTCTCAGCTCATTATCTCTGGTAATATGACACGCCCACGGAGAGCACGCGCTATTCAGACGCAAATATGTGAAGCAACACATTGAGACGCGTTAACGCCCATAAACTCTGAAAACACACTATATTTTTTAGTCAGATTAATCTACTGTCGTCTTCAGCTGAGAAGTAAGTGTTTTATGCATGTGCTTTGTTCTAATCGCGATATAGAATAACGTTAGTGTCTGTAAACGGAAAAATAGCATACTGTTTAAATGTGAATCATGTTTCTGTGTGTGTGTGTGTGTGTGTGTGTGTGTGTGAATGAATGAATGAATGAACACACAGATACGCACTGTTACAGACGAAATAAAAGAAAACATTTCGTTGACTAGTCTAAAATAGACATCAAATAAGCTTTTGTTAGGAGTTTCTGCTCATATGTTAAATATATAGTATGTTTTGTCAATAAACTAATCAACTAAGATGTTATAGTGTTTGTTCCAATGCAAGCTATATCAAAATAATGAATCCTCAACTTTGAAATATGTATGATCAAACTAAGACATTTATGGAAAAAGACAATTTTCTTTTCAAGATGTTTCCAACTCTAACTTTGAACTTTGAACTGAAATAAAACCATGTCTATATGGTGAAGGGTGTGTGATAGAAGTGTCTAAACGTATGCACCCTGTATTTTAAGATTTTTTATTCCTCTTTTTAGTCAACTTTACCATGAGTGTGTTCACTTATTCTAAGCAGTGTGTGTGTGTGTGTGTTGTAAATAAATCCAAACAATCTAAATGCCATTCTTTTTTAAATCTCCTCATTCTTTGTGCAAGGCTCCTCATAATGATATGGCCTGATAGCACCTAATAGGGCCATTATGGGAGGGTCTTTGTCTTTCTCAGGTGTGAAATGCCACACATATTAATGAGAGATCCACGCCTACTCGCATAAAGCTTTCTCAAACAAAACACGTCATACACATTCTAAAAGACTTTATTGACTTATCTGAATGAGTAGTCAGGATGATTCTCACATAGTTTTGAAGCAAATATTCTAGACTGTGTGATACAATTTTCAAAAGTCTTGTGAAGAAATAATCAATATGTGTTTTGTGGCCTTATTTCAGAAACTTTTATTTTTAGTTTTTTCAATAACCATGCATAAATAATATTCTCTCCAAAATACAAACATGTACATACATGTTGCTCACATATTATGGTAGCCCGGTTTGTGCTATATAGAGTGAATTTACACCTTTGCCATTAACATGTTTATAAATAACTGAAAAAAGCACAAATGTCAGTGCATGTCAAAACATCCCAAGGGCCCCAAAAACCCCTTGGTCCCCAGAGGGTTAAATTATCTTTTGGGGGTAATTTCCAGCCCAGTTTGATGTACGTTTAATATGCGATTAATTAGATTTATTAATTGACACATCATGTAATAATTATATTACAACTTTTAATCTCTTGACAGCCGTAATATGTATTAGAATGGCACAAGTGAAAAGTACTTTCTTCATGGCGTTTTTTCATGGACGCCTCTTTTATGCATTAAATTGACCATAATATAAATGTCAGGACCTGACAAATATTGTCACGGTTCATCAATCCAGGTGTTCTGTTGGGGTGTTTGTAGGCGTGGGTTTGTGGGTGTGTACTACCTGTTTGTTGCTTAGCACCAGCTGATCACTTATCAGCCTTCAGCTGCAGCTTATCATTATGCTTGGTAGCTGTCTTTATATCGCTGGAGTTGTTGGTGCTTGGTGTCGGTTCGTCACTCTTGTTTGTGTCTCTCACACAGTTCCTGTGTCCTAGTCTCCGTGCGGAGTTTATGTCTTTGTTTCCTGCGCATCCAGACCTTTGGGAGATCGCCTGAGTCCATTCACCTGCCATCGAGCTAGCCTTCACTGGGGATTCCCCTTCTCACGTCTCCAGTCGGAGTGTAATCTTCCAGGTCGCCCGCCTGCTAAACGTGGTGTTTTGAGTACTCTCCTGTTCTGTCTGTCAACAATAAACTGCTTAACTTGCATTTGGATCTACGACTCATCCTTGTGACAGAACGAACCGACCTACTGATGGATCCAGCAAGTGCGGCAGAATTGCATGACGTATTGGTCAAGAGTGATGCTCGTCTTCAGCAACAGGAGGAACAAACTATGGCTACGGGTCGTGCTGTTCAGGCGCTAGTTACCCAGGTCTCTGAACTGACGAAACAGGTACAACAATTACGAAGCGAGGCTGCTGCTTCTCAACAACAGGCCGCGGCTAATCCACCGGCTCCAGTGATCCAGACTATCCGTTCCACTGAACCCCGCCTTCCGTCTCCCGCATGCTACTCCGATGAGTCCCAGTTGTGTCGTTCTTTTTTGGCAAAATGTTCACTATACATCTCGCTTCAACCGTTTGCTACGCGTTTCCTACGGAGGAATCCAAGGAATCCATCACTTTACTCGCGGGTAGAGCGGGCAGCTGGGGAATGACTGTTTGGGAGCAGAGACTTCCGTGTTGTGCATCCTTTCAAGCCTTTTCTAGCGAACTCAGAAATGTTTATGATCGCGCTGCCTCTGGCCGAGATGCGGCGCGTCTTCTCGCTACTGAGACAAGGGGAACGAACGGTAACAGACTATTCAATTGATTTCTGTACGTTGGCTACTGAGTGTGGCTGGAATGCTGAGGCCCAATGGGACATGTTTTTACACGGACTTTCTGAATACATTAAGGACGAGATTTACGCTTTGGAATTACCCACCAGGGTGGATAAATTGATTGATCTAGCAGTTCAGGTTGATACTCGACTACGTCGACGAGGTCGTCGGTCACAACAAGGCCACGTGACTTATTCACCTGATTCCAATTTTTCTCCTGACGAGACCACAGCATTTCTTCCTGAACCTGAGCCCATGCAGCTCGGCAGATCTCGCTTATCCTCGGGGGGAAGCAGAGGAGAAAGGAGAGAGGATTGTGTTTTTATTGTGGTACCGCTGGTCATATCGCGCTGCAGTGTCTGGTAAAAGCCAGCACCCGTTTGTAGATAAGAGGTTACTGACGGGTGGGGTTGCACGAACTGAATCCTCTTTTTCTGCCACTCATCTCCCAGTGAGTTTACACTTTCAGACTCTGAGTTTTGACTGTGAGGCCCTCGTTGACTCAGGGGCTGAGGGAAATTTTCTTGATATTGATCTAGCTCACAGACTAAACATACCTATTGTAACACTCCCTCTGCCCATCTCTGTGGTTGCTTTAAATGGGCAATGTTTGCCTTCAGTAACTCACTCTGCCGTCACTGTAAGACTAATTACCTCCGGTAATCATATTGAGAATATTGACTTTCTGTTGATTGACACTCCTTCCTCCCCTGTGGTGTTAGGTCATCCCTGGCTGGTACTCCATAACCCACACATCAACTGGGGCAGGAACTCCATATTAGCCTGGAATGAATCCTGTCATGCTTCTTGTTTATTGTCTGCGTGTTCTTCGGTGTCTGAGTATTTTAATATTCATGTTGACAATATGGCTTGCAATAATGCTGTCTGTTTCATGGATACTCCCGAGGAAGGAGTATCCATGAGTAAGGTTCCTACCACTCCCGAAAGGGAGTGGTGAAACCTTGGGCACATATCCGGGCGGGGTCTCAGGATCACGTGAGAGAAAGCCGGTCCGAATTCCAGGCACGCTTCGTCGACGGAGAATGCGTGCAGGTCCCCTACCCTCTTGATGGAGGCCAGTGCAACCAGGAGCGCTGTCTTCATAGACAGGAACTTAAGCTCAACTGATTGCAGAGGCTCAAAGGGAGTACTCTTCAGGGCAGTTAGAACCACTGAGAGGTCCCAAGAGGGAACGAGAGGAGGGCGAGGAGGATATAGTCTCCTCGCTCCTCTCAGGAAGCTGATGACCAGGTCGTGCTTCCCTACCGACTTACCTTCGACGGGGTCATGATGTGCGGCAATGGCGGCAACATAGACCTTAAGGGTGGAGGGAGACAGCCTTTGCTCCAACCCTTGCTGAAGGAAGGAAAGCACAACGCTGATCGAGCATCTCCGGGGGTCTTCTCGGTGAGAAGAGCACCAGTCAACGAAGAGGTTCCACTTCAACGCATAGACGTGTCTCGTGGACGACGCTCTAGCGGAAGTGATGGTAGCCGCCACCGCTGGTGGAAGGGTACTCAAACCTACCTCGAGCCGTCCAGGAGCCACACGTGGAGGCTCCAGAGATCGGGGCGAGGGTGCCACAGGGTGCCCCGTCCCTGAGAAAGAAGGTCCTTCCTCAGAGGAATGGGCCAGGGAGGTGCTGTCGCGAGGAGTACAAGTTCGGGGAACCAGGTCCGGTTGGGCCAATACAGGCATATTAGCCTGGAATGAATCCTGTCATGCTTCTTGTTTATTGTCTGCGTGTTCTTCGGTGTCTGAGTATTTTAATATTCATGTTGACAATATGGCTTGCAATAATGCTGTCTGTTTCATGGATACTAGAATGTTTCAACTTCACTCAGCATGTCAACTTTCCGACACACAAACACGGACATGTATTAGATCTGGTTTGCACTTCAGGAGTACTTATTGATCATCTTGAGTGTACTGATGTATGTATAAGTGATCACAAGCTCCTCACGTTCAATCTAACTCCTCCTTCTTTACAGACAGTGAAAGAACGTGTTATCTGTTTTAGGAAAATCAGTGATATTGATCTTGATCGTCTTAGTCAATCTATGTGTGATTTACCTGTTGCAGCCTCTGTTGATCAGTACAATGCTGCTTTTACATCTATTCTGGATGAGTTTGCCCCTCTAAAAGAACGTGTTGTTTCTTTTAAGAGGTCATCTCCCTGGTATACATCTGAGTTGCGCAAGTTGAAGGCGATAGGCAGGCAGTTGGAACGGAAATATAAAAAAATCAGGCCTCACAGTTCATAGACTAATGTTTGATCAGCATCAGATTGAGTATCATAATGCTCTTAAAGCTGCAAAAGTGGCATATTATTCTACAATTATTAGTAGTAACATCTCAAATCCCAGAGTTTTGTTTAGAACAGTCAATAATCGAATTAAATCTCCCAGTAACTTTAACTGTCCTTCCACTGAGCAGTGTAATGCATTTCTCAATTATTTTTCATCTAAGATTGAGAATATCTATAACGCTATTGCCTGTGAAGATGCTTCTGAGTTTGTTGAGGTGTATCCTCCTAATCTCTCTGGTCTGTCTTTTTCAAGTTTCAGTACTGTTGATTTTGATTTTATTTCTAAACTTGTTTTGTCAATGAATTCTACTACTTGCATACTTGATCCACTACCTACGACTGTTTTGAAAAACTGTCTGCCTGTCATTGTGCCCCACATCACTGCTATTGTCAGTACCTCACTCAACACAGGGAATGTCTCTTCTGCTTTAAAAATTGCTGCAGTTACACCAGTTCTTAAAAAGCCTGGGAGTGATATCACCGATATGTCAAATTATCAACCCATCTCGAATTTACCTTTCCTGGCAAAAGTACTTGAACGTGTGGTTGTTGGGCAACTCCATACTCATCTTTCTACGTATAGCATACTAGACTTTTCAATCCGGGTTTAGATCTGGCCACAGTACAGAGACCGCTCTAGTCAGGGTCCTGAATGACCTCCTCGTTATAGCTGACTCTGGGGCTTGTGGCATTTTGGTTTTATTAGACATTAATGCTGCATTTGATACCATATGTCACTGCATATTATTGGACAGATTGCATACGTGGACCGGTCTGTCTGGAACTGTGTTAAACTGGTTTAAATCCTACCTCTCAAATCGTTCCCAATTTGTCTACCTGGGTTCTAACAGATCTCAGACTGTGCCTCTATGTCAGGGTGTCCCTCAGGGGTCAGTTTTGGGTCCTGTTTTATTTAGTAATTATATGCTACCTATTGGGCAGATCATTCGGAGGTATGGCCTGAGCTTCCACTGTTATGCGGACGACACCCAGATTTATATCAGCTCTCAGCCTGATTTTAATTATTCCTCTTCAAAACTTTCTGACTGTTTGTTGGAAATTAAAGCATGGATGAAACGTCTACGGTTACGTATGTAACCCTCGTTCCCTGAGTAGGGAACGGAGACGTTACGTCGGATGACGACGAATAGGGTTTCGCTTAGAAAGCCTATCAACTTCGAGTATTACAAAACGAGCCAATGGCAAAGAAATGCCATGGGTCTGCGGAATTTGCATGACAAAACTCCGCCCCACCTCGTGGGTATAAAAGGAGGAAGTCCGCAACAGCAGTTTATGTTTCTTCGCTGAGGAGCCAAGACTGAGCTCAGGCGATCCCCGCGGTACAGCGGAAGTGGCAGGCAGACGTAACGTCTCCGTTCCCTACTCAGGGAACGAGGGTTACATACGTAACCGTAGACGTTCCCTTTCGTTGTCACTCCGAGTTACGTCGGATGACGACGAATGGGGTTACCAGTCTAATCACGCCACCTTCTCAGCTGTCTTCCAGTGCCCTGCGTAAATCAAGATCCCTGTCAAGACTGGACGAAGGACTCCATTTAACACAGGAATACCAAGGTACACTGGGAAGCATATCCCAAGCTAGGGGAAGTATGCAATTAATGCCAACCCAGAGGGGGGGGGGGGGACTTAGAGAATACACATATGACCCGAAGGATGCATATCGGGAAAACTGGGGTGTCCAGCCGCAGGTGGAATATTTCAACCCCAGGGGTGGCAAGGTGGCTTGCCAAGGGAAAGACACATGCTCATAGAGGCTTACAGTGGAAATACACATGTGGGGGTCGCTCAGGGGAGGGACCATGCACACGGGAGGCACCTAGCCGACGCGCAGGCAAGAGACACTGGCGCCGACGTCAGGAGTGCTGGAGGAGCTCAGGGCTTTCGGAAAAGCTCACCTGAGGAGAATATCGCACGTATCCAGTCCGTGGAGTCGAATGGCGAGCAAGCGAAGACACCTGAGCGGGTCCGGTACTAGCTAGTTGAAGCGAGTACATGAGACGACACTGGCTCCACTCGGAGATTATAGAATCTGGCGAATGTGTTAGGTGTCGCCCAGCCTGCAGCTCTGCATATGTCTGTTAGCGAGGCGCCATGCGCTAGAGCCCAAGAGGATGCCACACTCCGGGTGGAGTGGGCCGTCACACCAAGGGGGCACGGTCGACCTTGCTGCTGGTATGCCAAGGCAATGGCGTCCACTATCCAGTGAGACAACCTTTGCTTGGAGAGAGCCTTTGCCTTCAGCTTCCCACCATAACAGACAAAGAGCTCTTCTGAGGTCCTGAAACACTGCGTCCTGTCTACATAGGCGCGAAGAGCGCGTACTGGACAGAGCAGTGCCAAGGCTGGGTCTGCCTCCTCCGGGGGCAGCGCTTGCAGGTTCACCACCTGGTCCCGAAAGGGAGTGGTAGGAACCTTGGGCACATATCCGGGCCGGGGTCTCAGGATCACGTGAGAGAAAGCCAGTCCGAATTCCAGGCACGCTTCGTCGGCGGAGAATGCGTGCAGGTCCCCTACCCTCTTGATGGAGGCCAGTGTAACCAGGAGCGCTGTCTTCATAGACAGGAACTTAAGCTCAACTGATTGTAGAGGCTCAAAGGGAGTACTCTTCAGGGCAGTTAGAACCACTGAGAGGTCCCAAGAGGGAACGAGAGGAGGGCGAGGAGGATATAGTCTCCTCGCTCCTCTCAGGAACCTGATGACCAGGTCGTGCTTCCCTACCGACTTACCTTCGACGGGGTCATGATGTGCGGCAATGGCGGCAACATAGACCTTAAGGGTGGAGGGAGACAGCCTTCGCTCCAACACTTGCTGAAGGAAGGAAAGCACAACGCTGATCGAGCATCTCCGGGGGTCTTCTCGGTGAGAAGACCACCAGTCGACGAAGAGGTTCCACTTCAACGCATAGACGTGTCTCGTGGACGACGCTCTAGCGGAAGTGATGGTAGCCGCAACCGCTGGTGGAAGGGTACTCAAACCTACCTCGAGCCGTCCAGGAGCCACACGTGGAGGCTCCAGAGATCGGGGCGAGGGTGCCTAAGGGTGCCCCGTCCCCGAGAAAGAAGGTCCTTCCTCAGAGGAATGGGCCAGGGAGGTGCTGTCGCGAGGAGTACAAGTTCGGGGAACCAGGTCCGGTTGGGCCAATACGGCGCGACCAGAATGACCTGCTCCTCGTCCTCCCTGACCTTGCGCAAGGTCTGCGCAAGAAGGCTCACTGGGGGAAACGCATATTTGCGGCCCGGCGGCCAGCTGTGCGCCAGTGCATCCGTGCCGAGCGTGCCCTCGGTCAGGGAAAAATACAGGGCGCAATGGGTCGAGTCGTGAGAGGCAAACAGATCTATCTGTGCGTCCCCGAACTGGTCCCAAATCAGCTGAACCGACTGGGGATGGAGTCGCCATTCTCCAGGGAGGGGCTGAAGCCGTGAGAGCTCGTCGGCTGCACAGTTCAGCGCTCCGGGAATAAAAATGGCTCGAAGCGACCTCAGATGCTTCTGACTCCATAGGAGGAGGTGGCGGGCGAGTTGTGACATACGGCGGGAGCGTAGACCACCTTGATGGTTGATGTACGCAACAGTCGCGGTATTGTCTGAACGGACTAGCACGTGTTGACCCCGGAGCAACGCCCGGAAGCGGTGCAGGGCAAGACGTACTGCCAACAACTCGAGGCAATTGACATGCCATAGCCGCTGGGGTCCTGTCCAGGAGCCCGCAGCAGCATGTCCATTGCACATGGCGCCCCAGCCCGTGGTGGAGGCATCTGTTGAGACAACAACATGCCGGGAAGCTCGTTCCAGGGGGACACCCGCCCTGAGAAAACTGAGGTTCGACCACGGGGTGAGGAACTGACGGCAGGTCGGAGTAACTGGTACCCGGAGCGTGCCTTGATGCCATGCCCACCTCGGGACTCGGTCGCGAAGCCAAAGCTGAAGCGGTCTCATATGAAGCAATCCGAGCGGCGTGACCGCGGCTGCAGATGCCATATGCCCCAGGAGCCTCTGAAAATGTTTCAGTGGAACCGCATTCTTGCTCCTGAGATGTTTCAGGCAAGTCAGCAGTGACTGCGCGCGCTCGCTCGTAAGCTGCGCGGACATGGCGACCGAGTCGATGTCCATACCGAGAAAAGAGATCCTCTGCACGGGGCAAAGTTTGCTCTTCTCCCAGTTGACCCGAAGGCCCAGACGAGCTAGGTGCCGGAGCACTAAGTCCCTGTGTTCGCAAACCTGATCTCGAGAGTGAGCTAAGATCAGCCAGTCGTCGATATAACTCAGGATGCGGACCCCGTGCTCCCGAAGGGGAACAAGGGCAGCCTCGACGACCTTCGTGAAGATGCGAGGAGACAGGGCCAGCCCGAAAGGGAGGACCGCGTACTGGTATGCCTGCCCCTCGAAAGCAAACCGTAGGAACGGTCTGTGGCGAGGATGAATGGAGACATGGAAGTAGGCGTCCTTCAGGTCGATCGCTGCAAACCAATCCCGGGGCCGCACGCATTCGAAAACGCGTTTGGCGGTGAGCATCTCGGACTCCCCTGAAGCGGGGAGGAGACCGTGCGAACTGACTCGCATAGCCGAGCCTGATGGTGCGCGCGATCCAGCGGGACAGACGGGGAAGCTCTAACCAGGCTCCCAGGAACTGAACCAGCGGGATCATGCGGACGACAGGCGTCCCCCCGGAGGGGCAGCGAAGCGGAGTAACTGGCCCAGACGTGGACGGCATAGCGGCCCGGTGTGGGGGCACAGTTAGCAACCGCGCCCTGGCAGAGGGGGCCAGGGGAGGACCAGGCTGATCGTCCCGCGGGGGCCTGCTCTGCCAGGGGTCTGGCGACAGAGGGGGACAGGGGCGAAGCGGTCCGGGGACGGCACGCCGCGTCAACCGCCTCTGGGACAGAGGGGGGCGAGGAGAGCACGGCTTGTGGGCGGCGCTCTGTGTCGCCCGAGAACTCTGTGGGCTCAGGGAAGAGAGGGTCGTTTCTGTCTTTAACCACTTTAGGGTGCTGCCCACCCATGCCCTTACTTAGCTGCTGGTATGCCAAGCCCTTACTTAGCACCAGCTGATCACTTAACAGCCTTCAGCTGCAGCTTATCATTATGCTTGGTAGCTGTCTTTATATCGCTGGAGTTGTTGGTGCTTGGTGTCGGTTCGTCACTCTTGTTTGTGTCTCTCACACAGTTCCTGTGTCCTAGTCTCCGTGCGGAGTTTATGTCTTTGTTTCCTGCGCATCCAGCCCTTTGGGAGATCGCCTGAGTCCATTCACCTGCCCTCGAGCTAGGCTTCACTGGGGATTCCCCTTCTCACGTTTCCAGTCGGAGTGTAATCTTCCAGGTCGCCCGCCTGCTAAACGTGGTGTTTTGAGTACTCTCCTGTTCTGTCTGTCAACAATAAACTGCTTAACTTGCATTTGGATCTACGACTCATCCTTGTGACAAATATGTTGATTCTTCTCATCCCAGTGATTGTTGGCCAAACTGAGCTGTTTATCTTTAGATATGTTTAGATTTTGTGGGGAACTATTAGACCTTCACTGTGTAACAACACTGCGGAACACAAGAGGTTTGTGTTTACTTTCACATGTCTCCTGCCTCTGCCTTTTCATTCAGACTGAATAGAATGAGGCTGTTTAATGCTGACTCAACACACAAGTAGAAGCACAACAATGCATATGAATGTTTCTGAATGGAAAGGCACAAGTTAGTGTGTTTATTGAGTGTGTTTTATATTTTTCTGCACCCCATAGGTGTCATTGTGTTGTGTGGTGGACTCATGGATATTAATTAGTTTGTATACATGATATCTAACATGGTTTTTAACCCGCCGTCCATGAATGAAGCCTATGTGCCACTGTCAGTTTGGAAACCAGAACAAGAAAACCGAGCTAAAACATTGAGATTACAAAATTCTGGGAATTCTCATGCTTCCACACACAGTATTGCGCATTATCTGTGTTTGTGGGAATTACTCTTGGAATGATTCATCAGTGACTCATGGTAGTTAGGGGGGTGATTCCAGACAGCATGACACACGTGTTCCTTCAGTCAGTGGAGTACCACAAGGTTATATATCAGGACCAATCAGTTGTATGTTTTTTATTAAGCTGAGTTTATCCAACCGCATCTGTGTGGCTTGAATTGCCTGCCTGCAGAAAGCGCTGAGAGATGCATGATGTTATATTTTGAATGATTCAGCAGTAAATGAATGATTCAAATCATTCATGTCTGAAAACCTGTAACCTGTTTGCACTCTTTTGTTTGAAGTGGTTGTTTCAGTCCAAGTAATTGTCTAGTCATCTTAGCTGGATAATTTGATTCAGATAGTTCCCAACATTGAAAAAACATGCCCCTTGATCTTCTGTTCTTTCTTTTTTTCTGCAAAAGAATCATGTACCACACGTCCATGACTAATAGATGTTTCAATACGTTTGTTTTCTGTCCTATTTTAGGGCAGGAATTCCCAACCAGCAGTTTGTGATGAAACTGTCTGTCTATTTACTTATCTAGCCTTATCTTTATCTGTCTGGCTGTTCTTCTTTCTGTTTTATCCATCCATCCATCCATCAATCCATCCATCCATCTGTCTCAGTTTCTGTTATTTTCCTTTGAAAAAAACAGACAGTTAAACAAAAACAGACTGACACTCTCTATTGGTCTATCATATCACTCTGTCTGTTCCTCTCCTGTACTTTTGCTGGTCTGTCTCTGTCTTTCTTTCCGTCCATCTGTCTATTTTTCTGTCCATCTGTCTATTTTTATGTCTGTCTACTTGTCTGACTACTTATCAGTCTATCGATCTTTCTGGCTTTCTGTTCCTCTTTTCTGTCTTTTTTTCCTGTCTGTCCTTTTATCTGTCTCACTTGTCACTCCATCTCTCTCCATGCCTACATCAGATCTGTGCAGGTTTGCACCACATGTATCTTACGTCATATGAACCTGCTTGGGATTAAGCATGTCTTTCTACATGCTATGTGGAATTACAGCATGAAACATAGAGGTATTGTGTCTCATTTTTGATCTCAGAGCTCTTTGATTTCGAGGGGATTACAGCACAAGTGAAGCAGACCTCCACTATGAAGTTTTGCCCTCTTGGATTACCATGTTAGGTATAATTAATCTCTAGGGCAACTGCTGTCCCAGTCTCGCGTCTGTAGGAATGACAGTGCCTCACATGAACCTCTGGTCTCATAAATTCCTTCCGGAAGGCGTAAGAGAGCTTGTGTTCAGAGCCTTAATGCCAATGCAGAATAAACAGTAAACATCGTAAAAGAAAGAATAAAGATATAAAACCACACAATTGAATGGAAACTTTGTAAAAAAACTTGCACTCTTTTGTGGTATTCTCAAAAAGTGTAAAAGTGTTTTCTATTGTTGCTCGAAAGCCTTTGAATCGGGAGTTCTTTGAAATTTAGATATAAGAACACATATCTGAATCGTATTATTTGCAGTTGTTTGTTCATATATATATATATATATGTACACACATAAACACACACACACACACACACACACACACACACACACACACACACAACACACACACACACACACACACACACACACATATTATACTATACTGTATATGTGTGTATTTATATTATGTGTGAAATAAAATAATTAATAAAAGAAAATATTGAATATGTATTTATTATATAGCCAGAATATATAATATATGTATTATAAAATATAATTTAGCCAGAATTGCAAGAATATTGTGTGCTAAAATCCATTTAACCCTCTGGGGACCAAGGGGTTTTTGGGGCCCTTGGGATGTTTTGACATGCACTGACATTTGTGCTTTTTTCAGTTATTTATAAACATGTTAATGGCAGAGGTGTAAATTCACTCTATATAGCACAAACGGGGCTACCATAATATGTGAGCAACATGTATGTACATGTTTGTATTTTTGAGAGAATATTATTTATGCATGGTTATTGAAAAAACTAAAACTAAAAGTTTCTAAAATAAGGCCACAAAACACATATTGATTATTTCTTCACAAGACTTTTGAAAATTGTATCACATAGTCTAGAATATTTGCTCCAAAACTATGTTAGAATCATCCTGACTACTCATTCAGATAAGTCAATAAAGTCTTTTAGAATGTGTATGACGTGTTTTGTTTGAGAAAGCTTTATGCGAGGAGGCGTGATCTCTCATTAATATGTATGGCGTTTCACACCTGAGGAAGACAAAGACCCTCCCATAATGGCCCTATTAGGTGTGCTATCAGGCCATATCATTATGAGGAGCCTTGCACAAAGAATGAGGAGATTTAAAAAAGAATGGCTTTTAGATTGTTTGGATTTATTTACAACACACACACACACACACACACACACACACACACACACACACACACACACACACACACACACACACACACACACACACACACACTGCTTATAATAAGTGAACACACCCATGCTAAAGTTGACTAAAAAAAGGAATACAAAATCTTAATGCCTTAATAAAAAAAATGAGGAAAACTCCAACCTTTAGGGACATGAATAATGTCCTTGAATTCTTTGTGAATGAATAATGTATCGCAAATAATTGAATGTTCTTCTTTAAAATACAGGGTGCATACGTCTGGACACTTCTATCACACACCCTTCACCACATAGACATGGTTTTATTTCAGTTCAAAGTTCAAAGTTAGAGTTGGAAACATCTTGAAAATAAAATTGTCTTTTTCCATAAATGTCTTAGTTTGATCATACATATTTCAAAGTTGAGGATTCATTATTTTGATATAGCTTGCATTGGAACAAACACTATAACATCTTAGTTGATTAGTTTATTGACAAAACATACTATAGGCCTATATTTAACATATGAGCAGAAACTCCTAACAAAAGCTTATTTGATGTCTATTTTAGAGTAAAAACTTTATCCAAAACTAGTCAACGAAATGTTGTCTTTTATTTCGTCTGTAACAGTGCGTATCTGTGCATTCGTTCATTCATTCATTCATTCACACACACAGAAACATGATTCACATTTAAACAGTATGCTATTTTTCCGTTTACAGACACTAACGTTATTCTATATCGCGATTAGAACAAAGCACAAGCATAAAACACTTACACTTGTCAGCTGAATCTGTTGCTCCTCCTCGAAGTGAAAATAAACCAGCAATTGTTCTGATGTCGGTAAATGTCCCAGGATTGTTCCTCATATAGCCGCGCAAGACGACAGTAGATTAATCTGACTAAAAAATATAGTGTGTTTTCAGAGTTTATGGGCGTTAACGCGTCTCAATGGGTTGCTTCACATATTTGCGTTTGAATATCGCGTGCTCTCCATGGGCGTGTCATATTACCAGAGATAATGAGCTGAGAGAAAGATAATTAGAATGGCTGACACGTCTCTCTTTTTATATAAATGTGTTACGACCCTATGATTTGTATTTTGTTATCTCTGTTGTTTTGTCAGTCTCTCAGTGTGTCTGTTTAGGAACGTTTGATTGGTTCCTGACGGATGATTGGAACGTCCATCTGATTGGTTCCTGCACGATGATTGCTGCTCGATCCTGATTGGTGCAGCTTGTTTTAAAAAGAGACATCACTTCCTTTACAGGAAGTCAGGAGATATTGTGTTTTGAGCAGAGAGAGAGTTTGTGATTTGAGTGTTAGTGATTTGAGTGTTAAGAGTTTTGAGACTGAGTAGCCGGTTTTTTTTTGTTTGTTTGTTTAATTTGAAAGAGAGAGTTTGTGATTTGAGACTGTTAAGAGTGTTTGAGTGTTAAGAGTATTGAGACTGTGAGTACTGTTTGTTTATTTGTTTTGAAAGCTGTTTGTATCTGAATATCCTCATTGGTATATTTGACCCTTTGCCTGTTTACCGACACTGATTTGGACTGCACTTTTCAGTTTGTTTGCCTGGCTGTATATATTGTAAACACTGAATGATTTTTGGGAAAGTAGGGAGCTCAACGCCATTATTTTCTTTATTGTAACCTGTTTAATCTCTGTTTTTGGTTAGGGAGATAGGTTTATTGATTGTATCTTCATTTTCTTTTCTTTTGGGTTAAGGTTTAGGAAAGAGGTTTAAATTTAAGGTTGTTTTGTTTGTTGTTTTGGCTTTGTCAGCTCCTGAATCGTAAGTCCCAAAGTAAGGAAATAAATAACTTTTGTTCCACTTCCTCGCTTTTCGTTGACTCTTTCATGTTGCCCCTTTTCCCCCTAGACGGGGTGTAACATGAAATTGGGGGCTCGTCCCTTGGCTAGATATTAGCCACATTTGTTTTGCTAGTGTTTGCCTGGGGATTTTCTTTTTGTGTGGGAGGAAATATAGAGATTGGCATGGCATCAAAATTCGAACTAAATTCACGATCGCTCCTACAGAGGAGAAATTTGAAAAATGTCGTAAAGATGATTTTTTGTTAATTGCGGATTTCTTTGATATAGTTGTACCTCGAAATGCGCTTAAGAGAGAGATTAAGGAGGTACTGCATATGGAGCTTGTAAAGCAAAAGATCTTGCCTGGTGTTGAAAGTGAGGTTACGGGTGTTGCATCTTCAGCACTGTCTGAGGATTTGGATACTGTCGAGGCGGGGTTCAAATTTGGTGATGGGGCTCGCATGGATCCCGGTAGTCCTCCTGCACCGAAAGATCAATTGTTGGCGATCCGGTTGAAAGAACTGGAATTGGAATTAAGCCGACAACAATACCAAAGTCAGATGTTACATGTCCGAGCTGTTGAGCTTGAGACAAAACGAGACATCCGGTTGAAAGAGCTGGAGCTTGAGCTAAAACGCGAGCAGGCCCGGCATCCACCTTCTGGGTTGCGGGGAAATACCCCTGTGCTAAGCCCAGCAGACAGCTCCTCTCCTCTCCCTACAGCGTCGCCGGTAAGTCATGAATTCGATGTTAGTAGGCAAATTTCACTAGTTCCTATATTTAGAGAGAGTGAAGTTGACACCTATTTCACTGTTTTCGAGCGCATCGCTGCCACATTAAAGTGGCCTGTAAATATTTGGCCTTTATTGTTACAATGCAAACTTGTTGGTAAGGCGCAAGAAGTATGTTCCGCGTTGACGCTTGAGCAAAGTTTAGACTATGGCGCGGTTAAATCGGCCGTGTTAAGAGCGTATGAATTAGTTCCGGAGGCTTATCGACAAGTTTAGAAAACATGTGAAAACCCCCAGTCAAACATTTGTTGAATTTGCACGTGAGAAAACCACACTTTTTGAAAAATGGTGTACTGCCTGTAAAGTTACAACTTTTGAGCAATTGAAAGAGCTAATTTTAATGGAAGAGTTCAAAAACTGCATTTCAGAAAAGATTGTAGTTTATTTGAATGAACAAAAGGTTTTGTCACTGTCAGAGGCGGCTGTCTTTGCTGATGAGTTTGTGCTCACGCACAAAGTTTATTTTCCGCCCCCACGATCTTCACATCACACTACTGTAGATCGCCATCATAGTTCTAGAAATGCAGTGGTTGCTCAAAAGGATCAGACTTCTGATTCTTCAATGATGTTGCGGGAATGTTTCTATTGCCATGAGAAGGGTCATTTGATTGCTGCTTGTCCTGTGCTGCAGCGGAAAAATCAGAGAAAAAGCGTAGCGTTTGTGCGTACTCACTCTTCCAATTCTCTGCTATCTATTGATCCCTCCTTTGAACCTTTTGTATGTGAAGGGACAGTGTCGTTTTCTGAGTTGGACTCCGAACCCAAACCAGTACGTATCTTGCGAGATACGGGTGCCGCGCAGTCATTTATTCTGGCAAATGTGCTCCCGTTTTCTTCACAGTCTAGCTGTAATTCAGATGTTTTAGTTCAGGGAATTGAACTTGGTGTAGTCAGAGTTCCCTTGCATTCTGTATATTTACGTTCTGACATTGTGACTAGTTTAGTTAAAGTGGCCGTACGTACTCAGTTACCACTGAAAGGAATCTCTCTTATTCTGGGGAATGATTTAGCCGGAAGTAAAGTTTCTTGTCTTCCCGAGGTCACTGATGTACCTTGTGCATCAGAAAATGATGTGTTGACTCAGGAATTTCCTAGTGTATTCCATTCTTGTGTTGTGACTCGAGCGCAAGCTCATAAGTTTGAAAACGAGATTGATCTCTCTAACTCGTTCATGAGTTTAGATTTTCCAGGTGTTGAGGATTCTGTAGATGCTCGTTCAGAGAATTTGAGTTTTGAACCTAGACTTGACTTTCCTTTTGACAGAAAACAGTTAGTAGAGGCACAAAATGCTGATGATACTTTGACTTCACTTATTTCTGCAGTGATTGATAAGTCCGAACTACCCGATCACGCTGTTGCTTATTTTTTAGATGACGGTGTGCTCATGCGTAAATGGAGTCCTGAGAACTTGAAGCATGACTGGAGTGCTGTTTTTCAGGTAGTCCTTCCAAAGTCTTACAGAGACTATGTGCTGAGTGTGGCTCATGATCATGAACTTTCTGGTCACCTAGGTATTAAGAAAACCTACACTAATCTCCTGAAACATTTTTTCTGGCCCGGTATGAAATCCACTGTGTCCCAGTATTGTCGTTCTTGCCATGATTGTCAAGTTGCTGGAAAACCGAATCAGGTTATTTCACCAGCCCCCTTAAAGCCTATCCCAGTGATGAATGAACCATTCGAGAAGCTTGTGATTGATTGTGTTGGTCCTTTACCAAGAACTAAGTCTGGTCACTCATACTTACTAACTTTGATGTGCTCTGCTACTAGGTTTCCAGAAGCCATTCCACTACATTCATTGAAGACCCCTACAATTGTGAAAGCAATTGTAAAATTCTGTGCAACCTTTGGTCTACCTAAGTTTATTCAGTCTGATCAAGGATCTAATTTCATGTCTAGAGTATTCCGTAAGGTAATGAAAGAGCTGAACATTCAACATTGCGTATCTAGTGCCTATCATCCTCAGTCTCAAGGTGTGCTTGAAAGATTTCATTAGACTCTTAAGACCATGATTAGAACTTACTGTCTCCAGCATAAGAAAGAGTGGGACGAGGAGGTTCCTCTTCTGTTTTTTGCTGTTCGCAATACGGTACAAGAATCACTTGGATTCAGTCCAGCAGAGTTAGTTTTTGGCCATTGTCTGCGAGGTCCATTAAAGGTGTTACAAGAACAGTTACTCTCTGAAAGTCAGTCGGTTACTCCTTGTTTGAATGTGCTAGATCATGTGAGTTCATTTCGTGAACGTTTACATTCAGTGTGGCAATTAGCACAACAGTCACTAACAAACTCCCAGTCTCGTATGAAAAGCAGATATGACAAAGTCTGTTCAACGCTCATTCAAGGTTGGTGATCAAGTTCTTGTATTGCTGCCTTTGCCCGGCTCAGCTCTACAAGCAAAGTTTGCGGGGCCGTATGTGATTGAGGAAAAGTTAAGTAATACTGACTACGTAGTACGAACTCCTGAAAGAAAGCGAAAGACTCGCATAGGCCACATAAACATGCTTAAACTGTATGTCTCTCGATCTAACTTTAAAGATTCTGCCGATTCTCCAGTGTCTACTCCTGCTGTTGTAACTTCTGTGGATGTGGTTCCTTCTGAATACTCTCCTTCTATTGATGATCTTCACTTAGGAAGTGCTTGCCTTTCTGGTGCTCGTTTGCAAAATTCGGAAACTCTTGTAAGTCTCAGTTCTAAACTTTCACATTTATCCAGATCTTCCCAAAGTGAACTGATACAGTTAATTAATAGATACTCTACACTTTTCTCAGATGTACCTACTGTGACTAATGTGTTGAAACATGACATTGATGTTGGTGATCATCGTCCAGTTAAGCAAAACGCTTATCGTGTCAATCCTGTAAAGCGTGAGATAATGAAACAAGAAACCCAGTATCTCATTGAAAATAGTCTGGCTGCGCCAAGCTCTAGTCCATGGTGTTCTCCTTGTTTAATAGTTCCAAAACCTGATGGGACATCACGTTTTTGTACAGATTACCGGAGAGTTAATCAGTTAACAAAGTCAGATTCTTACCCTCTTCCCAGAATGGAGGATTGTATTGATCGCATTGGAAGCGCTAAGTTTGTAACTAAGTTGGACTTGCTTAAAGGGTATTGGCAGGTGCCGCTTACCGAGCGTGCTTCTGAGATCTCAGCCTTTGCCACCCCAGATGCCTTTCTGCAATATAACGTTTTAGCTTTCGGCCTCAAAAACGCTCCAGCTACCTTCCAACGTTTAATGCATAAAGTTTTAGCCAATGTGAACAATTGTGAGGCTTACCTCGATGATATAGTGTGTTACTCCGATACATGGAGTAGTCATTTACAAACCCTAGAAGAAGTGTTCTTAAGGTTGCAAGCTGCTAATCTTACTCTTAATTTGGCAAAATGTGAATTCTGTCATGCCACTGTCACATACTTGGGTAAAAAGGTTGGTCATGGTTCCGTTCGCCCTGTAGAAGCTAAGGTTCAATCCATTGTTGAGTTTCCTGTGCCCAAATCTAAAAGGGACCTCAGACGGTTCCTTGGAATGGCTGGCTACTACAGAAATTTCTGTAAAAACTTTTCTGACGTTGTAAAACCTCTCACAGACAACCTCCGTAAAGCTGTGTTTTTTAACTGGAATTCTGAGTGTGAACTTGCTTTTGAGTCTTTGAAAAATTTGTTGTGCAATGCTCCTGTTTTGGCTGCCCCAGACTTCTCTAGACCTTTTAAACTTGAAGTAGATGCTAGTAGTACGGGTGCCGGTGGTGTCTTACTGCAGGAAGATGACCAAAGAATTGACCATCCGATATGTTTCTATTCAAAGAAATTTAATCGCCATCAACTCAATTACAGTACCATAGAAAAAGAAGCATTAGCTCTTTTGTTAGCTCTTCAACATTTTGAAGTTTATGTTGGTTCCAGTTCACAACCCGTTGATGTATTTACAGATCATAATCCACTTGTCTTTTTGCAGCGTATGTGTAATAAAAACCAGAGACTTATGCGTTGGGCACTCATTTGTCAAAGTTTTAATTTGCACATTAAGTACAAGAAAGGTGTTGAAAATGTAATTGCAGACTCTTTGTCCAGATGTCATTTGTAAACTTGTAACCATGTTTACTCCTATGTGTGGGGGTGTTACGACCCTATGATTTGTATTTTGTTATCTCTGTTGTTTTGTCAGTCTCTCAGTGTGTCTGTTTAGGAACGTTTGATTGGTTCCTGACGGATGATTGGAACGTCCATCTGATTGGTTCCTGCACGATGATTGCTGCTCGATCCTGATTGGTGCAGCTTGTTTTAAAAAGAGACATCACTTCCTTTACAGGAAGTCAGGAGATATTGTGTTTTGAGCAGAGAGAGAGTTTGTGATTTGAGTGTTAAGAGTTTTGAGACTGAGTAGCCGGTTTTTTTTGTTTGTTTAATTTGAAAGAGAGAGTTTGTGATTTGAGACTGTTAAGAGTGTTTGAGTGTTAAGAGTATTGAGACTGTGAGTACTGTTTGTTTATTTGTTTTGAAAGCTGTTTGTATCTGAATATCCTCATTGGTATATTTGACCCTTTGCCTGTTTACCGACACTGATTTGGACTGCACTTTTCAGTTTGTTTGCCTGGCTGTATATATTGTAAACACTGAATGATTTTTGGGAAAGTAGGGAGCTCGACGCCATTATTTTCTTTATTGTAACCTGTTTAATCTCTGTTTTTGGTTAGGGAGATAGGTTTATTGATTGTATCTTCATTTTCTTTTCTTTTGGGTTAAGGTTTAGGAAAGAGGTTTAAATTTAAGGTTGTTTTGTTTGTTGTTTTGGCTTTGTCAGCTCCTGAATCGTAAGTCCCAAAGTAAGGAAATAAATAACTTTTGTTCCACTTCCTCGCTTTTCGTTGACTCTTTCATGTTGCCCCTTTTCCCCCTAGACGGGGTGTAACTAGATGACATAAACGGAGAATATTTATTTTAGTTTTGAATCGGATCATTTAAAAGTACAAACTCAAATGATTTAAAATAAATATTGCTTATGGCTGGGTGAATAGTATTTGCTGAGTTTTGTTGAAGATTAGAGACGTGCTCCAGAAAAAAGTTCACGGTGACTGAGAGGCAGAACGCACACCCTGTTTATATTCTTTATTTTACAAAAGCACAATATTTTATTTCGATTGTATGTGGGCACATAAAAAAGTAGACATTTAACAGATTTTCTCATATTTCTTAACTCTATATGAACAGAAATTATGGTAGAACTTTAAGTCTATTTTTCTGCTATGTGAAAAAAAACGAGCAAAACGCGCCGGTGCATTTCTGGTCCCCAGAGGGTTAATTAATTTTGCCAGATAGTGTGACTGTGTGACGGCCCATGTACTTTACTCAACTGTCCTCTCCAACCACAGCAATAAAGGCATAGTGTAGGCCTCACACTCCCTTCCTCTCCTGTCAGATGTAAATTTTGCTTTCTCCTTTTTGACTGTGTCGCCGTAAGAAAGACAACAATCCTGTGAAATGACAAGGTGTGACACTGATTTCCAATTGCATGCCTGTCAAACAAAACCCGAAGACGTACTGATAAAAGAAAACGGTATGGATTGACGGCAGACGTTATCACATCATCTGTATATACATATTTTAAATCAAGTTCTTGCATGTGTCTGCCCATGACGGATGACACAAGTATGTTTAACCACTTCTCATGCTCAGAGACAGACGTAGAGGAATTGGCTGACCCAAAGCCTGCCTGACCCAAAGTGTTATAATTTTAGACTCGAGTCTCTCACATGGTCTGGAACAAGGACGGCGTTTGGAAATAAACTTGGAATTCAGCTTAATTGTAGTTTACAGATTTAGGAGGGGCCAAGTGTTCAACTTCATTTTCCTGCATAAATAGAGTGTGAGTATAGGCCAGAGACATGGGGTTTGGAAGCCACAAAGGGACTTAGAAAAACTTCAGAGCCAGAAAGGACATTCTGACTTCTACTGTTTCAAAACATTATGGCGCAAAAGACAAACATTGGCTTCATAATGCATAACATACGGTCTAAAACTATACTTTAATTAATGAATGAGGTAGAAACATTATTGTCTTTCGTAATCTACAACAGCTTGCACATAAAGGAAATATTAAATGGGTAAACACCGTTTAAGCAGGCACCGTCAAACTAATTATTTAGTATAGCTAAAAGAAACTTTAAAACGCTAGGTAACAGCTATGAATATAATTTTCATATCGTCCAGATGCGTCTAGAAATAGCTTCCGTAAATCTTTGTTTATATAGCGCTTTATACACTGTATTTCCAATGCAACGACTTAAGCATTTATATTACATTGCAATGAGCTTAATTATCAGCCCCAGAGTGGAAAATGATACTGTATCCGTACCGGCTTGGCCAGTGTGGCCAAATGGTGGAAAAGCACCTATAGAGTATTTGATCTGTAAATACTAACAAGGATTTACCGATCAGAGTTGTAATCTCTTCCATTTTTGGCAATCTGTCTCACTGCTGTTATAATGCTTGACTGATTAATGGAAGAAAATATTAATTTAGGGTTTTTTTTGTGTTTAAGGAGACACTCATGGTCCTTTTCATTCGGATCTGGCCTGCAGATCACAACGGACTGGACATCTGGAGAGCCGGCTGGATTTCCAGGTGGGCCGATCCATCTGTCTGGCATTGGTCTGATAAATAAAGATTATGTGTTTTACATTTATTTACATACTTTGTTCCGGCCATGGCAAGTTCAAAGGATCTCATTTTCTGATGCAGACTGCAGCCACTGTAGGAATTAACCCTTCAAGCTGCTGCCATGAAATATACTGCATGTAGTTCAATATAATGGACATTGGTGGAGGGGTTTCTTTTGGCTTCAGGAGGAATTTAGCAGTATGAAGAACTAGGTGTGCCACTTAAAAGTATAATTAAGGAATAAATAACCAATTTAACCCTAACCCTAAAAAAAAAGATAGGTTTAATTCAATGTAACAGTAAAATAATAGCGACAAATGAGAATTTGACAAATTAATAGACATTTAAAACTGCTTTAAGTTAAATGTAACCAAACACATTGTTTTTTAATTGACAAGTAAATTTTAAACTATATTTAAACTATGTTTCTTTGTCAGTTTCTTTTATTAATAAATTGATAATTATTTCATTTTATTTTTTAAATGGTACTCCTAGTTCTCCATATGAAATAAGCCCTTTCCGAAGTGGCATATAAAAGATCCACAAACATTTTTTATTGTAGAACAATATTTAGGGTTCAGTTTAAAGTTGTCATCAGTATCAAACTTAAGAAAACAGGCTTTCTGCTGGGCACATCATTCACGCACTCTTGTGGCTTGGGAAGAAAATAAAATGTGTGCTGTTTTGGGGGGAGGTGAACAGGCTTGGGAGAGCATGTATATTCATGTTGACAGTCTGAGATATCTTTAAATGAGGGTTAGAGGTTAAATGATTGGAACTTCAAGGGCAGAGATTTGTGCTGGTATGGGATTTGAGAGAAGTCTTCAGGTGAATTCACTTAAAATGGCGCCGTGATCATCAACACTTATTTGTGTGTGCTGTTTTTTTTTTTTTTTGGTGTCAATGACTAAATATGATGCAGAAAAAGTTTTTGTGCTTTTCGGCTGGGGGTTGAATTCATATAGGCTTTAAAGCACCTCAGACTCTTTTCTAAATTGATTCTCACTTTGTCCTTTATGCCTAAGTGGTTGATAGACATACAACCATGTTCGAGTTACAGAACTTTAACCTTCATCATTCCAGTCTTGTATAAACAGTCTCATAGGCGTTTATTTGCATTTGTGACAACCACCTGGAGGCCTGTATTCTGAGCCGCTGTATTATTGACTCCTCCATTATATATGCTGTCTTGAGGTTTGATCTAGTCATGCAGTACATGAGGGAAACCCCACCACTCAATGTCATGCTGAGTGAGATATTTGTCTTTCACCTCTTTCACCTCCTCCCCTTCTTAAGAGTTATTGACAGGTCTAGAAGGCTTCAGGGTGAGTGGAGGAGCATGGAGGGGGCGGGACCCTAGTATTGAGTGACAGCCTACAGTTATTGCATCTACTGACAGATAGATCGTGTCATTAGTTCTCCTTGGAAGGAGGTGCTTTTTGCAGCACTTGAAACATGACTCTGTATTATTCCGCAGGAAGAATGTCAGCGGAAAACTCATATACTTCAGACATGCTGTTTAATACAGGTATTCATGCAGAACTAAAGGGTCTGATATTAGATCAGTGGAATAACTGACAGTGACCTGATTATGTCCGTCACTGCAGCTAGTATGTATTATTAGGTTTGATGGATTCTGTCAGTAAGAGAATTAGGCCTATCTGTTTTCAGTTAGTTTACCTAATGTACGTATATTTACATGATAAGCTAAGGGTGGACGTGCTCTATATTGAGTAAAGTCAGTGCTAAAGGGTGTTTTTATTGGCACAGTGTAGTGTCATGCATTGAGACTTTGACTAGCAGAATCAAGTCTTGTCCATATTCTGGCAAAGAACCACCCATTTAGACAGGAAAAGATTGTTTTACTGACATGTAATGCAACCAATCAGAGATTTTGTTGTTGTTTTAATTCAAAGGTGGCTTTATCTGAAATATTGTATACCAAATTAACTGCTAAGGGAATGGACCACCGGAGGAAAATAGGGGAGGGTCATGTTTTTTTATTCTTTGTTGAGGGGAGGGTCATCCAACTTTTTTTGGTCTAGGGGGAGGGCCACCCAACTTTTGTATTCATGAAAACAGCAACATTTCAAAGTGGCTTGTTTGGTGCATATTTTCCCATGTAGCTCTCTCAGTCTCGGCCCCCCATCGCTAGCAGATGGATCTGACCCAACAAAAATCAGACGTGAAAGATTGGCGCTGTTTGACAGTGCGCGCGCGCTTTGGGAATACGCGCTCAGAAAAAGTGCACCTTAATTTATATAGCGCTTTTCAGTTTCAAAGCAGCTTTAAAGTGATAATAGGAAATGAAAGTAACAGAGATTGTTTTGGCTTTACAACAGCTCTAGAATAAAGTTATTGTCCAGCTAAAGTTAGTTTTGATTGATTCACTTCCATCGCAACGATCATTAGTTATTAACTTGGGGGCTGCTAACACAACACCGTTCTGCCTGGTGGCTCTGAGAATTTTTTATCGCTTCCGTGTAGCCACGTGAATCGGAATTATCCCGACAACGTTTTATCAGTACAGAGGTAAGGGGAAGGAGGCCTTCACTAGGGAGAGACTAGTGACATTTCAGGACTGTGTTGTCGTTGTGTCCAGGCGCAGGTCCTTCATCAGATCCGGATACGGCCTGGATCCGGTGGACTGCGGTAAACCTCGGGATAAACAGAGAGACAAATATTAGCGTAGACGCCATCCTTCTTATGATGTACAAAGTACATCAGGATTTATGGGAAGTGTTCCCGGTTCCGGCTGATCTTATCATTAACATTGAACATTGAATTATAGAGGTCTATAATGTGTTATGTGTATGCTAAGCCAAAGAGATGTGTTTGTAGTCTAGATTTGAACTGACAGACTGTGTCTGCTTCTTGGACAATGGTAGGAAGATTGTTCCAAAGTTTAGGTGCTAAATAGGAAAAGGATCTACCGCCAGCAGTTGGTTTTGATATTCTAGGTATTATCAACTGGCCGGAATTTTGAGATCGCAATAGACGTGAAGGAGTATAATGCGTTAAGAGCTCGCTCAAGTACTGGGGAGCTAAACCATTTAGTGCTTTGTAAGTAATCAGCAATGTTTTAAAATTTAAACGATGTTTAATAGGGAGCCAATGCAGTGTTGACAGAACCGGGCTAATATGGTCATACTTCCTGGTTCTGGTAAGAACTCTAGCTGCTGCGTTTTGGACCAGCTGTAGTTTGTTTATTAAGCGTGCAGGGCAACCACCCATAAGAGCATTACAATAATCTAGCCTTGATATCATGAACGCATGAACTAATTGTTCTGCGTTTGTCATTGAGAGCATATGACGTAATTTAGATTTATTTTTTAGATGGAAAAATGCAGTTATACAGATACTAGACACGTGACTTTCAAATGAAAGATTGCTATCAAAGAGCACACCCAGGTTCCTAACCGACGACGAGGACTTGACAGAGCAGCCATCAAGTGTTAGACAGTATTCTAGGTTATTACATGAGGAAGTTTTTTGTCCAATAATTAGAATCTCTGTTTTTTCAGAATTAAGTAGTAGGAAATTACATGTACAGTAATGTACAGGGTAGCATGTACAGAGTGAACAGCAGCGGTCCTAGTACTGAGCTTTGTGGTACGCCATAGTGAACTTTTGATCGATAAGACATCTCTTCATTTACTGCTACAACCTGATAACGGTCAGATAAGTATGATTTAAACCATGCTAATGCAATTCCACTAATGCCAACATAATTTTTGAGTCTATTTAAAAGAATGTTGTGGTCAATAGAATCAAATGCAGCACTAAGATCGAGTAACAGCTATAGCGAGATACAACCACGATCGGATGATAAGAGCAAATCATTTGTGACTCTAATGAGAGCAGTCTCAGTACTATGGTAAGGTCTAAATCCTGACTGAAAATCCTCACAGATACCATTTCTTTCTAAAAAGGATTCTTTCTAAAAATGTCAGAACAGAACGCCAATTAAATGTTTACCCGGCAAAGCTTTAAAGCAGTGGTTTTCAAAAATTTTCAAGAGCGACTTTTTTATTTTTTATTGACGCGACCAATAGGCCTATATAGGTCTATTCTTATACAATGGGGCTAAAGGCGCATTTAACTTTTTTCTCATTTAAAACACTGTTGTGCACAGATGGTACAAAAATTCAGCTCAGCACTTTTGTTAACAACCGCTTTTGATGATGCACAAGCACTGGTTGATCCTTGACGCAATCACTACACAAAGTTGATTCTGCACTCTTGATCTAGCTATAGTATATATAGGGATGCTAATTAACCGGTTAACCAACCGATCATAGTAATTTTAACCAATTAATAGCCTACTATCATTTTCTGTATGCTTAAAAAATACACTAAAAATATTCCACAACTAATCCTTTAAATGTAATGATATTCCGAACAGAACAAGAATGAAAAAAATAACTATAAACAAGCCAAAACGAAAATAATTTAAAGTGAAAGTGAGCGGTGTTGCTCACGTAACTCTCTCATTCGAATAAAAATGTTTCCATATTCGCAATGTATTTGGATGCTAAACTATTATTTATTATAGGCTTTGTACTTCACTCATGTTCCAATAACGACTCTTGGATGCGCAAAAAATGTGCTTGGAAACATCACAGTGGAGCGGTGCTTACACTGAATGGCATGAATTGTACTACTGACTATTTAAACAGAGCAGTGTAATTTTTATGTTAGGTTGTCTATTTTATTTTGATAATGAACAGGCTGCGATGTCAAGATTGCAATGCTGGAATGTGTGTGTGAGGCGCCGATGCGATGGAATCATAAAAATATACTCCGTTATTTTGTACAGGACATCATTCGAAACTGCAAAGTTTTCACTTATATTTGTGTACTCTCGCAATAAAACACAACATTGTGCTTTTGTAAAATAAAGAAAGAAAACAAACAAACTGCCGTCTCGGTTTCGTTTCTGTCAACTTGTTTGTGAAGCGCCACGCCTCACAGAAATGAACCAAACTCAGCAGCATGCAGTTTTTTCTTTCGTTTTATTAATCTATTATTTAAATATCCATATTTCACGTGTTTCTTTTATATAGGCCTATAGACTATGATTTTATGAAAACAAATTTTGTTTTTTTATTTATTTTTTTATTTAATTATATTTTCCTTAAATCATCCTGGCGACACACCCGAGGGTCGCGACTCGCGACCCAGGGTTTGCGTTAATGTGGTGTGAATGTACGCCGAGTTTTACAGTATTGGGACTGAGGCGCTGTAGCTGATACTACCATATTTCTTCAAAAGCAGATCGTGGAGACATTAAATCATCCACGATCAAAAATCGTAATATCGCATAAGCACAAGTATAAAACGACTGTTATCATGTCTGAAAACAAACACAAGTAACGGAGTTTACAAAACTGTATGGCACTCGTGCTACAGTGGTACATTTATTCATCGCAAAGACCAATTTTTTCGTAGATATATGTCCCACTGTACAGGACCCTTTTTAATGAACGTTTGGTGTAGGTCTATTAGGCATAGAGATATCTGAACATCTTTGCCAAGCGCAAACCAGTACAGAAGTAATCAATAAATTATCGGGGAGGGTCATGCCTGTTTTCACAATCATTTTGGAGGGTCATAGAAAAATGTATTGCTGGCGAAGGGAGGGACAAGTCTATTTTGACTATAGATCTTAAAACTCCGGTAGCCCCGGTAAATAAAAAACGAACAGTCCCTAAGGAGGAAAAAAATGGGGTCGGAAAGATTTTTTGGGGAACCTTATTTGGTAATGCTTCATTTTAAGGTGACATAAGCTGCGTTTCCATTACCCTTCAAATTGCACAAATTGAAATTTCGAATTGAAAATACGGCCAATGGAAACGTAAATTTTGCAAAAACTCACATATATCACAAAAATGTTTTTATGCTCGCATGCAGTGGGGGTTTTCAGGCAATTAGAAAAAGGAATGTCGCAAAACTGCAATGGAAACAGTTTTTGCGCATTTACAGGTCACCTGACATAGATGGCTGGGTATGTTTTGACAGAAGATGAGACAGTTCTTCATTAAACTCATAAAAGACTAAAGAAGTCTTTGCCATGATTTTTGGAATGACTTTTGAAAATTACATTTTAGTCGCATAACATTGGTTAATGTAAACGCCATCATTTCGCAATAGTTTTTTATCGACATTTAGGAAATATCACTAATGTTTTGCGCAAATCTGTAATGGAAATGTGGCTATAGTTACATATTACATATTCTGTAGTAATACTATTAAATGAAATTCGAGCAACTAACCCTAACCAACCTGTAGTTAATAAATATGACTCAGTACTTGTTTGTGTTTGACATTGGATCATTTTACAAAAGATTTGTATTTCAAATAAATGCTGTTCTTTTGAACTTTCTATTCATCAAAGAATCCTGAGAAAAAAAAGGTCATAGTTTCCACAAAATTTTTAAGCAGCACAACATTGATGATAAACAGAAATCAGCCTATTAGAATGATTTTTGATGGATCATGTGACACTGAAGACTGGAGTAATGATTCAGCTTTGATCACAGGAATATATTACCTTTGAAATATATTCACATAGAAAGCAGTAATATTTTGTAATATAATATAATTTTGTAATATAAATTGTAATAATATTGTAATAACATTATTGTTGTTTTACTGTATTTTTTGGTCAAATAAATGCAGCCTTGGTGAGCATTAGTGTTCCGATCCCTGTGCTGTCTTGTGTTCTATAAATACAATGACACATTGCATACATATATTGAACACATTGCAATGACAATAAATAAATAATAATAATACTTCAAAATGACTTTTATGTTGAAGTGTATTCTCTGTTACCTTTGTTTCTGTGTTCACCTTTTTGTTTGGCTCTCCTGTGTTGCCTTGTACCTTGTTTGTCACTATAGTTACCCTCATTATTTCCCATGACAACCAATCACCCCCACCTGTCCCTCATCAGCCCCTTGTTAACCTGTCTATTTACCTGTCTTTGTTCTTCAGGATGTTGTTGTTTGTCGGTCGTTGTTCCTATATGTGTGTTCCTGTCGTTGCTCCCCTGCCTTCTCTTTGTGGATTGTACTCTTTTTCTTGGATTATTCTGCTAATAAACTTGTGCTTGCATCTGGATTGTCTTTCTCTGCCTCGTCCCTGCTCACACGTTACAGCTCACACGTTACAGAACGACTGACCAAAAATGAATCCAGCAGCACAAATTATGCATCTCTGTCAAGGAGATCGACCAATTGAGGACTTTGTGATGGACTTTGTGGAGCTGGCTCACTTGACTTGTATTGACAAGGTATGCCTAATGATATTTTTCCGTGGAGGGCTATCTGAGCCGCTCAGCTCACTAATGCATTTGCATGACCTTAGCTGGACTCTTGAAAATTTTTTTGACTTAGCATTACAGCTGAGCGGCTCTGCATTCACTGCGGGAGTCGCAGAGTCTCCAGAGTCTCCAGCCATCATGGATGCCACGCTGTTTTTATGGCTGTCATGAACATTGTATTTGAAGATACCAAGGGGATTCCTAGGCATTGGAGATTGGCTTCCTGTTTGGGGGATACACCGCTGATGTCGGTGCAAGCAGCCGACATGCCTAGACCAACGCCATCTGTCCTCGGTACTCTTTGTAATGATGGCAGCCATTGTGTGGGTTTGGGCAACAGACTGCTCTTCAGCCCATGAACCCGCTCCAGCCCATAAGTCTGCTCGTTCCCGTTTCTGCCCCAAAGTCCAGTCCTGTGTCGGTTCCAGCTTGTGAACTTCCTGTCTGCTTTGACGCGACCACGGAGGGCATCCCTGAGTTTACTGTCTGTCCTGATATGACCACGGAGTTCATTCCTGAGATTTCAGTCTGCCCTGATGTGACCACAGAGGCTGTTCCTGAACTTCCTGTTTGTCTCCACATGACCACAAAGGTCGTAACTAAACTGCCTGTCTGCCCTGAAATTACCATAGAGGTCAACCTGGAATACCCTGCTGGTCCCTTTATGACCATCGAGGACGCCCTTGAGCTCCCAACCTGTTTTGACACAGCCCCTGAGGCCAACGTTAACCTCTCTGTACTCTGTGTTTCAGTTTCGCCTGATCAGCCGTGGTGGTCTCCAGTTCCACCAGATCTAACGTGGTGGCCCTCAGCTACCCCTTGGTGGTCTTCACTCTGGTAGTCTTCACTGTTGTGGTGGTCATCTGCTCTGCCATAGGGGTCTTTAGTCCCATCTACTCAACTGTGGTAGACTTCTGGTCCACCGTGGGGGTCTTCAGTTCCGTCTACTCAACTGTGTTGGACTTCTGCTCCACCGTGGGGGTCTTCAGTTCCATCTACTCAACTGTGGTGGACTTCTGCTCCACCGTGGGCGTCTTCAGTCCCGTCTGATCTGCTGGGATCTGCATGTCACGATCCCTGTGCTGTGTCTTGTGTTCTGTAAGGACTTTTATGTTGAAGTGTTTTCTCAGTTCCCATTGTTTCTGTGTTCACTTCCTGTGTTTGGCTACTGTTTTGCCTTTTACCTTGTTTGTCGCTATAGTTACCCTCATTAGTTCCCATGACAATAAATCACTCATCAGCCCCTTGTTTCCCAAAACATTAAAAATGGTGTTTGCTAAAGCTTATGTATTTACAATGCCTTATATTTAGGGTTAGATTTTTTCTCTAGAAAAACATGACAATTTAGTTACTTAATTGTGAAAATGTCTAAAGTACAAATATCAAAACATTAAAATATAAAATGTATAAGTCCATTAATACATTTTTAGGTTGTTTTATGTTATTCCTTAAATTTTCAATTGAGCAATGTAACAAAGTTAAAGACTCAGGGAAGAAGGAAGTGGGAAACGGCAAACGTTCAACGCAACTTTATTCACACAAACTAAATGTAAACAATAAAACGAAAGTAAAGCAGCAGCCCCTTACAGACGACTGCCGCATAAACTAAAACAAAACCACAACATAAAGTCGAGGCCTGGTCCTCTCTCATCTTCAACTGTCGTCACTCCTCCTTATTTCCTTCCGGAGCTCCTCTGTGGTACTCGGTGTGTCTCGCAGGTGATGCTCAATAACCATCGCACGACTCGTTCCATTCCAACGCCTCTCTGGCCCTGCCCTCCTCACCACAAAGATGGACAACACTTTGACCAATGGTTCAACTTTGGTTCAACACACTTTATATAAAACATAACTAGAGTGCCAGTAAAATATATTTAGTCCTTGTGGATAGTTTTACTTTTATAGTATTACAGTGTGAACTGTCACCATAAACCAAACATTTCTGCTTCCACTCATCAGTATGTTCTAACACTGTTTTCCTTAAAGATTGTGGCAAAGTCAATTGAAGTAATTGAAGACACATTGAATGCCTCGAAGGAAATTCATATCTTTTAAAGTCTCTCATTAAAAAGGTGAGAAATGGTAGAGCAATTGTGATTCTGGACAGAACTGGTTGTCTACCAGAGCTCAGGACACTGTGTCCTTGCGAGAAGTGCTGTGATAACGTGGTAAAAGTGGCTTAAAATAGTTAATTTGGTTTTATTATGTTGTAGTCCGATAGTACAGGAGCTTTGCAGTGTCAATGAGGCATACATTTAATAAATCTACCTGGAATGGAAGAAGGTGACGACAATAGATTTTGTTGAAAAGTCATCAGTTGGAAGCCAGTACTTGTACGTAAAATTTTATTGTGTTTTTATTTTTGGTTTAAAACGTGTTGGCATCCTGTCACTAACACAACATGAAGCAACACTCAAAAAATCTAAATTTAATGTTAATTTGACCTTACAAGCAACATTTTGTACATTTTGTGTTGTTGTTGTTGTATGACTTGGTAGTTTCATCCCCAGTGAAATCTCACTGGTCCAAAATCCCGCTCCACATATCCATATTATATTATATTATATTATATTATATTATACTATATTATATTATATTATATTATATTATATTATATTATATTATATTACATTATATTATATTATATTATATTATATTATATTATATTATATTATATTATATTATATTATATTATATTGCAGGTTGATTTTTTTTTCCTGTGTGTTTATTTAATTTACTTTAGTGTTATTTTAGTATCATTAAGATAATATACCGGTAGTTTTTTATTGTTATTTTGAAATATATTTTGGTTTTATGTTTTTCATTTTAAAGTTTTAGTAATTTTGTTGTTTTGTCATTATCAGTTTTAGTTTTTTAAAAATGGATATATAGTTTTTATTAATTTTGAAGCTGAAATAAAACAAGTTTTCTTACAATAGATTTTAATTCAAGTAATTTTTTAAAATTGGTTTTAGTTCATTTATAGCCCTGATTTATTTTTAGGCCATTTTCAACTTCTCAGTTAAATACATCATACTTCCATGCTGTAACAATAAAATGTTAAATAAACAAAACACCAGAACACTAACCTATGACATGGTAATACAGCACTGATAGGATGTGTTGAAATAAAGACAAAATCATACAGTGATGGATATAAATATAAAGAAAGGAGAGCATGATGGAACTTGTTTGGCCTCTTCAGCTAATGTGCTAGTGTCCAGCTTGTGGGCAGACACTCTTATTTAAAACACGTGGGCCTCGGTAAAAAAACCAAAGCATCTCTCTCGTCTTTGATCACTTAACTCCCCTTCTCTCTCGGCGGGTCCTTGAAAAAAGCAGCTGCGGCAGATATTGTTGGACGTCATCCAGGGCTGATGAAACATACCTTGGTAATCCTCAGCACCTAAGCCCACAGTGTGTCGTGCCGGAGCGCAAACGTGACAGAGACACTGACACAGTTACCACTGCAGGTATGTCAGGAATGACTACATATGCTCACAGGCTGATGACCAGAAAACTGTCCGCAAGTGATAGTTTCTGCATGTCTGCTGCAGAATCATCGTTTTCACAGTCCACACTACAACGCGAAAGCGGCGTTTTAAAGTTTATCCACTTGGCAAAGCGTTTTCAAAAAGCTCAGTTTTTGCAGGACAAAAATACCGTCTCAGTGTAGACAGAAGGCCAACGAACCCTTATTAATGTGGACAAGCCCTAAGTCCCTCAGTTTGATCAGTTCTTTGTTCTTTGATCGTTTCGTTTTGTTTCTCTCCTGTGGAATTACCCAAGTTTGTTTTATAAAATAATTCTATTGCTATTTGATCCTTTTGGCATCTTCTTCATCTTTATTGATCTTAAACGTGACAGTATGAACATTTTGAGGGATTTTAATTGAAGCAGTTTAGGTTTTAACATTCCATCTTGAATGTTAGACGCAAGTCTTTCAAATTGACAAACTCACTTGCCAAATATGATTGTTGTAGACTAGAGGTCAGTGATAGATTTAGGTTCAATCAAATGGGAAAAATAATAAAAAATCGATTTAATGTCTTCATTGTGATTAATTACAGAATACAAAATATGTATTCAAATACCTTTCATCGCTTACAATTTTGTGTACTTTTGGATGATAATTTTGGTACTGTGTTGGGTCACTACCCAAAATCTGTTTTAACGCGTACGTTTGTCTGTTTATAATTATGAAAGGCATTTATAGAGGTGCTGATTTAGAGTCAAGTGGCTGCTCTTGTATGTTCAGTGTGTTTGCGCTCATGCTCATGTGTATGTGCTTTTGTTGTCCATCACAGTGGGAAGAGCTTGGCCAGTCCTCCTTGTTTGGGATAATTGCATGTTTCTGTGGTCTGTGGTCCATTCTCTGTCTCTATGTGGCTAGGGTATCTATGTGGCAGGATCCACATTTAGGAGCACTGACTCCACTGTCCAAATCTGTCCCACTTCTTCGCTATTCCTATAGAATTGCTTACACTTTACCAATATAATACCATGTATTTGGCAAAATAAAATTCTAGTTTCGTGTGCAGTAGTTTTCTTGGGGTCTTCAATGTCTATTAGAGCTGGAAAATATATTCCAAAGTTGGTTAATTCATGAATTATTCCGGTTAATGGAAATAATAAATCAGCAGCTGTGGTGTGTGTGTGTGTGTGTGTTTCAGGGGTTGAGCTGTGTGATGAATGGATCATCTGATCACTGAAAGGGACCAGATCAAGTGATTTATGCAGGAGAGTGTGAAAAAGTGAAGCCGAAGCGTCGTGGTGTCTTTTCAAAAGAATTGCAATGAACAAACGTTATGAATTATTGTGCTGTGTGTGTGAATCTGAATCGTTTATCTGACATTTCGGACTGTACAGTTATAACCTGTCAACATTTAGTTTTCTTGTATTTTGTATAGGTTAGGGTATTACATTCTAATTACAATTCTAAAGGTATTTTAATATCAAGTTTTAAGGCCCGTTCACTCCAAGAACAGTTGCTCTAACGATAACTATATTGTCGTCCACAGCAGCACATTTTTGACATTCTCTGAATAACAGATTTAATTGTTTGACTGGATCCCTATTTGGCATTTTAGACTATATAGTTAAACAAACAATATTCATTATTTCTATTCTTTTAATTTGTTGCTACTTCATTTGGTAATTAGTAGTGCTCCTGTTCGTACCAAATCTCATATGACTAAATGACAAAAGTATTACACTTTTGCACAATTTTGTACAAAACCAAGACATTTATATAATTCAATTAATTGTTCAGCTGAATCTGTTTTATAAAATTTTGAACAAATATGATAATATTTTTGCTCCTTTTAGTATGGAAATATAAGTTAGGCACCAAATAAAAAAAAAAAAAAAAAAAAAAAGTTTCCGATACCACAATTCTGAATTCCATATCTGAAATTTTAGACTTATGTATATATATATATATATATATATATATATATATATATATATATATATATTTATTTATTTGTTTATTTACATATATATATATATATATATATATATATATATATATATATATATATATATATATGTGTGTATATTTGTAAACAACAACTGTTCACGTTGAGCTAGATGTCAAATATTTAGCACTTCTCATATTATTGCCTCACTGAAATGAATCACTTTTTGTAAATCGCTAATTATAAAAATAATTGATAAAAACGTATCTATTGTAAATAAATATGTCTTATAAATGACACAAAAGTCTAAAATATTTTATAAATTATAATTGTACAATATTTCAGACTCAATGAGAACTCATTGTTTTGTTAAATATCTTAACGCGCTTGTTTTTTTGTATGGAAAATTCTGAAAAATAGGTGTCAGCAGGCCTTAGCACAGCAGTTCTCTCCTCTCCTCTCCTCACTCGCTCTAACATCAGCGCTTGGAACATCACAATCAATTGACTCGCTTCCAATTAATAACTTTAAAGCAGAAGAGAACAAGTCATATGGGAGTGCTTTATCTCCAGGCCAAATGCTCTCTTCTAAATGAAAGCAGATTGGTCACATGTCTCTGGTTTATTGTTCTCGTCACGTCTGATGCTGAGGCATACTGAGATGCAGATGATGTTTTTTCTCTCTGGTTTCCCAAACAGGCCGTGGAAAGAATAATTTAGTAAGTATATATGTGTTGCTCTGACTCAAAGCGCCACCTCAACGTCCTGGCAGTGCCAGCACACCTAGCTTTCCAATGGCATCTGAAGTTCATTATCGCAAGTTTCATTTTAGACTGCAAACAAACCAAAGTAGCCGACGACAGCCTGTTTCCTTTTTGCCGTTGCCAGAAGGTCAGGACAAATGATACCCATAATCTGCCTGAAACTCAATCCCTACAGCTGCAAAAAAAAATGAGATGTTTTGAATTGTTTTCTGGCTGTTTTGCTTAAAATCTGCCAATATGTGACTGATAAAGGTCAAGGCCCATTTAGAACTGGTTTAAACATGAAATTCAAATACCTCTGGATTCGTAATACATCTGAAGCACGTTGTCCTGCATTACATACGCATGCTGTAACCTCATAAGTGACTCGTGCGTTGAACTGATGAACTGATGCATGCTACGAGTGACATTAGAAGGAAGATTCATGCATGGCGTTCCACTCTCAACCCCACCTGGCGCTCCATCTTCGAGTTCCCGATCCTCAAAACCCCTAAAAGAAAGTTCAAAACGCGATATGCATCAAGGACAAAGCTATTAGTCAACATAGTTAACCAAGTCAGCTCTTGTTGTACCTGAAAAACACCAGCCGTGGATGTTCATTGCAAGTCTATAACATTGCTGTGTTTCTTTGAAAGGCAACCCTGGCCTTTTAATTCTCTTTTTCTTCTCTACCATTTTCTTTTCAAAGGAATAGAGCAAAATATAAATAAGTCTTCGCTTACCTAAAAAAGTCTTTCTGTGAATGTGCAGAGGGCTGTGAATAATGATTCAGGTTCATTTATTGCTTGTCTGGACTGGCTTGCTTTTGCCGGGAGCAAGAATATAAGGGAAGCAGGTGTGATTTGAAACATTGACCCTTAGGAGAACCCTCTTCTCAACCAATCACTGATCTAATCTTCAACCTGTCAGTCAAACTTACATTATGGGGCTCTTTTAAGGGAAATCTACACATATGAAGCTGAATATTTAACATAATACTAATACAATTTTGACATGTCAGTTCAGCTTTTTTATTCACACAGTTGATATATGGCTCAAGCTGTAACCTGAAGTCATTGTCCTACCTATTTGGCATGGAACTTACATTTTGTCTAGTGTTCTAGTGTCATTGTCCTGTTGGAAGGTGAACCTTCTGTCTAGTCTGAGGTCAATGCTCTGGACTAGGTTTTCATTAAAGGGATAGTTCACCCAAAAATGAAAATTCTGTCAGTATTTACTCACCCTCATGTTGTTCCAACCCCGCAAGACCTTCGTTCATCTTCGGAACACGAATTAAGATATTTTTGATGAAATCTGAGAGCTGGATCACTCCTCCATAGGCTTCTTAAGGGATTGAAACTTGCCAGCCCCGAAAAGTTATTAAAGATATCGTTAAAATAGTCCAAATGACTACAGTGGCTCAATCTTAGGTTTATCAAACGACGAGCATACTTTTTGTGCGCAAAAAAAACAAAAATAACGACTTTATTTAAACTATTCATTTCCTTCTCTGTGGGCCTCTAGTCAGTTAACGTAGTGTGATTGCGTAGTGCTACGTCACACGTAGGCTCACTATTGGCCGACGCTGGTCATGTGTGTGATGCGTGTTCATCATTTTTTGCGCACAAAAAGTTTTCTCATCGCTTGATAAAATTAAGATTGACCCACTGTAGTCACTTGGACTATTTTAACGATATCTTTAATAACTTTTCGGGGCTGGCATGTTTCAATCCCTTAGAAGCCTATGGAGGAGTGATCCAGCTCTCAGATTTCATCAAAAATATCTTCATTTGTGTTCCGAAGATGAACGAAGGTCTTACGAGGTTGGAACAACATGAGGGTGAGTAAATACTGACAGAATTTTCATTTTTGGGTTAACTATCCCTTTAAGGCTATCTCTATCTTTTGCTGTGTTGAACTTTCCTTCTACCCTGATGAGTCCCCCAGTCCTTTTCTTAAAAAAAAAAAAACCACAGCATGATGCTGCGACCACCACCATACTTTGCTCATCACCTGCACAATACCACCCCAACAGTAGTGCCTGGTTTCCTCTAGACATGATGCTTGGAACTGAGGTTCATCAGACCAGAGAAGATTGTTCTTACAGTCTGAGAGTCCTTTAGATGTTTTTTTTTTTTTTGCAAGTGGGTTTTCATGTGTCTTAACTGAGGAGAGGCTTGAGTGTGGCCACTCTCCCATAAAGCCCAGATCAGTGGAATGTTGCAGTGATGTTTGTCCTTCTGTACATGTCTCCCATCTCCATAAACGTATGATCATGAAGCTCAACCAGAGTGACCATCAGCTTCTTGGTCACCACTCTAACCAAGGCCCTTCTCTATTGATTGCTCAGTTTGGCAAGGAGGAAGAGTATTGGCTGTTCCAAACTTCTTCCATTAAAAATTATTGAGGCTACATGCTTTTGTTAACCTTCAATACAACAGACTTTTTTTGTAGTCTTCCCCAGATCTGTCTTGATATAAACCTGTCTCTGAGGCATTTCTTTTGATATGCATGACCTTTTATTGAGAGGTGTGTGCCTTTTCCAAATCACACCCATTCAATTGAATTTGCCAGAGGTTAACTCCACTCGAAGTGTAGTAACATCTACAAGTGGGATTGGAATGCTCTTGAGCTAAATTTCAAGTGTCCCAGACATACTTCTGAAATGTCATTTTTCCAGTTTTTTTATTTGTTATAAATTTATCATAAATATTTGTTATCACAAATCAGTTTTTTGCTTTGTCATTAAGGTGTATGGAGTGTAGATTGATGGTATTTATTCTGAAAGTTACAATACGTTTTCATAGAATTTTAATATCTTTCCTTTCAAAGGATTTGATTTCTCATGATACAAAATCTTTAAACATTACACTTTTACTTTTCATTATGGTTTCAGAGTGGCCAGTGTTTGCTTTTGCTTTTTTTTTTTTTTTGCACTGATGGATTGCTAGCCTTTTTCTATTCCCGTGTAAGTGAAGATAAGCGCTGTCTGTGTTTAATGTGCACTGCTGGAATGTGCTGGGCTTTGATGGGCTCTGACATTCCGACAAACACCTTTAATACCCACCTGGCTGACTAACCGTCCCATCTGCCTGTCTAATGCACAGCAGACTGTATGTGTGTGTTTGTGTGTGTGTTTGTGTGTGTGTGTGCACATGGACAGCACATGTTTCTTCAGGATAGAGAGAGAACCAGTGTGTAGGAGAGAATAAGTCCAGATATTTAGCTCTATAAAGGGCAATAAACGGTATAAAGGCCCCACCGCGCTCTTCACGTCTTGTGCTAGAGCCACTGTTTTGTACAGCAGACAATGCAGCCCTCTGTCTGCTTTTAATTAGGATCTGTGGTGATGTCGAGGACCGGGGGCACAAGACTGATTGTGAGAGCTGAACTGTGCAGGAACCCACCATATGAAGCCACAGTCCATAAGTCAAAGGCCTTAATAAACAATAACGACCATCTCGCCTTTGATTACCAACCACAGCAATCGCATCATGAATTGGTTATAACTCAAGGCGCCGCTACTGAAATGAGCAAATGCTTCCATAAAGTGGAGAAGAGTGGGGTAAATTGTGCCACTTTTGTTTTTACTAGCAAAGATAGACTCTATCTATCTATCTGACTTGCTGTGTTTATCTGTCCATCCCATATGGTAATTAGTGTTTGGCTTTTGAGTTTTTTTATCCGTCCGTCTGTCCGTCTATCCAATATAGTAATTAGTGTTTGGCTTTTGAGTTTTCTATCTATCTATCTATCTATCTATCTATCTATCTATCTATCTATCTATCTATCTATCTATCTATCTATCTATCTATCTATCTATCTATCTATCTATCTATCTATCTGTCTATCTATCTATCTATCTGACTCTTTGTCTATCTGTCCATCCAAAATGCTAATTAGTGTTTGGCTATTGAGGTTTCTTTGTTCATGTGTCTCCGTGGTAGCTTGCTTAGCTCTGTAGGACTCGTAAACTTCTGTATGCTGATATATTTCCGCTTGGCAGGAGTAACGTTTTTGTATGTGGCCTGAACAACCAGATGCTTTTCGATTTAGCCAAATCACGTCTTGTATGCATCTTAAACTACCTCTGCAGGCAGTCTGAGGTGTTCAAGCATTATGTCTGGATTTGAGGGCCAAAGAAGACTACCTTTCCACATCCTGTCATATCACGTCCATTCCCATAAGTGACGGCTTTGACTGATGGTGAACACAATCAGAGGAGGATTCACACAATAAATAATGCTGTATTCATGGCAAGTGTCCTCAGGGAACAGTATAGTGCTGTACAATCACAGCTGAAAACCAGACTCCATCTGTCACATTCCTTATGCATCTGAGCAGATTCTTCTTCCGTAACACTATTGCTTGAGTTCAGATTGTTGGGCAACAGCCACATATACACCTGCTAAAGGGTTAATCACTCTATGTCCAACCATATCCACTCAGTCTGCAGTCTCAAGCTATGCATGAGAACGTCTACGGTTATGTATGTAACCCTCGTTCCCTGAGTAGGGAACGGAGACGTTACGTCGGATGACGACGAATGGGGTTTCGCTTAGAAAGCCTATCAACTTCGAGTATTACAAAACGAGCCAATGGCAAAGAAATGCCATGGGTCTGCGGAATTTGCATGACGTAACTCCGCACCCACCTCGTGGGTATAAAAGGAGGAAGTCTGCAACAGCAGTTTATGTTTCTTCGCTGAGGAGCCAAGACTGAGCTCAGGCGATCCCCGCGGTACAGCGGAAAGTGGCAGGCAGACGTAACGTCTCCGTTCCCTACTCAGGGAACGAGGGTTACATACGTAACCGTAGACGTTCCCTTTCGTTGTCACTCCGAGTTACGTCGGATGACGACGAATGGGGTTACCAGTCTAATCACGCCACCTTCTCAGCTGTCTTCCAGTGCCCTGCGTAAATCGAGATCCCATCATAGACTGGACGAAGGACTCCATTTAACACAGGAATACCAAGGTACACTGGGAAGCATATCCCAAGCTAGGGGAAGTATGCAATTAATGCCAACCCAGAGGGGGGGACTTAGAGAATACACATATGACCCAAAGGATGCATATGGGGAACACTGGGGTGTCCAGCCGCAGGTGGAATATTTCAACCCCAGGGGTGGCAAGGTGGCTTGCCAAGGGAAAGACACATGCTCAGAGAGGCTTACAGTGGAAATACACATGTGGGGGTTGCTCAGGGGAGGGACCATGCACACGGGAGGCACCTAGCCGACGCGCAGGCAAGAGACACTGGCGCCGACGTCAGGAGTGCTGGAGGAGCTCAGGGCTTTCGGAAAAGCTCACCTGAGGAGAATATCGCACGTATCCAGTCCGTGGAGTGGAATGGCGAGCAAGCGAAGACACCTGAGCGGGTCCGGTACTAGCTAGTTGAAGCGAGTACATGAGAGGACACTGGCTCCACTCGGAGATTATAGTATCTGGCGAATGTGTTAGGTGTCGCCCAGCCTGCAGCTCTGCAGATGTCTGTTAGCGAGGCGCCATGCGCGAGAGCCCAAGAGGATGCCACACTCCGGGTGGAGTGGGCCGTCACACCAAGGGGGCACGGTCGACCTTGCTGCTGGTATGCCAAGGCAATGGCGTCCACTATCCAGTGAGACAACCTTTGCTTGGAGAGAGCCTTTGCCTTCAGCTTCCCACCATAACAGACAAAGAGCTGGTCTGAGGTCCTGAAACACTGCGTCCTGTCTACATAGGCGCGAAGAGCGCGTACTGGACAGAGCAGTGCCAAGGCTGGGTCTGCCTCCTCCGGGGGCAGCGCTTGCAGGTTCACCACCTGGTCCCGAAAGGGAGTGGTAGGAACCTTGGGCACATATCCGGGCCGGGGTCTCAGGATCACGTGAGAGAAAGCCGGTCCGAATTCCAGGCACGCTTCGTCGACGGAGAATGCGTGCAGGTCCCCTACCCTCTTGATGGAGGCCAGTGCAACCAGGAGCGCTGTCTTCATAGACAGGAACTTAAGCTCAACTGATTGCAGAGGCTCAAAGGGAGAACACTTCAGGGCAGTTAGAACCACTGAGAGGTCCCAAGAGGGAACGAGAGGAGGGCGAGGAGGATATAGTCTCCTCGCTCCTCTCAGGAACCTGATGACCAGGTCGTGCTTTCCTACCGACTTACCTTCGACGGGGTCATGATGTTCGGGAATGGCGGCAACATAGACCTTAAGGGTGGAGGGAGACAGCCTTCGCTCCAACCCTTGCTGAAGGAAGGAAAGCACAACGCTGATCGAGCATCTCCGGGGGTCTTCTCGGTGAGAAGAGCACCAGTCGACGAAGAGGTTCCACTTCAACGCATAGACATGTCTCGTGGACGACGCTCTAGCGGAAGTGATGGTAGCCGCCACCGCTGGTGGAAGGGTACTCAAACCTACCTCGAGCCGTCCAGGAGCCACACGTGGAGGCTCCAGAGATCGGGGCGAGGGTGCCACAGGGTGCCCCGTCCCTGAGAAAGAAGGTCCTTCCTCAGAGGAATGGGCCAGGGAGGTGCTGTCGCGAGGAGTACAAGTTCGGGGAACCAGGTCCGGTTGGGCCAATACGGCGCGACCAGAATGACCTGCTCCTCGTCCTCCCTGACCTTGCGCAAGGTCTGCGCAAGAAGGCTCACTGAGGGAAACGCATATTTGCAGCCCGGCGGCCAGCTGTGCGCCAGTGCATCCGTGCCGAGTGTGCCCTCGGTCAGGGAAAAATACAGGGCGCAATGGGTCGAGTTGTGAGAGGCAAACAGATCTATCTGTGCGTCCCAAATAAGCAGAACCGACTGGGGATGGAGTCGCCATTCTCCAGGGAGGGGCTGAAGCCGTGAGAGCTCGTCGGCTGCACAGTTCAGCGCTCCGGGAATAAAAATGGCTCGAAGCGACCTCAGATGGTTCTGACTCCATAGGAGGAGCTGGCGGGCGAGTTGTGACATACGGCGGGAGCGTAGACCACCTTGATGGTTGATGTACGCAACAGTCGCGGTATTGTCTGAACGGACTAGCACGTGTTGACCCCGGAGCAACGCCCGGAAGCGGTGCAAGGCAAGACGTACTGCCAACAACTCGAGGCAATTGACATGCCATAGCCGCTGGGGTCCTGTCCAGGAGCCCGCAGCAGCATGTCCATTGCACATGGCGCCCCAGCCCGTGATGGAGGCATCTGTTGAGACAACAACATGCCGGGAAGCTCGTTCCAGGGGGACAGCGCCCTGAGAAAACTGAGGTTCGACCACGGGGTGAGGAACTGACGGCAGGTCGGAGTAACTGGTACCCGGAGCGTGCCTTGATGCCATGCCCACCTCGGGACTCGGTCACGAAGCCAAAGCTGAAGCGGTCTCATATGAAGCAATCCGAGCGGCGTGACCGCGGCTGCAGATGCCATATGCCCCAGGAGCCTCTGAAAATGTTTCAGTGGAACCGCATTCTTGCTCCTGAGATGTCTCAGGCAAGTCAGCAGTGACTGCGCGCGCTCGCTCGTAAGCTGCGCGGACATGGTGACCGAGTCGATGTCCATACCGAGAAAAGAGATCCTCTGCACGGGGCAAAGTTTGCTCTTCTCCCAGTTGACCCGAAGGCCCAGACGAGCTAGGTGCCGGAGCACTAAGTCCCTGTGTTGGCAAACCTGATCTCGAGAGTGAGCTAGGATCAGCCAGTCGTCGATATAACTCAGGATGCGGACCCCGTGCTCCCGAAGGGGAACAAGGGCAGCCTCGACGACCTTCGTGAAGATGCGAGGGGACAGGGCCAGCCCGAAAGGGAGGACCGCGTACTGGTATGCCTGCCCCTCGAAAGCAAACCGTAGGAACGGTCTGTGGCGAGGAAGAATGGAGACATGGAAGTAGGCGTCCTTCAGGTCGATCGCTGCAAACCAATCCCGGGGCCGCACGCATTCTAAAACGCGTTTGGCGGTGAGCATCTTGAACGGCAGCCTGTGAAGGGAGCGGTTCAGCACGCGCAAGTCCAGGATTGGCCGTAACCCCCCGGTTTTCTTGGGGACAATGAAGTAAGGGCTGTAGAAGCCGGACCTCATCTCGGCTGGAGGGACAGTCTCGATTGCACCCTTTGCCAGCAGGGTGGCAATCTCTGCTCTCATGATGGGGGCATTGCCACCGACCAAAGTGGAGCGGACTCCCCTGAAGCGGGGAGGAGACCGTGCGAACTGAATCGCATAGCCGAGCCTGATGGTGCGCGCGATCCAGCGGGACAGACGGGGAAGCTCTAACCAGGCTCCCAGGAACTGAACCAGCGGGATCATGTGGACGACAGGCGTCCCCCCGGAGGGGCAGCGAAGCGGAGTAACTGGCTCAGACGTGGACGGCATAGCGGCCCGGTGTGGGGGCACAGTTAGCAACCGCACCCTGGGAGAGGGGGCCAGGGGAGGACCAGGCTGATCGTCCCGCGGGGGCCTGCTCTGCCAGGGGTCTGGCGACAGAGGGGGACAGGGGCGAAGCGGTCCGTGGACGGCACGCCGTGTCAACCGCCTCTGGGACAGAGGGGGGCGAGGAGAGCACGGCTTGCGGGCGGCGCTCTGTGTCGCCCGAGAACTCTGTGGGCTCAGGGAAGAGAGGGTCGTTTCTGTCTTTAACCACCCGTGGGTGAGCAGCGGGGAGCGGAGAACAAAAGATTCTCCCCCGGCCCTCCACCGGGGGAAGGAGTGGTCCTGCTACCACCTCCTGAAAAACGACCATCTTCCCTGAGCAGCCCGTCTCAGGAGCGCCGCTTGGCCCGGCGTTTAGCGGGGGGCGGGGCGGGAGAGGGCTGTGGCGCCTTCTTGCGGCTTCCTCCGCGACCGGCCCGGGTTTGTGGAGACTGCTGCGTGGGCCGGGCGGGAGGGGCGGGAACCGCAGGAGGGCGCCCTCGGCGGGAAACAGGACGAGGCTTCTGCCCGGCCGGCTGGGTGGAGGCAGCAGCTGGCCGGCGGGGCAGAATGTGCTTGATGGCCTCGGTCTGTTTCTGGGCGGTTGAAAACTGCTGGGCAAAGTCTTCAACCGCACCGCCGAAGAGGCCGGCCTGGGACAAGGGGGCGTTAAGCAGACGGGTCCGCTCCGCGTCCCGCATGTCAGCCAGGTTCAGCCACAGGTGTCTCTCCTGGACCACAGCTGTGGACATCACCAGACCCAGGGAGCGCGCGGTAACCTTCGTCGCCTGTAGAGCGATGTCGGTAGCGGCGCGCAGCTCATCAAAGAGCCCTGGGTCTGTCCTACCCTCGTGCATGTCTCTGAGCATCTGGGCCTGGTAGACCTGCAGAGTGGCCATAGCATGCAGTGACGCAGCCGTCTGTCCCGCCGCTCTGTAAGACTTCGCCACCAGAGTAGATGAAAATCTACAGGCCTTGGATGGGTGCTTAGGCTCGCCACGAGAAGAAGCACTCTGAGGACATAGTTGCATGGCAACAGAGCGTTCAACCGGGGGGAGCCCAGTGTACCCACGGGCGGCTGCATCATCGAGGGGAGGAAAGGCGGATGAGATCAACGAGCGGTCCCGAGAAGACAACGGGGTCTTCCAGGATTTCGAGATCTCATCATGCACGTCTGGGAAGAAAGGTATTGGGGTTTGCCGAGGACGAGGGTCGGCGGCATTACCCAAAAACCAATCGTCAAGTCGCGAGCGCTCAGGACAGGGTGGAGGCCTCCACTCAAGCCCGATGCTCGCGGCTGCCCGGGAAAGCATGGCCGTCATCTCCGGATCAGACTCGAGCACAGCCGTATGCACACCGGAAGGTGGCAGCTGTGACGAGCCCTCACTTCCAGAAGAATCAAACCCACCTAGTGATGCTGCAACAGACATGGCATCATCCTCTGTAGCTTCAACCAAAACACGCGGGCCACCAGAGGGTAGACCCGCGGGAATCGGCCGCTCGCTAGCGGGCACCGTCATTGAAAAGGGGGGCTGGGGTCGCGGACACATAGTCGGCGCCTTGTTCCAGACCGTCACCCTCAGGTCACCCTGGCCACCAGCCGCAGGACGGGGAGTGGATGAGGGGACTCTCACTCTTGCGAGTTCACCGAGTCTCGACCGTAATGACGCGATGGTCATGTTCCCACAGAGAGAACATGAGTCATCCACAAGCGCTGCTCTAGCATGATCAATGCCCAAACATACTATGCAACGCTCGTGCCCATCAGAGTCCGATACCAATCTGCCGCAACCAGAAGTACACGGGCGAGGCATCTATAAAAAGACGTGCCGCGTGTAAGCTCTTTTAGTGAGAAAACTCAAGTGTTGAAGCACCCGGGGAGAAACGCGCCGACTGGCAGATCACTGCAGCAGATCAGCAGGAAGCACGCTCTCGCCGTAGATCGCCGTCACACCAACACTCGAGGCACTCGTTCGTGAAGCTGACAATTCAGAGATGGCTTGTGGAGAGAAGAATAAACTTGGCTCCGAAGCGAAAACATAAACTGCTGTTGCAGACTTCCTCCTTTTATACCCACGAGGTGGGGCGAAGTTACGTCATGCAAATTCCGCAGACCCATGGCATTTCTTTGCCATTGGCTCGTTTTGTAATACTCGAAGTTGATAGGCTTTCTAAGCGAAACCCCATTCGTCGTCATCCGACGTAACTCGGAGTGACAACGAAAGGGAACCACAGTTTTGCAGGAAGGAAGGCCTAGAGTCACAATTAGTTATTTCAATATTATAGCCATGTAAACAGTATGTGTGTAAACATGATTTTACTGAAAAGATTACTTGCTGACCATTTCTATATTCCTCTGTAGTCTGTTATACTTCTAATTATATTTACATTAAAACTAGATAGGTGAAAATATTGTAAGTAAAAGTTACCTTTAATGATATATTTCCTGAACTTGAAATTTGTTGGGAAGTTCAACCAAAATTGCATACTACTATGTGTAAAATAAAGTTGAATTTTGATTAAGAACTTTTCAAAGACATTATACAATGGAACAGTAAAAAGTATTCTAGATTCCTGTTATTAACATTCTATGACTATGTGATCATGAAGCCTGTCTCACAGCCAAAACCACTGCAAGTTCTGCTTTAGTTTATGTCATGGCTTTGTTTCTTGAACAATCACTGCTACTTCGATTCCAGCAAAAATAGTCAAGATAGTGAGTGGAAATCGACTGATAACAGCTGGCTCCGTAATGGATGTTAAAATTGTATTATACGGATTTAAACAAGAAATCTGTTATGGGTAGCCAAGCAGAATTGCGTATGATTGAGTTTTACCAACCTGGCATCGGATTTGTAAAACATTTGCTAATTTGTTTTCCAGAACTACGCCATGTGTCTGCCATTTGACAGTATCTCATCCATTTATGTTTTAGCACTCCACAAAGTTCAAAACATTGGAAAGAATGAAATAAGAAAAACACTGGATAAAAATCGAGCATTTAGCTTGGAAAAAAAGAGAGATAGAAATTGAGATAAAAAACAGTCCCCCTGTTCCCGAAAGTTCAACTTGAGTTAAATGAAAGAAACGTTTTATTCAAGTTAGCATTTCCCAAAAGCATATTTACCTATGTGGCAATGATGTGCTAAAAAACTTTTTTTTATTACCCAGACCCTCAGATCACTCATAAAGTGTCAATAAACACTTATTTTACCACTTTGTGCATTGCTAATGTGTGTGATAACCAATTCAAAATATTTTTCTAAAAAGTAAAATTTTTAAACACTTCTTTGTCTGATGGGAGGGCTTGTGCACATTTCAATTATTGTAGCCCTGTCCCTCTAATCTTTGGCCCTCGTCCAGTATCCCAGCATGTGACCGAGAGAAAAAAGCTCTTTTGGCAGCATGTGCTTAGGCACATATGGAGCTTATTGCACACCAGTCACCGCTGCCATGAGCCCACCATTGCATCTCTCACTTGCTTAACCTGGATCACACATGCATGTTCCAGGAAGCTGAGTGTACCTCTGGATGATGACCGGCTGGCCTTGCTCCTCTGGACCTGCTCCCCAATGCATGAGCCTGTCCAGTTGTAGTTTAGCTGACACTTTTATCCAAATCAACTTACAACAAACTTATTGTTTCCATGAAGAACTTGAAGTTACAACATGAAGTAAGTGTCTTGCTCGAGTAGTAGCCTCATGGGCCGCACACAGAACACGTTTTTCCATTCAAATGCGCTACTTTTCCATTGTTTTTCTATGTAAACACGCTAGACGGACATCTATAATCGTTGCGCGCATGTCTTGCGTCTCGCGCATGACACAGCGTTCTAAAAACGTGGCGCTCAAGTTAAAATCAGTTTAACTTTTGAAAAAACTCGAGACCTTGCAAAAATGCATTCTGTGTGAACGAGCCCTTACGCATGGTGTGGTTGCGCTTCATGGTCCTTTCTGATTCCACCCCTCTCTCACCTACTTTGCTTCCAGTCTACTCTCTAATTTATCTATCCATAATAAATATATTAATTATTATTATTTAAACTATGATAGTTTGAACAAAGAGTCAAAATAAATTGTAAACCATTACAATATTTATTGAAAATTATTTATTTATACTTTTATGAAAGTTTGCAGTTCATTTGTGGCCTCATTTCCAAGTTGAAAAATAGCTGTAATTTGAAAGAAGTGTGAAAATATCATGTATCTGTTTCATAAACTGTACATAAAATGCTAAGCTATGAAATGAGCCTTTCTAACACAAAGGAGTTGGCCGTTTTCTTCCAACCTCCTTTAAAACATAATTTCCATCTAAGAATGGTTTTAAACATGTTTTTTAATATGATGTAAATTACAATGTGGTGGAAATGTTAATGATGTTTCAGGAAATTTTTTTTTTTTATCAATGTCATTGTTGGTGGACAAATTAAATTTGTGAAAAGTATTTTAAAGTCTAAAAGACCAAAAGTGCCCATTGAAGATAGTTGAAGAAACACCCATTTATGTGATGAGATGTGATGCCAGTTCTTCCCTAGAGCATCCCGAAGTGGCAGCTGCCGCTCACATGGTGCTGTTGGTTTGCTTGTTTTGTTTTTGAATTTGTACCTTCTACTTGGTTGGTTTGAATAATTACATTTTCTGGATCTAATCATTAGCCAGACTTGGATTTTACATATTACCAAAGGATCATGCTCACCTTATCTGCTCACCATCTATCCAGTACAGTTGTTCAGTAAGTCTCCATTCTCTAAAATCCTATTGCAACAGCGTCCATCTATCCATCTCCAATTTCCCCGATCACGGAATCGCGGATGGAATCGCAGAATTGGCGAATTAACGCGGAATCTAGTGTTAATGCGGAATTTCGTGGAATTTTACATATATGGAATGAAATTATGTTTTGGAAAATGCAGACCGGGGGAAGCAAATCTGGGCGACACAACCCCTCCCGTCATTTCAGCTGCCTCTCTCCCTTCAAAACAATGAAAGGTTCTCAATGGCTCTGCTTTCGTCGGCGAAAAAGTTAAGAAACCGGACGCTAAGCTCTCAGTACCGAGCCGAGCAGTTCCCACGTGACTTTTATGCAGTGTTTCCCCACACATAGATTAATTCGTTGCGGTGCGCCACAGAATCAACACCAGCCGCCACATATTGCGTTTCGTTATTCATTTTTTTTAACGCTATTTAAAACACGCAGCGTATTCTTTCAGTTGCATTTCCTTTCTCTGCTCTCCCTCCGTCTCTGTCACTCACGCGTCTCTCTCACATACACACACACACACACAACCCCTCCCCTCCGTGCACACTGAGGTGCTCCGGACTTGACAAAAGCGAAGCGAACTCCGCAAGCGACACTGCGTGAGTGAGACTGAATGTGTCCGAGAGCACGCTCGATAGTGCGCGCGAGAGACCGAGTGTGTCTCAGAGCGCACTTGATAGTGCCGAGAGAGACTGAGTGTGTCCGAGAGCGCACTCGATAGTGCGCGAGAGAGACCGAGTGTGTCCGAGAGCGCGCTCGATAGTGCGCGAGAGAGACCGAGTGTGTCCGAGAGCACGCTCGATAGTGCGCGTGAGAGACCGAGTGTGTCCGAGAGCGCACTCGATAGAGCGCGAGAGAGACCGAGTGTGTCCGAGAGCACGCTCAATAGTGCGCGAGAGAGACCGAGTGTGTCCGAGAGCACGCTCGATAGTGCGCGCGAGAGACCGAGTGTGTCTGAGAGCGTACTCGATAGTGCGCGAGAGAGACCGAGTGTGTCCGAGAGCACGCTCAATAGTGCGTGAGAGAGACCGAGTGTGTCCGAGAGCACGTTCGATAGTGCGCGCGAGAGACCGAGTGTGTCTGAGAGCGCCCTCGATAGTGCGCGAGAGAGACCGAGTGTGTCCGAGAGCGCACTCGATAGTGCGCGAGAGAGACCGAGTGTGTCCGAGAGCGCACTCGACAGTGCGCGAGCGAGAGACCGAGTGTGTCCGAGAGCTGCGGGAGAGAGACCGAGTGTGTCCGAGCGCACTCGATAGTGCGCGAGAGAGACCGAGTGTGTCCGAGAGTGCACTCGATAGTGCGCGAGAGAGACCGAGTATGTCCGAGAGTGCACTCTATAGTACGCGAGAGAGACCGAGTGTGTCCGAGAGCGCACTCGATAGTGCGCAAGAGAGACCGAGTGTGTCTGAGAGTGCGCTTTACAGTGCGCGAGAGAGACCGAGTATGTCCGAGAGCGCACTCGATAGTGCGCGAGAGAGACCGAGTGTGTCCGAGAGCGCACTCGATAGTGCGCAAGAGAGACCGAGTGTGTCTGAGAGTGCGCTTTACAGTGCGCGAGAGAGAGACTGAGTGTGTCTGAGAGCTCGCTTTACAGTGCGCGAGAGAGAGACTGAGTGTGACTATTATTTAAACTTATATAAACTAATATAATTTATTTTACTGGACAATTTAAAGCTCATAACCATTAATATTTTGTTGTTACCTGAAGTACTTCGAGTGCAGTGTTTGCATCATGCAGTATTTTTCCTTAAAAGTAAATGTGATGTTTGTTACCTCAATAAATTTAAGGTCATTCCTGTTTTATTTGTGTACAATTAAATCATTAACATTAAAAGCACACAGTTTTACGACTAAAATAACAGTAAAGGGTAAAAAAAACTGGATCCCCCAAAATTAAAATGGAAAAAATGGAATTTGGGAAAAAATAAAATGAAATTTGGAAAAAAATAAAACGGATTTTATAGGGCCCTACTCCTACAGTTGCCTTACCGTCCATAGGCGCACCCCGACTCCTGTTCATGCTATATCTGCCTCTGAAAAGTATGAACACTCTTTTCCTCAGAAATTTACAAATTCAATTAATTATATCTAACTTTTCTGCAAAGTTCGTTCACATTAGATCTCTTCCCAAATACTTTGTTTCTGTCGAAGTGTCTGTTGACAGTGTATTTTCACTTGATAAACTGTCTTGCTTTTGTTAAACTTTCAGTATAATTAAAAAAAAAATGCAAATCTGGCTTCGATTTCTGGAGAAATCTGGAAAGACCCATTCGATTTCTGTAATTATTGACCAATACATGATCTCTCCCACCTGTTCATACCCCCTGGAAAGAGTTTTTGCTTCATATATACACTTCCTCCTATTTCTAGTCCAATGCACAGTACTGAGATGGCTCTTCTCTTGGTTGTCAATGATCTCCTCTCTGTGTATTCTGGTACCTCTAGTAGTACAATACTGCTCTATTTTGTTATTGGAACAACTGGTACAGCTCTCCTGGTTTACGTCCTAAAAAATATGCAGAATATATTTATCCCTATTCAGAATTCTAAATCTACTGCTCCCTAAATCAAGTTGTCCCCCAGGGTTCAGTTCTTGACCCTCTTTAAAAAAGTAAAAGTGACACGTGATGGCCAAGTATGGTAACCCATATTTGGAATTTGACCTCTGCATTTAACCCATCCAAGTAAGTGCACACACATTAGGAGCAGAGTAGTGAGTACTGAACACACACACTGCAAACGTGGATACACACACCCGGATCAGCGGGCAGCCTTGAGTGGCGCCCGGGGAGCGATTGGGGGTTAGGTGCCTTGCTCAAGGACACCTCAGTCATATTCCTGCCGGTACTGGAATCGAACCAGCAACCTTTGGGTCACCAGTCCAACTCTGTTACCATTAGGCCATGACTTTAGTTGTGTTACATTGCATATTGCATTTGTTGATTATACAAAGATTGATTTTATGACTTGTTGACAAAGATTTGATTGCTATGGTGTAATAAAAATTGTTGCAAATGCTGTTTACTGATATATACGACCAAGGTAACATTTTAGCTGGATGAAATGGATGAGGATTTGTGGAAAGTGCAAAAGTGCTAATCTTGGCAACGTCAGTTAAAATGGTTTCAAGATTCTAAATATCTACTGTCAGGTAATGTAATGCTTATCTATAGACTCCTTTTCAGTTGGTAAACAAGGTGACGTTTTTCTGTGGGCGGAGCTTAGGTGGTTGCAGAACGATCCCTCTGGCCGCTTCCGTAACGTTAGTTTGCAAGTTTTGTTAGCTTGTTTTTTAACAATGACTGGAGAAAATCCGATTTTATCTTAATGTGCAAGGTCACTCACTGTCCAGGACCGCGATTGTTATTTGCAAAAGTTAATTTTAACAGACGGAACCATATTGGCTGACCCATACATGCTCAGGCAATGGATGGACGATCTGACAGGATTAACGTTAATGCTAGGCTCAGGCCTACACCTATTCGATAGAGAAACCGAGCGTAAAGACAAACTGAGGGCATATAAATCTTTAGATGCCTATAACTATGTGCTGAATGGTCATGTACAAGACTTGTGTGGTACGATCTGCAGTTCTGCCTAGCTGCGCCAAGAAGACTACAATGTAAAGAGTGAGTGACATTACGGTGCAATTTTAATGATGTGAATATTTTCTAGAAATAAAAATTCCAGATACAGCATATTCATTTTTCATTAATTCTAGCACCCAGCAACACAACAAGATGACATTTAATAATAATAATAATAATTTAAGCTCCTTATTGTGTAGCCGAATCTGTGCTGGTTTGTATTGGCCGCCTGCAGTTTTCCCTTTGTTTTGCCTCCAGCTAGCGCCGTGACGTAACTGTGACGTCGGCTCGAAATTGGTCTATAGGATAATCATTTAGGCACAGTCCTCAAATCCAGTTTGCTTTGTTTCCTGATCCCAAATTAAATGTGATAAAAATCCAAAAAGAAACTAAAGAAATGAAAGGAAGATAAAGAACAGTGATATAGAGAGAACAATTTTCCCTAGTACAAGCAAATGAGAATCTGTCATCAGTTTTCGTGAAAAGAAAAGGAAAAAAGGAAGAGGATTTCAGCAAGTTCTCCTCATAGGGAGTCATCACCTCCTTTAATAAGAACCGGGCAGGTGTGTTTCCCTTTTCCAGCTGCTGAGAGAGAGAGAACGTGTGTAAAGAAGTGGAGAGTGAATGCTAGACAAAAAAAACGTTTGCCGAGGAAAAGCTGCCCCAGATAGCTGATAGATTGAGAGGTGGAAGCACTAGATGTTTTAAGGCTTTGGAGGGAAAAAGTCATTAATGGAATTTTCAGCAGAGAGTCTGAAATGAAGGTAGAAATGAGTAACCCAAAAAAGGTTTCTCAAGCTTGGGACAGTCTTGCCAGCTTCACTTATCTTTTTGGGCTGGGCTAAGTTCTCTCTCTTTTCACTAGTTCTCTTCTCTCTTTCGCCCTCTCCTTGCATATGAGTGTAATGAGAGCCGTGCGTTGAGTTGTGGATGAGAGGCGTCAGTTTGAGAGTGAGAGTGAGAGGAGCGGGACAGGAACACACACACACACACACACACACACTGAGCTGCTGGGAGTTTCAGCGCTGCTTGCAAGGTGAGGGTTCAATCTATCCACTTGATGCTTCTGTGCATGAATTATTGTGGACATGGCTGTTGTACTTAATTACAATTTACACAAACAGATTACAGTTGTGTCTGAAGATGTCTGTACAGTTGTAACTAGATTTTATGTGATGTTAGCACTTGTTTCCATGCATACATCATTGAAGGGCTGACATTTGCTGTCAGAGAGAAGTGCAATAAACAGTGTGTGTAATGTTACAAATGCAAGTTTTAGCACAAGTGAAGTTACTTTATTTTGCATAGTGCACAAGTGTGGTAATGGGATGATATCACTAGTAGAGTATAGTTGGACTTACATATCAGGTGGTTTCATTGGTACTTCATAAAAGTGAGAAATTTCTTGCTGCTTCAGTATTTTTTTTTTAATGTATTTTGGTAACCAAACCTTGCAAGTTTTTTTTTTAACTGCCAAATTTAGGTAAAAATGTTTTAATTTTTTTCTAATGTTGTTATACCTATATATATATATATATATATATATATATATATATATATATATATATATTGTATTTAAATGCATCAAATATTATTTTAAATTAGCAATTTTATTGTTTCAATTTTACTCTTATCAGTGACATTTTTGAAAATAAGGCATTTCAATAACTTTTCAATTTACCTTTTCATTGTTAATAAAGTGAAATGACTGAACCTGGAGCCTGATAAAAATGCTCATTTAAAAGAAAATTGTTTGACAGACTATGTACATACATATAATTCCTGTACATGACACTGAGCCAGTTTTAAGCTTTTATTCAAAGATTTACTGTCCCCTGGTTGCTCATAAAGAAAGCCTCCCAGGTAAGTCACGTTGGGAGGTCACTTACAGAGGTCAGGTCAGGTACTGGAATCTCAGATATTCTTCGCTGGCAACCTGCATCCACACCTCCCATCTTTTCCTCTGCTCTCCCCTTTGGCAATTTCCATTAATGCGTGCTCAGTCCTGTCACTAAAAGCTTGTATGGATATTCCAGGAAAGTAAAGAGTTGGCAGTGCCAGGTTACAACCATGTACAGTTACAGTTACAACCAGGTTACACTGTTTGTTTGTTTGTTTGTTTATCTGTTTGTCTACTGTTCACCAGCAGCTGGCAGATTTTTAACTCTGAGGTCTTGTGTGTGTATATCTAGACATCTCTGTTATTTCACTTCATGAGTTATGTGGAATATTCTTGATGTAATATTTAATAGGTTTTATTCCTTCATCTTTATGACGCACAGCCTTAAAATGAGGGGTTACATATTTCTATAAGATTTATTAAAGTAACTGTTATTGTAGTATATTTTCTCAAGCAGTTTTTTTTTTTTTTTTTTATCAAACCAGATGGTGCACATTGAAACCCCTCCTGCAAAACATGCATGGCTTTTGTGGCTGGAGAAGTTGTACAGTAGTGTATAATTACATATTTTGCTGTAATCCATAATTGCATAAATAGAAGGCAGTTAATTGCTGAACTTTATATGAGTAATAAATTTCCAGCATCAAACCTAACATAGTAGAGTTTGTCTGTATGTTTTCCCAGGTTTAAAGTCACACCAACGTGTAGACTATTTTGAACTTATATGGATGTATGCATTTTTGCTTGCAATTACACACACACCATACATTACACATACTGTAAAAACTAGTGGAAATCCCATTAAAGACATGTTTTTAGGTGACATGTTTTTGTGTCTTGTCTACAGTGGTTATGCATATGTAAACAGATTTATATAAACTTGTCTGAGCCATGGAACAGGAACAAAAAGGCCAAGAATAAAATAAAAAAATAGGCATTACTAAACAAATCCACATTGAGATGAGTCTTGGAGCACATCCTATAATAATATCTGATGGCGTTGGAAGTGTCACATAAGAGGCTGAAGTTAATAACTGATCAAGTGTGAGGATAATGCCGTGTTTTAACAAGGATGGGTGTAGTGGTGTTGGGATATTGCAAGTAGTATTTGATGATTTGGATTGCTACTACATGTAAAGAGTGTATATCTGTACTGTATAATATACTGTAGGAACAAATGAGAAAGGAAAGGATAAAAGAATGAGGATAGGGAATGAAGAGCAGATGTGGAGAGGAGTTTGAGATTGTGGCCACCAGATGGCCTTTTAAATAGTGTATTGAATGAAATCTGTGTCCAGACAGTCCTGTTTCCTTACGTAACCTCTCACCTCACCTCAGCTCTCCTCTCTCTCTCACTCTCACTCACTCTCTCTCTCTCTCTCTCTCTCTCTCTCTCTCTCTCTCTCTCTCTCTCTCTCTCTCTCTCCCCCTCTATCTCTCTCTCCCCTCTCTCTCTCTCTCTCTCTCTCTCTCTCTCTCTCTCTCTCTCCCTCCCTCCCCCTCTCTCTCTCTCTCTCTCCCCCCTCTCCCCCCTCTCTCTCTCCCCCCTCTCTCTCTCTCTCTCTCTCCCCCCTCCCTCTCTCTCCCCCCTCCCCCCCTCTCTCTCTCCCCCCCTCTCCCCCCTCTCTCTCTCTCCCCCCCTCCCCCTCTCTCTCTCCCTCCCCCCCTCCCCCTCTCTCTCTCCTCTCTCTCTCTCTCCCCCCCCCCTCTCTCTCTCTCTCACTCATTCAGCTGTGTGGGTCCATGCCAATATTTCCCCTGTGTAGTTCTCTTTACTCTAATAACGGCTCTGGACTGAACTCATCGCAGCGTGTCACCTGCCCTCTCAGATTTTTTTGCTTGTTTCCTTTCTGTCTTCACTGCAGTCCCTTTAAACTCTCTCTCACAAACACACAATGATTTTTGCGGCTGACCTTATTGCATATGCATTTATAGGAGTTTCCCTTTCAGACGCAAAATTTATGGGAGGAGAGTATTTAAATGAATCATGCAAGGTGACTTAGTAAGGTTTGCGCTAGTCAATCTACTGGTGTTTGCGCCATTATTTAATGCCCCAAAAATGCATGTCTTACACCAGATGCTAATTTGCGCTGCTCTTGGTAGATTGTGTTGGTCATTATGGAAATGATCTGACTGCGTATATTAACTTTCCACTCCCATCGGCGCTTTTATAGAATTGCGCTCACGTTAATTTGCCCCTGTTTAGTAAATCTGGCCTAAAGTCCGAAATAGTATTTTGCTGTAAAAAGTACTCCACTAATTGTATCCATCTTAATATATACAACTTTGAATTTTTTTACCTCTAATCACGTGGCTTGTATTACGAGTGATGGGTTTTGTGATATTTTCCTGGTGGGTGATAAAATGTGCTACAAACCCCATTATTGTATATATTTAAGGAGGAACCCCAAGCCATATCTAGAGCGGGAAAATTGTTTTTGTACTTTTAACTATAAGGCCAGTAACGTAAAATGCCATTAATGTATATTTAATGAGGAACCCAGAGCCATATTTAGAGCAGGAATATTGTTTTGGTTCTTTTAATTTGGGCCAGTGACCCCTAACAACGACATAGCAATGGATCAACCAGAACACCTTAGAAATCACATAGCAACACCCTGGCATTCTAAAATCAACTTTCAGACGGGCAAGCACCACATTTTTTTTTCCTTTCATAAACACACAAGGAGATATTTAGTAAATTGTTCAAGCTGCTCTTTTTCCTACAATGAAAATAGTGATCACACCGTTTAGCTTCACATCATAAAAATAGTCCTTATAACTAATGTACTGTATTCCAATTCTTTTAAAGCCATACAATACTGTTGCTCTGTGTACGAACAGAACAACTTAATCTGTTATACACAGAAATATTGGCATTTATTCTAGCCCTCAAATCCCATTCTTATATAATATACATCATATATTTAACTTAGAAACATTGAAATGCATTGCGATCAATCAAGACACATTAACCAATGTTTAACTTGGCATGATGTGTCTTGTGGGGGTGAGATTTCCATCAGCATGCCTACAACTGAAGCTAGGCTCAAGGCAAAAACAAGCTTCCTTGCACATTTTTGTGTCAAGCTAATGGCTGATGGCCCATCCACATGATGTCAGAACATAGAGTTAAGATAATCCACTTGGCATTTAGGTACCACCAAAATAAATGAGGTGTGTGACATGCAGAGGCTGTGTTGTTCAAACTTCTTTTATAATCTGTTATAGACCGTCCCTTCCAAACATTAACATGCTGCTATCACCTCATTTGACTTGAGTGTACAGATTCCAGATTCGTATTCATTTTTAACTTGGATTATGTATTTACTCTTTGTGCTCCATTTTTGAACGTTAATGAACTCAATGACAATGCCGCCCCTGAAGATGCCCTCGATCGGAAGAAATGGAGAGCAACCTGCCGAAAAGCGGACCCCGCATTACGACGGGACAAATGCTAGGAGAGAGAATGAACTCAACGGCTTTCAAAGAAGAGCAGTCTGCTCTTTGTCACATGTTATTTATGGAAATTGGGGCAATACGTACTAATGAATTAATATTGGCCAAGAAAGTGTGTTTGGGGAGATTTCATCTCTAGTTCTGGGTCATCTAAAGCTGATTTCTTGGCTCAACGCTAGCGGGACGCTGCACGAGCTTCTAGACCAAAGCCACATATCAATTGCATACCTTTTTTCATCAATGATAAGCACAGCAATTAGACTAATAGATTGTTTCGAACGAAGTTGGATTCTTTCAGGGGAATCGGAAGTGGTTTTTATCAGGCCTGCCGATTGCAATGTTGCACCAACAACCAAACATCGTAAACCACTTAAATTGTACGCAGATGAGTTTCCCATGTCAATTAACACACAGATGATGCCAGAGTTCGGCGTTTGTCCAGAGATTTTTTGAGGTAACAAAGCCTAATAAATAACAAAGCTCAATCTCAGTAGGGCTTTGATATTTATGCTTTTGCCATCCATCCTTTAAACTATTTCCGAGACAGCCAGTCTGTGAGCTCTCTTTTATGTGGTTCATATTTCAGTGTTGTGTGGACTATATACAGACTTTATTTTTGGATGTTTTTTGTTTTTGTTTTAAAGCTCAACAGTAAGCACATGCACGCTCAGTTGGAGTCCAGTAATTTTAGATTTGTTGTGGTAACAGAGCTGAATGGACCATTATAGTCAAGTTTTTAGTCTGAGTGTAAAATGTTTCTGTCATTCATGTGTCTGGGCTGTTGTAGTTCCCTGTTGCTTTCCTTTGTGAATATTGTAGATTGTTCTTGTAATTGTACAGTTGATGGTAAATTGATTGCATTCGTGTTTTGTAAGCATCAGCCATTGCTTAAATCCTATAATGCTTTACCAGACCCAGGCTGAATCCTGCATACTCTCTGCACTATAGTATGGATTAGATTTGGATATGTGAATCCCAAATCGTAGTACATTGAAAACATCAAAACCGTTTTCATCAAAACACCACTACTGCTATAGATTTAAACCATACTTTAACAATTATCAACACTATCAATTAGCAACTAAGGACACTGTATGTCATAGAAGTAAGACAATTGGCATATGTTTTGGAGCTCATTATCGGAGCTCAAGCAGATCAAAGTCTCTGTTAATGGTGATTTACATAAGAATGCAGACAACTAACACAGACATTTGCAACAAATGAGTAAGATGAGCCACATCCACATGAAGCCAGAGCTTTCCCTATCCGATCTTTTTTTTCCCCTCGCACTAAATTTTTTTTGTAAACACGGCATCGTCTCAAGAAATATATGCATACACACGAAACCACTGAAACCGACTCAAAACAATGTGGTATACATGCCAGACCAGTATGTGGCGCTGTAATTCTGCCACAGAGATACACTAAAGAAGGAGAAGAAGATTTGGAGCATGCGCATAACCTTGCGTGCTCTATACGAACCCAACACGACAGCAAGTTGAAGACGAAGATTGCTCACCATAGTAGCATAGGAGCAAAAGATTTTGCTTTAGTAAAGCTAATAGGCTCAGTAGCTTCTGCAGCACGATCACAAGCATATAGTCCGCCATTGTTGTTGCTGTTACGTGTGACGTAGCGGTGTGTGACCAATGCTGACACGTGGTGTTATGACATCATCGTTTCACAAAATGTACGGATTGGCCGTATACACGAAAGCGCAAGGGTGTCGGTTTCAGATTTATCCACTCTGGGACCCGGTTTCAAAAAATAGCGGTTTCAGTGTCCCAAACGCCTAGCCTGGCTCCGCCCTCCTACGCTCTTCCGCTCAATTTCATTTTCCTTCATTACTACGTCTGGGATTGCGCTGTAGACTTTGGTTTTCTCCGATCAATTTTTTACCGGGCCAATCAGCGAACAGAGGGAGTGGCTGAGAACGATGACGTTGATGTCGACTCATGCGTTATTTTGAGTTGTAGTTCAAAATAAGAAAGATGCGAGCGAAGCCATTCGGTCCGTTGTGGCAACGCTGCCGAATATCAAGAATATCAACAAAACTATTGCTTAGTTTTGTGTTTATGGCCATCCTCCCACGGGGTTCGGGAAAAGACATATGTCACGACCAAACGTGAGCGATTGGTTATGGCAGATAGAGTGACTCTGGGCAGATCCAATAGTTTTAGACTTCAATAGAATACCCGCCTACAAGGAAGTTAACGCTTGTCAATGGAGCGGTGCCAGACTCTCTGTACAAATGAAATGTACAAGAGTCTGGTAGAACCAGGCTACCAAACGCCGGATCCGTCTGGACGAAACGCAAATACGATACAAAATTTGTACGTATACAGCAAAATGCGTCTCCGTGTGGACAGAGCTTAAGTCCCATTACTAGTGTTCTTATTTAAAACAAACTTTAAAGTAACAACTTTACCACCAGCAATGCAATGATTGTTTTTAAAACATATCATATATGCAAACTAGCATGCAACCACAGTCTTTTGTCCCCATTACGAGCAGAACAAATTGCCACATAAAACACTGATTTACAGTATGTAAGAATGGTTTTGCGAACAATTTACACTGAAATTTGTTTTGATTAGTTACTTTTCCATACAAAGTTGCAAAATGAAAATATTGCATAAAAAACATTTTCGATTTAAAGCAGTGTTTCCATCCAGTGAGCTGAATAGAACAAAATCACCACTTCATGTTAAACTGGCCCTAAATATCAGTATGATAATGGAAATTTGCTACATTTTCCCAAGCATTTCTAAAGCTCAAGCTCAAATCGGGAATACAACTGCTAAGGATCACTAATCCGGGATAACCTCGGACCTGTGTATCCGACATAAGTACTTTCGTATGATGGTGACGATGACTTCATGTTTTACGGCGGTTGGCAGCTTTTTAGTGCATTACCGCCACCTTCTGCTCCGGGCAGTGACATCACATACCAATCCCTGTGACGCATGAGAAATTTACTTGATGGAAAGATGCACACACTCTCGACACCTGGTTTGTTATAGTTATTATGGTTATGGTTTTATATAGTTATGGTTTTGTTATTGTTTTGTTGCCAAATTGATTTAGAACAGTTAATGAATAAACAATTGAACTGAACAATTATGTCTGCCTATCTGTTTGACACTAAGACATTGACTTGGAATTAAATCGGTTCAATATAAAACTGAAATTTTAACAAGATAGCTTAGATGTAGTAAACTACTTTTGACATGTTGCTGTAGCTAAGTTTGCTCCATTTCCCAGGGGTGTAGCTTCAGTGTAGTAAAGCTTTATTTAATATAGAGTAACTGCTAGCTTAGCTCACTACATTTTCCAAGTAGCTTGCCCAACACTGATAATTTTGTATATAATAAATTACATGTGCTTCAGAGCATGCAGACGAAATGCAATAAAGTTATCTTGCTTTCGGAGGTGGATGCCTGCTGTTTGGGAACACAGTCGCGTAAGACCGTTCTGGGAAGTAATTGTACTGGACCACTTTGACGACAGGTATTTCAGAACAACCAAAACAGCATTTCAGATGTCTTTTTTGATGTGCATCGAGGAATTAATTTGGGAAATGTGTTTCCTTCTTAGTTTATGCACGTTTTCATATTGGATAAAAAGTTGATCCGACTCAATTGAGCACATATGTTTTTATGCAAATTTTTTAGAATTTATTTCTAAAATTCGTTTCCAGAGTGTTTTTATTGTGAATGATGAAAATACGCATAAAAATAGGTGGATGGAAACATAGCTAGTGTGTCCCAAGATAAAATACTTAAACAACTTTTGTAACAATTATCAAGCAATACATTTACCACCAACACAATACAGTATGTTCTTTTCGTCCAATTTTCAAGTGTGCAAACTTGCATGCAGTTGCAGTCCTTGGGACCTCCATATGAGCAGAACAAATTTCTGAATAAATTCTTCGCAAAACCATTTTTACGTTAATTGACGCACAATTGTTTTGCAAACAATTTGCTCCGAAATTTGTTCTGCTCATATGGAGGTATGGTAGTATTTCACAATACTAGAGTAGTTCATAGCTTTACTTTCACATTTAGTGTAGGCTGGTTTGGCCACGCCTGGCTGATAACGGAAATGTTTAATCGCCTTTTTGCCCCGTCCGCTCCAGGGGGAGGGTGATAAATATAAAGCTCACGTCTGGTTTGTCTATATGCTCAGACAGTTGTTCCTTCTATACCAGAGAAGAAGAGGGTGTTGGGGGAGGTATGGAGGGGTTTTGTGATTGCTACGGTTGTTGCTTGCTGTAGGCTCTTGACTTTACAGCATCAAGCTTCGTCCGGCCCACCTCCTGTATCAATTGTATGTTTATTATGATAGCAGTAAAACTATACGAGCCCCGCCCTACTCCGAGGGGAGCGAGAGGAAGGAGAAATAAGGAAAGAGAGAGCTGCTAGATTGGCTCCAGACTGCATCCTCACCCAAATTAGACACCCTCCTGCCAAGATCTTTTAGACGCAGGGCATGTGAAAAAAGCACAAATTCGAACACTGTTACTTACACACTTATACACGCTTTAGGCCTAAATCCAGCTGTGTGCATGTATTTGTTTGTTTATTAGGGAGGTTATAATTGAGAAATCACAGACTTTCTTAGAGAAGTAATGTGGATCTGGTGCCTTTTCGAAATTATCTTTTTGGTCCAAAATCCTGAAGTTGTTGAAGAAATATCTCAGGGTTTTATCAACTCAATGTGCATGGACTGTATCTGTGGCATGCTGCTGATTACTCTCAGAAGAGGCGACGTGTTTACAGTAAATAGACTCATAATGGAAGCTTAGGAGGCAAATGGACCAAACGGATTAAAAGCAGAAATGTGAAGCTTGTATTTATGTTAAGCTGTTTCATGAATCACTAAAAATGAGTAGTATGCTGTAGTTGACTAAATCAGCCTTTTGAGGTGGGACTGCTATTTTAGGTGGAAGAACTTCTGGTTATGCATTACCTTTGTAGTTTTTGAGGGTGGAGATTGCAGAACATCAACAAAGACACACATGTAGTTACGTTACGCCTCTTCCTAATGTCCTCGCACTGAGACCGAGGGTAAGAAAGAGCCGCTGGCTGAGCCAGTGGACGCAACAGTCACTGATCCTTTTTTGTAGTCCTTTTATTCAGGCCCTTAAAACAGATATTAAATGTTATATTTATTAGGGGTGGCACGGTACATGAAAAAACATCCGAACCGTTCGGTTCGCTTGTCTCGGTTCGGTGCGTGTGTGCGTCGCACGGTTCGACACATGCGCAATGTAACCTCGTGCCCGGCCGTGACCTCAGACAGTGTGTTTACTTTTCGCGCGAAATAAGAGATGTGTGGACATGACAATGGACATACATATGAGGCTTGTTCGACTTGAACCGGCACTGCACAGACCGATCGATGAATAACATCAAAGTACCGCGAGAGCAACGGCTCTGTATGCTTTTCAATCACTCTCGCGGTACTTTGATGTCACAAACCGATCGGTCTGTGCAGCGCCGGTTCAAGTCGAACAAGCCTATAGACAGTAAAAGTGGAGTATGGAGTGCTGCAGGTCTCGTCACGTATAGAAATGGCAAGTGGGAGATGTAAGGAAGGCTAACCGGAGTTGGAGGATGCTCCAGCGTCGTATAAGTCCGGTGTGTGGGAACATTTTGGATTTCATGTTAGCTATGATATTTTAAAATATACAGTGACACCAAGTTTAGATAAGAATTCCAGTCATATGTTTCCAAATACTGCACTTTAATTTCAAGTGAAAAAAATGTATCCTCACTCTCAGGGAATAGAAGCATTGTTGATACTGTTTTTGTGTTGAGGTTGAACTTATGTTTCACTTTATGGTTATGCCTTTGCTATTGTTATAGCCTCATTATAGGCAATTATGTGTAACATATTTTGACTTATTTAAAAGATAGTGCTTTAAGAGTTCCTCTCTTTTTCTTTTAAAAGATAAACATTTTGTAAGAGCTACACTGAAGTTGACAGTTTGATAAATGCAAGTTAATTATAATCTTTGTGTGGTAAAAATGCACATAAGTCCCTGTAGAGATAGCAGTACACATTCTCCTTTTTGGCCAAATAAACAAAAGCATTTAATCAATTTTTTCTCTCTTGCTGTATCAAAATGTCACCTAGCTTTCCTCAGAGATGGTCTCAATAATGTGCTTAAAGTCAAGTCAAATTCAGTTTGTGCATGATTACATGATATAAATTTTTTTTTAATACTGTATCCTGAATTGTGGATAATTAAGCTATAGCCTATATCATATGCTGAAGTACATTTCTGGAGTGTTAAAGATTAAAAGAAAAAATAACAACAAGAACCGTACAGAACCGAAAACCGTGACCCTAAAACCGTGATACGAACCCAACCGTGGGTTTTGTGAACCGTGCCACCCCTAATATTTATACAACTTCAAAATTAGATTCACCCCCAGGCAATAGTGGATTATCCAAAGGGTGCACTTGTTTTTTTATCAAATTACTTGAACATTACAGGGTAGAGATAAAACTATAACATATATCTTACTCTTGCACAATATAAAAATAACAATATTAAGTAGTTTGATATTTCAATGTATTATCTCATTAATATTCAAGATGAAAGACTAAAAACAGAATTGACACATCTGGCAACAGAATTGACGGGGGTAACAGAATTGACCCAAACCAACCAGAACATGCCTATAACAAGAAAATAACTGCTGAGTTAGTGAGAAATACTCGACCAGATATCCCTCTGGATCTCTACATGTCTTGTGGCAAGACATCTCGTGTCGCAACCTTGGTCGGGGGTGGAATTAATCTGAGGATGTCCTCATGTGGGTACCAATGAACATCTTCACGACCAGGCCAAAAGAATCTATTTTTTCCTATTTGGTGCATGCACTTGACCCTCACATGAGTCTCATTGACCTCCAGGATGGTACCAGGATAGATATCATGGTCATATGTGAGGACACACCATTGTCCAACCACATCCTGGCTCTCCCAATGTATGTCTGTCTGTTGGTCTTCATCTCTCTCTTCAACAGCTCTCTCATCTCCAACGGCTCTCTCTTCTCCAACGGCTCTCTCTTCTCCAACGGCTCTCTCTTCTCCAACGGCTCTCTCTTCTCCAACGGTTCTCTCTTCTCCAACGGTTCTCTCTTCTCCAACGGCTCTCTCTTCTCCAACGGTTCTCTTTTCTCCAACGGCTCTCTCTTCTCCAACGGCTCTCTCTTCTCCAACGGCACTTTCTTCTCCAACGGTTCTCTCTTCTCCAACGGTTCTCTCTTCTCCAACGGCTCTCTCTTCTCCAACGGCTCTCTCTTCTCCAACGGCCCTCTCTTCTCCAACGGCTCTCTCTTCTCCAACGGCTCTCTCTTCTCCAACGGTTCTCTCTTCTCCAATGGTTCTCTCTTCTCCAACGGCTCTCTCTTCTCCAACGGTTCTCTCTTCTCCAACGGTTCTCTCTTCTCCAACGGCTCTCTCTTCTCCAACGGCTCTCTCTTCTCCAACGGCCCTCTCTTCTCCAACGGCTCTCTCTTCTCCAACGGCTCTCTCTTCTCCAACGGTTCTCTCTTCTCCAATGGTTCTCTCTTCTCCAACGGTTCTCTCTTCTCCAAAGGTTCTCTCTTCTCCAACGGTTCTCTCTTCTCCAACGGCTCTCTCTTCTCCAACGGCCCTCTCTTCTCCAACGGCTCTCTCTTCTCCAACGGCTCTCTCTTCTCCAACGGTTCTCTCTTCTCCAATGGCTCTCTCTTCTCCAACGGTTCTCTCTTCTCCAACGGTTCTCTCTTCTCCAACGGTTCTCTCTTCTCCAACGGCTCTCTCTTCTCCAACGGTTCTCCCTTCTCCAACGGTTCTCTCTTCTCCAACGGCTCTCTCTTCTCCAACGGTTCTCTCTTCTCCAACGGCTCTCTCTTCTCCAACGGTTCTCTCTTCTCCAACGGTTCTCTCTTCTCCAACGGTTCTCTCTTCTCCAACGGTTCTCTCTTCTCCAACGGCTCTCTCTTCTCCAACGGCTCTCTCTTCTCCAACGGCTCTCTCTTCTCCAACGGCTCTCTCTTCTCCAATGGCTCTCTCTTCTCCAACGGTTCTCTATTCTCCAACGGCTCTCTCTTCTCCAACGGTTCTCTCTTCTCCAACAGCTCTCTCTTGTCCAACTCTCTGCTTTCCATTTAATGTGAGAGGATTAGCAGGGAACTTGAATGTCTTTGTTTGGTGGGACTGGCACACCAACTTTTTCTGAGTGGAACAGGAGCAACTCACATCTGTCTCCTCCTCTCTCTTGGTGTTACGTCTGCAACCAATCTGACTCTTCCCATTTCTTTCTTGTGCCTCCATCTTTCCCTATCCTTTTTTAAGTTCTCCTCTCTTCTCTCTGGGGTAGCATCACGTCTCGCTCGATATCTACTCTGTTTCTCTGCAGCAGAGAGTGGCATGTCTGAGGCACACATTTTTACATTATATTACGTTGTATTACATTATTATTATTATATTATTGTACGGTAGCATGACAAATAACCACACATGCTTGGGTGGATGGTGCATGTGTGTGTCTGTGTGTGTGTTGAAATCCTCTGATCATGGTAGAATAACCCAATTGATCAGTGTGTCTCTCTCTGTGTGTGTGTGTGTGTGTGTGTGTGTGTGTGTGTGTGTGTGTGTGTGTTTGTGTGTGTGTGTGTGTGTGGCTATAAACACACATTATGCATTTTTGTGTGTGTTTGCATCATTGTGTGATTGTAACCAAGGCAGGGGCAGTGTGAAAACCAAGGCATTGGTCAATTCTGTTGCCGTACCTTGGTAACAGAATTGACAGTAACAGAGTTGACATTTTTAGCATTTTTTTACTAATAACACCACATGCTAGCATAAAGACTAAGAGTACATGGCCTGATACTAAAGATGATTTTAAAAACTTTTAATACCTCCTTTTGTTAATATCTTTGAACTTTGCTTTCCCTATGAGATTGTTGAAACAGTTTTGACATGTTATATAAGAACTCTTGGTGCAAGTGCCTGTAAGATTACATGGCTTCAGAGAGAACAAAACACATACCTCCTAGTTCTTCAGAGTTTAATACCAAAAGGGAAGTGACATCATCTTGCGTTGCTTAGGATACTGATGCGACAGATAAGCATAATTTAAAGAGACAATAACATGTAGTAACAGAATTGACACAGGATTTATGGATTGGTATTTTTCAACAATAAAAGTTACTTTTAAACAAATTAATTTAGCATAATTTGGAAACTGTCACCAATAATAATTTATAAACAAAATAATTAAAACCCCAACCTGAAATTTGTAATTTAAAACATGTTTAATGCATATTTTACCCTTGTTTGAAAAAAATACCACCCACTAAGGACAGTATGATATCATGACTTTCAGCATCATGAAATAGCTTTTAAAATAAAATATTTTCTAGTTTTACACTCTAACATTTTGTAACTCTTAAAAAGAATTAAAAAAAATTAAAATGTGTTTTTGGAGTAAAATTTTGGTAAAGCTGTTAAAAATAAATGGCTTCGGACTTCAAATGTATCTCCAATTAAAGAATCACCCATATGTATATACACTCACCTAAAGGATTATTAGGAACACCATACTAATACTGTGTTTGACCCCCTTTCGCCTTCAGAACTGCCTTAATTCTACGTGGCATTGATTCAACAAGGTGCTGAAAGCATTCTTTAGAAATGTTGGCCCATATTGATAGGATAGTATCTTGCAGTTGATGGAGATTTGTGGGATGCACATCCAGGGCACAAAGCTCCCGTTCCACCACATCCCAAAGATGCTCTATTGGGTTGAGATCTGGTGACTGTGGGGGCCATTTTAGTACAGTGAACTCATTGTCATGTTCAAGAAACCAATTTGAAATGATTCGAGCTTTGTGACATGGTGCATTATCCTGCTGGAAGTAGCCATCAGAGGATGGGTACATGGTGGCCATAAAGGGATGGACATGGTCAGAAACAATGCTCAGGTAGGCCGTGGCATTTAAACGATGCCCAATTGGCACTAAGGGGCCTAAAGTGTGCCAAGAAAACATCCCCCACACCATTACACCACCACCACCAGCCTGCACAGTGGTAACAAGGCATGATGGATCCATGTTCTCATTCTGTTTACGCCAAATTCTGACTCTACCATCTGAATGTCTCAACAGAAATCGAGACTCATCAGACCAGGCAACATTTTTCCAGTCTTCAACTGTCCTGTTTTGGTGAGCTCTTGCAAATTGTAGCCTCTTTTTCCTATTTGTAGTGGAGATGAGTGGTACCCGGTGGGGTCTTTTGCTGTTGTAGCCCATCCGCCTCAAGGTTGTGCGTGTTGTGGCTTCACAAATGCTTTGCTGCATACCTCGGTTGTAACGAGTGTTCAGGTGAATTGAACAGGTGTTCCTAATAATCCTTTATGTGAGTGTGTGTATATATATATATATATATATATATATATTAGTACAGCCCTTCGGAAGCAACAAAGATTAATTACAAAGGATACAAACTTTCAGGCATCACTGTATGATTATATTTATATTTTCAAAATCTAAAAAATTTTCAAAATCTTTTTTTTTATAAAAACCAGGAACTGCTAGCCCCCCCCCCCCCCCAAAAAAAAATAAATAAATAAAAAAATATTGGACCCTGCATGCAAAAGCATTGTAATTCAGATAATTTAGAATGAAACATTTAACCCCGAGAGTATAAGCAATAATAATGTTGCTTGACTTTTCAAGTACTGCTATTAATACAGCCAGAATAATGATTAATGGCTCGCTCTTAAAGGCTTTAATATGAACAGTTAATCTGGGTTTCATCCAGAGCACTCAAACGGTCAGCCAAACAGTTATTCACGCACTCTCATATCAGGCATAATAATCGAATCTTTGCCCTTACACTGTGATCAAGAGTCCAGTTTTCCCATTTCTAAATCCACTTGAATAGAAAATGCAAAGCACATTTCAGGTCTGTTAAATGAAGGCATTACAGTATGGAAAATGAGATGTCATGGTGCAGAGGCTCGGCGGTGATGGTCCTGCGAACGGCCATAAACGTCTTCTGTGCTTGTGTGATGTATCCAGACAGAGCAGGTCTCCCTCTCCATCACATCATGGCTGCACGCCCAGTGTGTCACACACACACACACACACACACACACACACACACACACACACACACACACCATAATCCAGAAACTGAGGGGGATATTCGCTAAGAATGATAGTGCTTCCTCCGAGCTAAGTATAGTTTTTTTTTTTTTATACCATTGTTATGCCGATGATGTGATGTTATTTTCTTCAATTAAACATGTTCTCTGGACAAAGTACATGAATGTTACAGTCACATTAAGCTCTGGCTCTCTAACAACTTTCTCCAAAGAGAGTTAAAGTAGGCTTTATTGTAGGTTTCTCCCATGTCACCTACCTTTGCTGGTCAGCTAGGTTCCCTGTCCTTAAAGCTTGAAGAACATGTTAGGAGTATAGGGGTAATTATGGACTCATCACTTAACTGCCATTATTAAGGCGAGACACGGCAGGCAAAAACATCGTTTTTTTTTTCACTGGTCATTTTTGAGATTTTGGGATATTTGTCTTCAATATCATGTCTTCTTTCAGACTTGTGGTGAAAAAAAGTCTGAAATACACATTTAGGTCTTTATTTTACTACACTTTGTCTGTTTGCGTCTGTAGATTTCTCATAAATTCATCAAAAGTTGTCGTTATAAATCATCCCTCTGCTCCGCGAGCGCGATCTGCACCCTGTCATCACACACACCGTTAGAAAGCTCTCTCTCTCCTGAACAAGACTGCCGGATCCAAATATGGTCATTTCCTTTTCATCAGCAACCAATCGCGAAAGTAAAAGGGGGGATTTTACTCTAAATGCGCAAGCACATTTCTCAAAATGTCTTTTCTCTCATACTCCAAGTCCGAAATCGTCTCGGTTATGTATGTAACCCTCGTTCCCTGAGTAGGGAACGGAGACGTTACGTCGGATGACGGAGAATGGGGGTTTCGCCTAGAAAGCCTATCGACTTTGAGTATTACAAAACGAACCTATGGCAATGAAATGCCATGGGTCTGCGGAATTTGCATAGCGTATCTCCGCCCCACCGCGTGGGTATAAAAGGAGAGACGCCGGCAAAGGCAGATCATGTCTTCGCTGAGGAGCCGAGACTGAACTCAGGCGTCTGCCCAGCGGTACAGCGGAAGTGGCCGGGAGACGTAACGTCTCCGTTCCCTACTCAGGGAACGAGGGTTACATACGTAACCGAGACCTTCCCTTTCGTAGTCACTCCGAGTTACGTCGGATGACGGAGAATGGGGGTTCCCGTATAATCACGCCACCTTCACAGCTGTCTTCCAGTGCCCTGCGAATGTCTGATCCCCCTGTCGTGATACTGGCACGGACGAAGGAGACCTACTTAACACAGGAATACCAAGGTACACTGGGAAGCATATCTCAGAGGAGATATGCCGCAGCATGCCTACCCGTAGGGAGGACTTAGAAATACACATATGGCCGGAAGGCTTCATATGGAGGAACACTGGAGTAACCAGCCCGTGGGGTGGCAACTTTCAACTCCAGGGGTGGCAAGGTGGCTTGCCGAGGGAAAGACACATGCTCAAAGAGGCTTACAGTGGACATACACATGTGGGGGTTACTCAGGGGAGGAACCATGCACACGGAGGCACCTAGCCGACGCACAGGCAATAGACACTGGCGCCAGCGTCAACAGTGCTGGAGGAACTCAGGGCTTCAGAAGGGAAGGCTCACCTGAGGAGAATAATCGCACGTATCCAGTCCGTGGAGTGGAATGGCGAGCAAGCGAAGACACCTGAGCGGGTCCGATACTAGCTGGTTGAAGCGAGTACATGAGAGGACACTGGCTCCACTCGGAGATTATAGAATCTGTCGAATGTGTTAGGTGTCGCCCAGCCTGCAGCTCTACAAATATCTGCCAGCGAGGCGCCATGCGCTAGAGCCCAAGAGGAAGCCACACTCCGGGTGGAGTGGGCTGTCACACCAAGGGGGCACGGTCGGCCTTGCTGTTGGTAAGCCAAAGCAATGGCGTCCACTAACCAGTGAGACAACCTCTGCTTTGAGAGAGCCTTTCCCTTCAGTCTCCCACCATAACAGACAAAGAGCTGAGGTCCTGAAACACCGCGTCCTGTCTACGTAAGCGCAGAGAGCGCGTACTGGACAGAGCAGTGCCAAGGCTGGGTCTGCCTCCTCCAGGGGCAGCGCTTGCAGGTTCACCACCTGGTCCCGGAAGGGAGTAGTAGGAACCTTGGGCACATATCCAGGCCGGGGTCTCAGGATCACGTGAGAGTAAGCCGGCCCGAATTCCAGGCACGCTTCGTCAAGGGAGAATGCGTTCAGGTCCCCTACCCTCTTAATGGAGGCCAGTGCAACCAGGAGCGCTGTCTTCAAAGACAGGAACTTAAGATCCACTGATTGCAGAGGCTCAAAGGGAGCCCTCTGCAGGGCATTTAACACCACTGAGAGGTCCCAATAGGGAACGAGAGGAGGGCGAGGAGGATTCAGTCTCCTCGCTCCTCTCAGGAACCTGATGATCAGGTCGTGCCTTCCCAGAGACTTACCATCAACTGCTTCGTGATATGCAGCGATAGCGGCCACATACACCTTCAGGGTGGAGGGAGACAGCCTTCGCTCCAGCCCGTCTTGCAGGAAGGAAAGCACGACACTAATCAAGCATCTCCTGGGGTCTTCTCGGCGAGAAGAGCACCAGTTGATGAAGAGGTTCCACTTCAACGCATAGAGATGTCTCGTGGACGAAGCTCTAGCGGAAGTGATGGTAGCCGCCACCGCAGGTGGCAGGGTACTCAAACCTGCCTCGTCCCGTCCAGGAGCCACACGTGGAGCCTCCAGAGATCGGGACGAGGGTGCCAAAGGGTGCCCCGTCTCTGAGAGAGGAGGTCCTCTCTCAGAGGAATTGGCCAAGGAGGTGCTGTCGCGAGGAGTACTAGTTCGGAGAACCAGGTCTTGGTGGGCCAGTACGGCGCAACCAAAGTGACCTGCTCCTCGTCCTCATTGATCTTGCACAGAGTCCGTGAGAGAAGGCTCACTGGGGGAAACGCATATTTGCGTAGGCCCCACGGCCAGCTGTGCGCCAGTGCATCCGTGCCGAGCGTGCCCTCGAACAGGGAGTAATACAGGGCGCAATGGGATGAGTCGTGGGAGGCAAACAGGTCTATCTGTGCGTCCCCGAACTGGTCCCAAATCAGCTGGACCGACTGGGGATGGAGTCACCATTCGCCGGGGATAGGACGGAACCGAGACAGCTCGTCGGCTGCAAGGTTCCGATCGCCCGGAATGTAGATAGCACAAAGGGACCTCAGGTGCTTCTGACTCCATAAGAGGAGGTGGCGAGCGAGTTGCGACATACGGCGGGAGCGTAGACCACCTTGGCGGTTGATGTACGCTACTGTTGCGGTATTGTCTGAACGGACTAGTACGTGTTAACCCTTGAGCAACGTGTGGAAAAGGTGCAGGGCAAGGCGTACAGCCAGCAACTCGAGGCAATTGACATGCAGAAGATGCTGGGGTCCTGTCCAGGAGCCCGCGGCAGCATGTCCGTTGCACATGGCACCCCAGCCCGTGGAAGAGGCATCTGTGGAGACGACAACATGCCTGGAAACTCGTTCTAGGGGAACTCCGGCCCGTAGAAAACTGAGGTTCCTCCACGGGGTGACTGGGACTCGGAGCGTGCCGTGATGCCATGCCCACCTCGGGATTCGATCGCGAAGCCACAGCTGAAGCGGTCTCACATGAAGCAATCCGAGCGGCGTTGCCGCGGCTGCAGATGCCATATGCCCCAGGAGCCTCTGAAATAATTTCAGTGGGACCGCACTCTTGCCCTCGAACTGACGAAGACAAGTCAGCAGTGAGTGTGCGCGCTCGCTCGTAAGCTGCGCGGACATGGCGACCGAGTCGATCTCCATACCGAGAAAAGAGATCCTCTGCACGGGGCTGAGTTTGCTCTTCTCCCAGTTGACCCGAAGGCCCAGACGGGCTAGGTGCCGGAGCACAAGGTCTCTGTGTTCGCAAACCTGAGCTCAAGAGTGGGCTAGAATCAGCCAGTCGTCGAGATAATTCAGGATGCGAACCCCGTGTTCGCGTAGGGGAACAAGGGCTGCCTCGACGACCTTAGTAAAGACGCAAGGAGACAGAGCCAAGCCGAATGGGAGAACCGCGTACTGATATGCCTGCCCCTCGAAAGCAAACCGGAGAAACGGTCTGTGTCGAGGTAAAAAGGAGACATGAAAGTAGGCGTCCTTCAGGTCTAACGCTGCAAACCAATCCTGCGGCCGCACACACTCGAAAATGCGTTTGGCCGTGAGCATCCTGAACGGCAGCCTGAGAAGGGAGCGGTTCAGGACACGCAGGTCCAGGATCGGCGTAACCCACCGGTTTTCTTGGGGACGATGAAGTACGGGCTGTAAAACCCCGACCTCATCTCGGCTGGAGGGACAGTCTCAATTGCACCCGTCGCCAGCAGGGTGGCAACCTCCGCTCGCATGATGGGGGCAATCTACCGACCATAGTGAAGCGGACTCCCCTGAAGCTGGGAGGAGACCGAGCGAACTGAATCGCATAGCCGCGCCTGATCGTTCGGGCAACCCAGCAGGACGGGTTGGGGAGCTCTAATCAAGCTGCCAGAAACTGAACCAGCGGGGTCATGCGAACGTCAGACATCCCCCCGGAGGGGCAGCGAGGCGGAGTGACCAGCCCAGGCGAGGGTGGCATAGCGGCCCGGTGCGGGGGCGAGGTCAGACTCCGCGCCCTGACAGAGGAGACCAGGGAAGGACCAGCGTTCCACGGGGGTCTGCTCTGCCAAGGGGCTGGCGACAGAGGGGGACGAGAGCGGTGTGTTCCGAAGACGGCACGCACTGTCGTCTGCGCCCTCTGGAACAGAGGGGGACGGGAGTGGCGAGGCCCGGGAGTGGCGAGGCCCGGGGGCGGCGCACACTGCGGTCCGAGAACTCTGTGACAGAGGGGGATGAGAGCAGCGAGGCACGGAGGCGTCGCGTACTGTCACCCGACTCTGTGTGCTCAGTGATGGGAGTATCGGTTCCTTCTAGAGAACAAAAGATTCTCCCCCGGCCCTCCACCGGGGAAAGGAGTGGTCCTGCTACCCACTCCTGGAAAGAACCGAGTCCCATCTCTGAGGAGCCCGTCTCAAGAGCGCCGCTTAACCTGGCATGTAGCGGGGGGCGGGGCTGGAGAGGGCTGTGGCGTCCGCCCGCGGCTTCCAGAGCCGGCCCATCAACGGGCGGGGAGGGAGCCGCGGGAGGGCGCCTTCGGCGGTGGGCAGACCGAGGGATCTGAGCGGACGGCAGGGCCGTCGGGACAGAATCAACGTCAGTCTGCACATGGGCGGTTGAGAGCTGTTGGGCAAAGTCCTCAACCGCACCGCCGAAGAGGCAGACCTGAGATATGGGAATGTCGGACAGAATGGGACTCTGATGGGCACGAGCGTTGTCTGGTATGTTTGGGCTTGATCATACTAGAGCAGCGCTCGTGGATGACTCATGTTCTCTCTGTGGGAACATGACCATCGCGTCATTAAGGTCGAGACTCGGTGAACTCGCAAGAGTGAGAGTCCCCTCATCCACCACCCGATCTTCGGCTGGTGGCCAGGGTGACCGGAGGGTGTTGGTCTGGAACAAGGCGCCGACGGTGCCCGCTAGTGAACAGGTGATTCCCACGGGTCTACCTTCTGGTGGCCCGTGTGTTTCATTTGAAGCTACAGAGGATGATATTATGTTTGTAGCAGCTTCACTAGGTGGGTTTGATTCTCTGGAGATGACCACTCGTCACAGCCGCCACCTCCTGGTGTGCATACGGCTGTGCTTGAGTCCGATCCAGAGATGACGGCCATGCTTTCCTGGGACGATTGGTTTTGGGTAAGGCCGCCGACACGTCCACGGCAAACCCCAATACCTTCCCTCCCGGACGTGCATGATGAGATCTCGAAGTCCTAGAAGGATCTCGGGGCGCTATAGGATCTCGCCACAAGTGTAGACGAAAAACTACAGGCCACGGACGGGTGCTTAGGATTGCGCCGAGAAGAAGCACTCTGAGGACATATAGCATCGCAACAGAGCGTTCAGCCGGGGGAACCCCAGTGTACCCATGGCAGCAGCCCCATCGAGGGGAGGAAAGGCGGATGAGATCAGCGAGCGGTCCCGAGAAGACCAGGGGGTCTTCTAGGACTTCGAGATCTCATCATGCACGTCCGGGAGGGAAGGTATTGGGGTTTGCCGTGGACGTGTCGGCGGCCTTACCCAAAACCAATCGTCCCAGGAAAGCATGGCCGTCATCTCTGGATCGGACTCAAGCACAGCCGTATGCACACCAGGAGGTGGCGGCTGTGACGAGTGGTCATTTCCAGAGAATCAAACCCACCTAGTGAAGCTGCTACAAACATAGTATCATCCTCTGTAGCTTCAAATGAAACACACGGGCCACCAGAAGTTAGACCCGTGGGAATCACCTGTTCACTAGCGGGCAGCGTCATTGAGGAGGGGGGGCTGGGGCGTGGACACGGAGTCGGCGCCTTGTTCCAGACCAACACCCTCCGGTCACCCTGGCCACCAGCCGAAGATCGGGTGGTGGATGAGGGGACTCTCACTCTTGCGAGTTCACCGAGTCTCGACCTTAATGACGCGATGGTCATGTTCCCACAGAGAGAACATGAGTCATCCACGAGCGCTGCTCTAGTATGATCAAGCCCAAACATACCAGACAACGCTCGTGCTCATCAGAGTCCGATACCAAGCTGCCGCAACCATTCTGTTTTTTTTTTTTTTTAAATGCACGGGCGAGCCGTCTTTAAAAAGACGTGCCGCGTGCGAGCTCTTTTTGTGAAAGGAGAGAAACTCCGCGATGTTGAAGCGAGCAGGGAGAAACACACTCACTGGCAGATCACTGCACAGACCAGCAGGCAATGTGAATTCGCTGCAGATCGTCGTCACACCAACACCGGAGAGTGGCTCGTCTCGTAGAGCGAAGTCAGAAATAGCTGTGGAGTGAAGAGATACTCTTGGCTCCGAAGCGAAAACATGATCTGCCTTTGCCGGCGTCTCTCCTTTTATACCCACGCGGTGGGGCGGAGATACGCTATGCAAATTCCACAGACCCATGGCATTTCATTGCCATAGGCTCGTTTTGTAATACTCAAAGTCGATAGGCTTTCTAGGCGAAACCCCCATTCTCCGTCATCCGACGTAACTCGGAGTGACTACGAAAGGGAACTCCAGTTCAGTAGCACCTATATACACCAAACTTTCCAGTCTTGTACCTAGTTATATTATGAAGACATTTACAGAGGGATTTGTAAATATATTATTCCTAGCCTGATTTATATAACATTTTATTCCCAAAAACATGGCGAAAATCATTTTTTTAAGGCTATTGGCAGTATATTCTGATTTACAGGATAACAAAAGTAGATATCCATAAATCCCTCTGTAATTTTTTCCCCATCTAATATGTGAACACAATGAAAAAATAATTTTGAACCTGGCTTTGTCCAATACTCAGATTTCGTTTTTTAAAATATATGCAAAATAGCGCATATTTAATTAGACAATGCCTCATTTGCATATTTAAACATTAAATTACAGAAAACTTGTAATACATTTTTTTCTCATCTTAATGTAGGTAATCAACTGGCAAATTTTCATGGTATTATCTGATAGTTAAAAAAATTACCCTATTCACCTGTAGTGTCTCGCCTTAAAGGTAGCTTTTTTAACTTGAGATCAATTGCTAAAGTCAAGCACTTTCTTTCCAGGGAGGATTTGTAAATTGTGGTCCATTCCCTTATTTCATCAAGGATAGTTTACTGTAAATCTTTATATTGATCTCCCCCAGACTGCATTACCCCGCCTGCAGTTGGTGCAAAATGCAGCCGCAAGGTTTTTAACGGGAGCAAGAAAGAGGGACCATGTTACCCCTGTACTGGCATCCTTACATTGGCTTCCCGTTAAATTTAGGATTGATTTAAAAATGATCCTGTATGTTTACAAGGCACTATTAGATCTTGCCCCCGGTGTATTAGTGATCTTCTTATTCCCTACTCTCTCCTTCTCAGGTCTTCGGATCAACTGCTTTTAAAAGTCCCTCGCTGTACTTTTAAATCGAAAGGAGATTGTGTGTTTTTCTGTGGTAGGTCCCAAACTCTGGAATAATCTCCCATTCCACGTGAGGTCAGCTTCATCAATTGCCACTGTTAAGTCTTATTTAAAAATGTATTTATTTTATTTAGCTTTTTAATTAGTTGTGTTTGCTATGTATCATGTAATATTACATCTTGGTTTCAATGACATCATTGTGGTAAAGCACTTTGGGGCAACGTTTGTTGTTTGTAAATGTGCTATTTATAATAAAAAAAGTTGCTTGCTTGCTTATTCGGTTCCTTTGTCTATTTTATTTATAAATGAATTTCGTTGTTTTCATGAAACTTTTGGCTGACAATAAATCACACATTTGAGAGTAGGCATTGAGGTCCACCCTATTTCACCACGGTCCACTATGCACTAACCTCCCTGACACTTTTGTTATGAGAGAAAATGGAAATCTCCTGGTTCCACCTGGGATGTGTTTTCCATGTGCGCTCATGAGGAACATTGTGTCTTTATCTGAATTGAATCCAGACTGAATCTGCATGCTTGTAAACATGTCAAGGACCTGTGAGGTTTAGACGTATAGAATACTGTACCCTGATCCCTCGACTTTACCTTTGATGGACGGACAGCTTCACTCGGCTGAGTGCAGTCACCATGGAGAACGGCTAATGTAATGTTTTCCAGCCTGTACCGGTCTTGTTTCTATTCTGGTCTGGCCTGAGTGACCCTCTGTAATTCTGTGATGCTTGGTGCGCAGATGGAGATATTGTGCTCTGTTATGTCTGTCTTCATCCTTACTTTTTTCAAAATGTGTTTGAGAGTCCCTGGTTGAAACCACATTTAGTTTAAATATAGGTTATGTGTGTGTGAATTTTAAGTAATAACAAACCAGGCCTTTATCTTTTCTATAGGTAATGTGAGCGGCTAAGGTATTTTGGGTGTGTGCTTACTGTACACAACAAAAAAGCAAGTCCCCATGACATTCTGACCTCTAGATATGGCCGGGGCTTAAATGTGTAAATGAATGAATGGTTTTTCTCTTGCTGTTTTATTGCCTTGTAAATCTGATCACCTAGAAGAGCAGTTCTACTCAACAAGCTGCAACATTTTAGGTTTTGTGCTTAAAAAGGCACCAACCAATTATCATTTTTTCAGTTCTGTTTGGTGCCACCGGAGGCACAAAAATGCACTTCATCTTAAACTCAGTGTTTTATGTTAGGCCTGCATGATTTTGGGGAAAACATGAATTGGGATTTTTCTGATATAAACTGCAACTTAAAACGTGATGTAGGGCTGCAGAATTTCGCCAAAACTTTTGTGAAGAAAAAAAAAAAAAAAAAATATATATATATATATATATATATATATCAATATTACCTATATAAATATAAATAATAATGATATTAATAACAATAGTTTTGTTGTGGAAAAAAAATTAAAAATTGAGAGAAAAAAATAGTACAACTGTAAAATTACAATAATAATGTTTAAGGCTGCCTTTAGATTAGTCAAAAAGTAACGACTTGAAATTTAAAAATGTGACAATACCAGCATTTCCCTCTAGCATTTGAGCGCTGTTAAATGGATTCTTAAACTCCTCTGATTGGCCATTGTGTTGACGCGCTCAACATATACAGTATGTCTCTGATTGGCCATTGTGCTCAATATATATGTCTCTGATTGGCCATTGTGTTGACGCGCTCAACATATATGTCTCTGATTGGCCAGTGTTGACGCGCTCAACATATATGTCTCTGATTGGCCAGTGTTGACGCGCTCAACATATATGTCTCTTATTGGCCATTGTGTTGACGCGCTCAACATATATGTCTCTGATTGGCCATTGTGTTGACACGCTCAACATATATGTCTCTGATTGGCCATTGTGTTGACACGCTCAACATATATGTCTCTGATTGGCCATTGTGTTGACACGCTCAACATATATATCTCTGATTGGCCATTGTGTTAACGCGCTCAACATATATGTCTCTGATTGGCCATTGTGTTGACACGCTCAACATATATGTCTCTGATTGGCCATTTTGTTGACGCGCTCAACATATATGTCTCTGATTGGCCATTGTGTTCACACGCTCAACATATATGTCTCTGATTGGCTACAATGATCAACAATGACATCTTTGATGCTCTTAACCGAGCATTTACACAGATGCACACAGGAGCGTTTAAAGCAGGCGCATATCAGTGGATCCCTAATATATCCGCTGATAGATGGATCCGCTTGTATCTATGTAAGCGCTCTGTGAAGGGCCTCAAAGACAACGTGTTTTTGAAGCGTTGATCATTGTAGTCAATCACAGACATATATGTTGAGCACGTCAACTCAATGGCCAATCAGAGGTGTTTAAGAATCCATTCAAGAGCACTCAAAATCGTATTGTCCCATTTTCATTAAAATTTCAGTACTGACTTGGTACCGAAGTCGGTACTTTTGACAACTCTATCTGCCTTAATTTCTGAATTTTAAAATGTTAATGTTAAAACCATATTGCAATTTTGGTTTCATTTCAATTAACCCCCAGTTTGGAACGCCCACTTCCAAAAACAATTGATAATCTTTTCAAGAATGAAAAGATGATAAATGACCAAACTAATAAAAGTAATGTAAATATGCTGGACCATTTAATAGTGTGTGTGTGTGTGTGTGTGTGTGTGTGTGTGTGTGTGTGTGTGTGTGTGTGTGTGTGTGTGTGTGTGTGTGTGTGTGTGTGTGTGTGTGTGTGTGTGTGTGTGTGTGTGTGTGTGTGCGCGCACATACGTGCCTGAGTGCGTGCGGCATATCTTAGCCTCTAGGTCGCTGTGTCTAATGGGAAAAGAACAGCGCTAAATTGGAATCAGAAGGTGCTCTGAATGCGTTTGGGTGGGTCTGTCCATCTTAAGCACTTAGACTCACTGTAAAGATAACAGAAATTTAAGTAACCAAAAGCATTGAAGCCTGAACACCCTGATTTGCACAACCACAAACGACTCGTTTCACTTTTTGTCATTAAGCAAATGTCAAACCCTTTCACAGACAATTACGGGAGACATGCACAGGAAGGAAGCGTTTTAGACAGTCGCCGTCAAATTTACGCTGTTTTCTGTAGATCAGAGATCGTTTGTTTGAAATGGGCGAGAAAACTGGAAACCGACGCAGGGATCAGTGAGGAATTGACTTCTTTGAGAGGTTGACTGAAAGGTTACACAGTGTGTGGCGTGGTTGGATGAGCCACAGGAGAGCGAGAAGGTGACAGGGATTGTTTGAAGAGTTCACTGAAGGTTGTGCTTATGGAAGGTGCTGTTTAATAGACAAAAGGAGGGTTGAGTGAGGAGTGCTGGATCAAGTGTGTATGTTGATACTGTAGCTGAGTGACATGTTTTGTTGGGGGAGGTGAACCGGTGGCTTAGAATCAGTCAGTTGCCAAAAAGAGAGACCGTGTGAGAAAGAGAGGAGAAAAGAAGATGATCACGATGCCCCCATCTGTTTGCCACATGCAAACCCCTGCAGCAGATCCATAAATCTCAGATACGCTCAACAATGCAAGGTCACATTCCTCTGGTCTGAACGTGCGAGGATCCCTCACCACAAATGTGCTTTACTCATTTGTACTCATAGCACTGAAACATCACTAATTAGATCTTTAATGGAGTTGTCTACTTAGATTTTTCTCCTGAGAAAATGCTCAAATCATCTCACACGTGGCTTCTCTAGTGTTTCAGAAGAGATCTCAAAGTCTCAAACTGTGCTCAGGTTTACCAATATACCCAACTATGCAAAAAGATCAGTCAGACAATAAATATAAACAAATACAATAATATAATGTGCTCTGTATTATATCCCTTTACATTTGTGTTGTAGATTGCTATTATATATAAAGTTTATTTTTCAGCAAGGATACTGATCAAAAGAGCCCGTAAATACATTTATCATGTTACAAAAGATTTCTATTTTAAATAAATTCTGTTCTTTTGAACTTTCTATTCATTGAATGACTTAAAATATTAAGCAGCACAACTGTTTTCAACATTAATTGCAATATTAATAAACGTTTCTTGAGCAAATCATCATATTTGAATGATTTCGGAAGGTTCATGTGACACTGAAGACTGGAGTTATCACAGGAATAAATTACATTTTAAAATGCATTCAAATAGAAAACAGTTCACAAATTCCCATGATCGATCGTCGTTTAAATGTATGATTAATTAATCGCTAGCCTTAATACTGCAATATGCGTCCACTGCAGTGGCATATAGACAACAGCATGATGGTGTGTAAATGCTGCCCAAAACGCATGTTCCTCACCAAATTAATGAAAAGGATTTTTTGTCTAAATAAATAGGGTTTAGTCGTGTTTAGGGTTTAGCAGCACGCATGCGCATGACCTTGCTTAATCGTTGATCGATAAGTTTTATCGATTAAATTATAATCGAAAATTGATCGATCGTTGATTAATCGTTAGCATCCCTAGTCTGGTCTTGCTTTCCTGCACAAAGACCATGGAATCATTTAAAATAAGATCAGTATTTTTACTTATTACACTTTTTAGGGTTCTTGAGTGTAATTTTTTTCTTTGTCGTTGTTGTTTGTCCAGTTTAGAAGTTGTCTATTATAGGTCACATGATCGTTTCTTCAGATCAGTGTTTTGGACTCTGGTTTCTTGAAAGCTAATATTTTCTATTACTGAAAAACTAGAGAATAAACAGTTCTTTGTGGAACATCAAACGATTATTAAACACTTTTTTTTTTCACCCTTTTTTTTTCTACTTACATTCTCAAAACTGTTTTGGAGGTGTATCCCATAACCCCCTGCTGCTCTGCCACACTGTACACCCTCCTCCTCCCCCACACACACACAGCCCCGGGTCAAAGAGGTCGTCACCCTTTCCTCCAGCGAGTGTGCGGATGATTTGGGTTTTCCTGCAGCGCACCGATGGCTGCTGGCAGTCCTCCCGCAAGCACTTCTGTTTTGACAATGGCGTAATGATGCCAGCTGTTTTGTTTCTCTCTCTATCTCGCTCTCAGTGATCGGGAGCCTCTGTTGACAGCTCAGATGTTCCTGACGGTACTGACACTCTCCCCGCTGCCACATGTTTACACATATCCAGCCATAATGACAGCGTGCCAGCAGATTCCTGCGAGCATGTGTGCACATATGTGTCTGTGCATCACCCGTCTGCTGCCGTGCAGGCCACAAATCACGCCTGAGCTTTGTTCTGCTGTGGGTTCCCATTACTTTTGTATTCTAGATCAGTATCAGTAAAACTCTTCTATGTATACAGTTAGGTGATATCTGTATCTTAAGATAGATCTGTGTTGGTGATTGTAATCAGTTAATTGAAATAGACACACTGGCTGTGTTCCACATCCTGCAACTTTTCCTTTCCAAGGTAACAACTCTTTCCTGAGGGGAAAAAAACTGTGTTAAAGTTTTTTGAGTTGCTTTTCTTATAGTTTATAATGCAGAAACAATTATAAATATAGCCTAGCTGCGGGCAGCAATTATCGAGGTTCAAGCGTATTAAAGCCTTTAAGCACATGCATAAAAAGATATTATGTTTTATTTAGAAAGCATGTAACCACTTAAATCTTAGAAGGAAAAGACCATTTACAGCCAATACAGGCAATTTACCATTGGAAATATATGTTTTTTTTAAAGATTTTTAACCTGTAAGTCTGCACCCCAGCTTTTGAAAAAATCCCAAGAAATGGCATACCCAAACTAAAACAGAGATAGTTCATGAACCCTTTGGACTAAAAGCACAAATGCTTTCTCATTTGAAATCAGACATATGGCAGTTTATTGTAAAGTCAGAATGAATTATTGTCATAATTTAAAAAATTGTAATAAATAGCTTCAAAGCTTTGTGAAGTTATTAGATTTTAAAAAAAAAATCTTTATGAAAATAAAATTGAAGTAGGCATTATTTTAATCTAAAAGGTCTAAATTTCTGAGTTTTATTAAATGTTTTTCAAGATCATGTCATGTGATTTTATTATGAGAAGACTCTAAAATCCTATTTGATGTTTATTGAAATCTTCTAAGCATCCGTTCAGTGAATTGTTTTCTTCTCTATAATTTTGTTGTGCAAATTCAGTCCACATTCAGTTTCAGTCTTCCCTGCACACATTCACACCTCTCCGGCCTGGTTATGGCTCTAATTATTCTTTTCTTTTGTTTTCATTATAATCACTGACGACTTTCTATTCACACTATTTGAATCCCTCATTTCTTTAATCAATCTTCTTTCTTCTTTGAAACTGTATCAAATGCCCTTCTTAAAAAATAAACATTTAAGTGAGCTTTACTATTCAATTCAATTCAATTCAAATTTATTTGTATAGCACTTTTCACAATACATATTGTTTCAAAGCAGCTTTAAAGAAAATGCATTTCAGAAATGTACGTAGAAAATACAGTTAGTTAATCATCATGTATTAATTTAGGGCATAACATATCGCCGGCGTTGAGTCGTCTCTTCACAGGCGTCGAGTCGTCTCATCGCAGGCGTTTAGTCGTCTCATCGCAGGTGTTGGGGACTCTGAATTCTCCGTGAGAGGCTGGATACAGACTGTAGCTGAAGAACGCTATTTACCTCGGGACTAGCGTCCCGAGATAACAGCAGAAAAGCAGATGGGAAATAATTAGCGTAGCTGCTGTTCATAATATTAATGCATTCGATCTGATTGAACAGTAGTATAAGAGGCAAGCATTATGTGAATGCTTGGCTGAAGAGATGCGTCTTTAATCTAGTTTTGAACTGGGAAAGCGAGTCTGAGCAACGAACAGTATCAGGAAGGCTATTCCAGAGTTTAGGAGCTAAATGTGAGAACGTCCTCCCTCCTTTAGTGGACTTAGATATCCTAGGAATGACCAGAAGCCTCGAATTTAGGGATCTTAAAGAATGCGATGGATTGTAGGGCGATAGAAGGTCCATTAAATATACAGGAGCTAGACCATTTAGGGCTTTATAGGTCAGTAATAGTACTTTGTAATTGATACAGAACTTAATAGGTAACCAGTGCAGAGATGATAAAATCTGTGTTATATGATCATATTTTCTTGACCTAGTAAGAACTCTAGCGGCTGCATTTTGCACTAACTGTAGCTTGTTTATTGAGGATGCAGGACAACCAGCTAATAAAGCATTACAGTAATCTAGTCTCGAGGTCATGAATGCATGAACTAACTTTTCTGCATCAGTAACAGAAAGTATGTTACGTAATTTAGCAATGTTTCTAAGGTGGAAAAAAGCAGTTCTTGTAACATATGAAATATGATTTTCGAAAGACAAGTTGCGGTCTAGTATAACACCCAGGTCTTTTACTGTAGTGGATAAGGTAACAGGACATCCTTCTAAATTAAAGTTGTATTGTACGAGGTTTTGTGGGTAGTTTTTTGGACCAATAAGTAATACCTCCGTTTTATCTGGATTTAACAGCAGGAAATTACACGTCATCCAGCATTTTATATCTTTAAGACACTCTGTCAATTTAGATAAGTTAGTGTTTTCATCTGGTCGTGATGAAATATATAATTGAGTGTCATCAGCATAGCAGTGGAAATTAATTCCATGTTTTCTTATAATATTACCAAGTGGCAGCATATATATTGAGAATAGCAGAGGGCCTAACACTGATCCCTGCGGCACTCCATAGTCTACTGACGTTATCTTCGATTTTTCCCCATTTAGACAGACAAAATGGTAACGGTCCGATAAGTACGATCTAAACCAGCTTAATGCCTGTCCCTGAACACCAGTGTAATTTTGTAGTCGATCCAAGAGTATTTTATGATCTATAGTGTCGAACGCAGCGCTAAGATCGAGTAGAACTAGTATTGAGATACAGCCTTGGTCAGAAGCTAAAAGTAAATCATTTGTAATTTTAACTAGCGCGGTTTCTGTGCTATGATGCGGTCTAAATCCTGACTGAAATTTTTCATATATATCATTTTCTTGCAGGAAAGAGCACAATTGAGCGGACACAATTTTTTCTAGTATTTTAGACATAAATGGAAGATTTGAAATGGGTCTGTAATTTGCTAAGTTATTTTGATCTAATTGCGGTTTCTTAATAATAGGTTTTATTACTGCCAGCTTGAATATTTTTGGAACATGACCTAAAGATAAAGACGAGTTAATAATATTGAGAAGAGGCTCTTCCACTACAGGTAACACTTCTTTCAGTAGATTAGTGGGTATTGGATCTAATAAACATGTTGTTGGTTTAGATGCAAAGATAAGTTTATTTAGCTCTTCCTGTCCTATAGTTGTAAAGCGGTGTAGTTGTTTTTGAGGGGCGATAATTGAGGCTGAATCATAAGACACCATAGAGGATTGTACATTTACAATTGTATTTCGGATGCTTTCTATTTTCTCATTGAAGTAATTCATAAAATCATTACAACTATACTGTAACGGAATATTTTGCTCTGGTGATGTCTGTTTATTTGTTAGTCTAGCCACGGTGTTAAATAAAAACCTTGGATTATTTTGGTTATTTTCTATCAGTTTGCGGAGATGCTCAGCCCTGGCTGCTTTTAGAGCCTTTTTATAACGTGACATACTGTCTTTCCACGCGATTCTAAAGACCTCTAAATTAGTTTGTTTCCATTTACGCTCTAAGTTACGAGTTTCTCTCTTGATAACATGTGTAGTACTATTGTACCATGGTGCTTTAGTTTTCTCTCTAACCTTTTTTAATCTAATTGGTGCAACAATATCTAATGCACTAGAGAAAATGGTGCTCAAACTGCTAGTCATTTCCTCTAGTTCATCTGTTTGTTGGGGTTCACTGAGCAGTTGAGATAGATCAGGTAAGCTATTTGAGAATCTATCTATAGTGGTTGGAACGATTGTTCTGCCTGGTCGATAACGTGGCGCAACATGACAAATTTCAGCAGTACGTAATATGCACGTTACCATACAATGATCAGTGAGATCGTCACTTTGCGGTATAATATCTATATCGGTTGGATTGGTTCCATATGATATAATTAAATCTAGTGTATGATTTAGACGATGAGTGGGACCACTGACGTTTTGCTTGACCCCAAAGGAGTTTAATAAATCTGTAAACGTAGTCCCTAACGCATCATTTGTGTTATCTACGTGTATGTTAAAATCTCCAACAATTATTGCTTTATCGGCATTGACCAATAGATCTGAGAAAAAGTCTGCAAACTCTTTTAGGAAATCAGCATAGGGCCCTGGAGGTCTATATACGGTCGCCAAGGCTAGAGATAATCGGGATTTCTTTCTTACATCTAAGAGCGTAACATTTAGCACAAGTACTTCAAACGAATTAAACCTGTGACCTGTTTTCTGAGTAACATTAAGGATATCTCTATAGATTGTTGCAACACTGCCGCCACGACTGATCGGACGGGGCTCATGCTTATAACAGTATCCTGGCGGAGTAGACTTATTTAGACCGAAATAATCATTTGGTTTAAGCCAGGTTTCAGTAAGGCACAGAACATCGAAATTATTATCTGTGACCATTTCATTTACAATAACCGCCTTAGGTGTGAGCGATCTAATGTTTAGAAGACCTAGTTTTAGAAATAGTTTTTGTTCACTGATATTTATATTTTCTGGTTTAATTACAATAAGATTTTTCCTAGATCCTACACTAGATTTATTGTTTGGCCTCACTAGACGAGGAATAGACACAGTTTCTATATAATGTTCTACACTACTTGTATCAATTAAGTTGGGACAGCTGAGATAGTGATTTGGACTTTGACTTACTAGTCAGATGGTGTGTAACGTCTTGGAGATGTTGTCCGACAGCACAGCCGCTCCGATTCTGCTGGGGTGCAGGCCATCAGCACGGTAGAGCCTAGGTCGCTCCCAGAACAGATTCCAATTATTTACAAAGAGCAGTTTCTGTTCATTACACCATGACATTAACCTTTCATTTAGAGCAAATAGTCTACTGAACCTTTCTTGTCCTAGTCGGTACGTGGGAAGCGGTCCAGACACGATGATCGTTGCCTCAGGCGCTGTGCTGCGTACCGTCTCGATCAGGCTCCTGTAGTCCTTCTTCAGAACCTCCGTCTGCCGCAACCGGATGTCGTTCGTTCCCGCGTGCAGCACCACAGCTCCGACACGCTCGTCACCGTTCAGGTTCTCGGGAACCTGCGCGGCGACATCAAGAACACGAGCACCAGGAAAGCAGTGAGTGCGCACCTTACCCTTACCTGAGGTAGCGCGGACATGACGGACCATGGAAATGCCGATGATCACGGCGTCGTCACGTTCCGACATGGAAGAGGGGAGAAGCGGTTCCGGGTGGAGATCTCGAAGACCGGGAGTGGTGGAGAGGTTCTTGCTCTGGTCCTGGCTCGTGTCTTCCGCTGTGGGATCACCCAGGGTCCATGGCTTTGTGTTGGTGCCGGAGTGAATGAAGCCAGAGATGATCGCGTCCTCCTGGGCAGAGAAACGCACGGAGTAGACGAAGTCGGAGTCAAAAAGTTAATAACCACTGACTTGTGAGCATCGACGCGTGACGATTCAAGAGCTGATCGCCGATCCCGCAGCTCGGCTTGCTTCTCCAGCAGACCATGGATCTGTTTCTCCACCGATTCCAGCTCCAATCGTACCGAAATCAGCTCGAATGTGTCCTCACCTGCACTCAGAGGTAACGTTAGACACACATCCGATATGTTCGCCATTATAACAGATGAACAGTAAATTAGTAGTGATACTACCAATATCACTACTAATATAGGACTGGAATGCTGGATATAACCTGTATCCTTTCAGTGAAACGGGTGTAAAATCAGACGGTCGATAGGCGCGAGGCCACGTGTGAAATGCTAGCGGGCTAAAAGGCTAGTAGCCGGGATTCGCAAAGTTGGATCTAAGTAGCGATATCAAAGTAATCCGATTGTTTTTTATAGGGAATAGTATCGGGGATAAGTTCACACGATATAAAAATAGAAAGTACTGGTTTATAAATGAGTGGTAAAGAAGAAAATCAAGGATTAATTTTACAAAAATATTCATAAAATATTCATAAAAATAACATATTTGCTCAGCTATGTGGCAGGTGCATCTTAGGGCTAGCTAGCATGTTAACCTAGCACGCCATCAATACACAACAATTTATGAGATTTAATCCATGTTTTTGCTCCAAACTTACTTTTTAGCCTAAGTAGAGGGTTTTTAAATAACCTTAAAAAAAATCAGACAGAAAATATATAATTTTATAACATTCTGCACATTGATAAACGCTATGTCGATTAGCATTGCATTATAAATAAACACCTATTGTTATAAAAATACCCCGACTTGGCATGAAGAACACCGATAAACCATACTTTGTTGCAATTGTGTGTTCATTGTCTCCAAAAAGTCTCTATCTGTATGTAGCGATCTAATACTTAAAAACACTGTATTATGTTGCCAGGCCAGTAGGTGATGTCAATTTGTAAAGATAAACTACACACCTATAGACTGAACACGCAATATGCATGCATATAATGTCACAGTTTTCACAAATTCGCTTTTTTGTTGTTTACACAGAGACAATAACTATATCGGTTTCAAAAAACTTTCACTTTGTAACTCATTTTCAAAAGCTGGCATTTTCATGTCCCCAAAACGCTGTTGTTGTGTAAATGAACGACCAAAATGGAACGACCCTAACGGATCTGATTCATTCCAGGTCTTTTCTTACTCTTTATATTCTGAAAACCCTATGCGGTGCAATAGTCTCTGTGTTGAAGCAGGTGTACTGTACATTGATAGTATACCATATTCACAAAAATGATCCACGCAAATGCCTTTGATGGATTTTCAGAAATCTCTGTCTGTTTGCAAGTAATTAATTTATATCAAATATATTTACAAGCTCCTGCTTTTTGGGGCTCTTAAAAGTGTGAAATGTAGTTATTGGGGCCATTGATGTAGTAAAGGATTTGTGGCATCTTTGGAGAATCGGGAGATTTCATGAAGTAACTTTCCTGTGGTTCTGGAGTGACTAGTCACATGGCATTTTTTATTTAGTTGATTGATTCAAAAACTTCTGATGATAAAAGATGGAAGATCTCATTTTTTATACCTCTGTGAGGTCCTACGCCAACCAGGAAACTGCCATTGATATTCAACTTTTAAACCATTAATTCCCAAAGTTTTGAAGTTAAATGACATGGAGAGATTTTCCATCTGGAGTCTGTCTATTGAGGATTCAAATGAAATAAACTATAAAACAATGTTTTGTTCTCAGTAACTGAAAGTCAATGACATAACAAATCACATTCTCCAACTTGAAATATTTTTTTTAATAATTTTGAAAGCTTATTAACGTTTAAGTCAGAAACAAAATTGTTGTTTTGGCAGGAGATGAGGTTCAGATGAATGAACAAGTCTGCTAGCCATCTGTAAAATATTATCTACAGTATGATAGGGCTCCGCAAATTTAGCGTGAACAAATGCTTTATTGTTTTCAAACCTCAGCTGGTATAAGCCGAAGTGGACAAATGTTACATCTTCTAGGTCACATCTAATGTACAAGTCAGCATGAACACTATGGCTGTCTTTTAGAAGATGTTTTTAGAAGTCTAATGCTTAATATGTCTCTCCAACGGACCAAAAAATGGGAACATCTCTCCATGCAATTTTGTGGGATGTGCATCTGAAAAATTACAGCTTTACCACCAAAGAGAGACAGACTGAGGGAAAAAAATCAGAGGCCTTAAATTTTGTTAGATGGTAAGTTAGATATCCTGTCTTTAAGATGTGGAGCCATATATTCCAGACTTTGGTTTGATTTCATGGAAATGTAGATCAATTGAAATCATTTTGGTGAAAAGGGGGAAGAAAAGTATGTAATAACATGGTTGCCAGCGCTGATTCACCTCTAATTTCATGTTCCCATTTAAAAGACAAAGTTCTTTTGGTTGCAGTTCGAGTTGTGGGTGAGAGACCTTATCCAATTAGGAGACCCAAACCTGACATCACAGCCCTGTTATGGGGTCGGACGGAGCTACAAAAAATGTGCCACAAGTTGATGGAGCACTAGTGAATGGACAGCTCGGGGTCTGGCCCGAGACCGTGCTGACAGGGCAGAAGAAAAGAGGTTCTCGCCAGTTAGCTCAACATGGCAGATCTTCAGGGAAAATGCATTTTTTTTTAAGGACTATTTAAAATGGAACAAAGAGCTATTTTGTCCTCATAGGTACAAAGTGGACGCCATTTAAGATGATAAATCACCCAATGAGAAAATTCTGTCATTATTTACTCACCCTCATGTCTTTCCCAACCCCACTGCTGTTATTTTTTCAACACAAGAGACAAATCTTTGTAGAAAGGTGCAGGATCTGGGAACTATTCAAAATCGCATGACCCTCATGAGTTCAGTGTGTTGTAGCTTATGCATCAACTGCTAGGCCACAGCTCCGCCAAGCTTATATTCTCTGAAAATGATTTTATGTTGCATACTTTGCTTGTCTTTTGTCCTTTCAATAATTCATCAGATATAATTGACCCACAGTCTGAGAAAAATGTTTCAGATCAACTTTATCGCATGCTGACTTTTTAATTGATTTAACCCTCTGGGGACCAAGGGTTTTTTGGGGCCCTTGGGATGTTTTGACATGCACTGACATTTGTGCTTTTTTCAGTTATTTATAAACATGTTAATGGCAAAGGTGTAAATTCACTCTATATAGCACAAACGGGGCTACCATAATATGTGAGCAACATCTATGTACATGTTTGTATTTTTGAGAGAATATTATTTATGCATGGTTATTGAAAAAACTAAAAATAAAAGTTTCTGAAATAAGGCCACAAAACACATATTGATTATTTCTTCACAAGACTTTTGAAAATTGTATCACATAGTCTAGAATATTTGCTCCAAAACTATGTGAGAATCATCCTGACTACTCATTCAGATAAGTCAATAAAGTCTTTTAGAATGTGTATGACGTGTTTTGTTTGAGAAAGCTTTATGCGAAGGGGCGTGATCTCATTAATATGTGTGGCATTTCACACCTTGAGAAAGACAAAGACCCTCCCATAATGGCCCTATTAGGTGTGCTATCAGGCCATATCATTATGAGGAGCCTTGCACAAAGAATGAGGAGATTTAAAAAAGAATGGCTTTTAGATTGTTTGGATTTATTTACAACACACACACACACACACACACACACACACACACACACACACACACACACACACACACACACACACACACACACACACACACTGCTTAGAATAAGTGAACACACTCATGCTAAAGTTGACTAAAAAGAGGAATAAAAAATCTTAAAATACAGGGTGCATACGTCTGGACACTTCTATCACACACCCTTCACCATATAGACATGGTTTTATTTCAGTTCAAAGTTCAAAGTTAGAGTTGGAAACATCTTGAAAAGAAAATTGTCTTTTTCCATAAATGTCTTAGTTTGATCATACATATTTCAAAGTTGAGGATTCATTATTTTGATATAGCTTGCATTGGAACAAACACTATAACATCTTAGTTGATTAGTTTATTGACAAAACATACTATATATTTAACATATGAGCAGAAACTCCTAACAAAAGCTTATTTGATGTCTAGTCAACGAAATGTTGTCTTTTATTTCGTCTGTAACAGTGCGTATCTGTGTGTTCATTCATTCATTCATTCACACACACACACACACACACACACACACACACACACACACACACACACACACACACACACACACACACACACACACACACACACACACACACACAGAGAGAGAAACATGATTCACATTTAAACAGTATGCTATTTTTCCGTTTACAGACACTAACGTTATTCTATATCGCGATTAGAACAAAGCACAAGCATAAAACACTTACACTTGTCAGCTGAATCTGTTGCTCCTCCTCGAAGTGAAAATAAACCAGCACTTGTTCTGAGGTCGGTAAATGTCCCAGGATTGTTCCTCATATAGCCGCGCAAGACGACAGTAGATTAATCTGACTAAAAAATAGTGTTTTCAGAGTTTATGGGCGTTAACGCGTCTCAATGTGTTGCTTCACATATTTGCGTTAAGCGTGTGCTCTCCGTGGGCGTATCAGATTACCAGAATAATGAGCTGAGAGGAAGATAATTAGACCCGCTGACACTTCTCTCTTTTTATATAGATGACATAAACGGAGAGTATTTATTTTAGTTTTGAATCGGATCATTTAAAAGTACAAACTCAAATGATTTAAAAGATATATTGCTTATGGCTGGGTGAATAGTATTTGCTGAGTTTTGTTGAAGATTAGAGACGTGCTCCAGAAAAAAAGTTCACGGTGACTGAGAGGCAGAACGCACACCCTGTTTATTTTCTTTATTTTACAAAAGCACAATATTTTATTTCGATTGTATGTGGGCACATAAAAAAGTAGACATTTAACAGATTATTTTCTCATATTTCTTAACTCTATATGAACAGAAATGATGGTAGTACTTTAAGTCTATTTTTCTGCTATGTGAAAAAAAACAAGCAAAACGCGCCGGCGCGTTTCTGGTCCCCAGAGGGTTAACTTTAGGTTTTGAGATGTGCAGGAAACTTAAAACAGGTTTTCTTTCGTTTCCTGAAAAGTAACAGTTTTGGACATACAAGGCTTCCGTCCGACAGCGATGTTTTGTGTGTGTGCGTGTGTGTGTGTGTATATGTGTGTGTGTGTTGTTACGTTAATTAACATTTTACCAAAATTCAAGCTCAAATGGAGTTTGACAAGGGTTTTTGACCAGTAAATGCATTTTCAATCCACTCAGATAGTTTATTTTATTAAAGATTCCACTAGGTGGCGACAAATAATATTGTTGACTGAATCGTTGACATGTAGGATAAAGATTGTGTTGGTGTTCGAATGGAATTTACAAATTTCAAAATACAATGCTAGGAGTAAAAAAGACTGCTACCATCCTTTCCTAAACTGATTGTAAAAACAAAGTGATATTTTCCAACACTCGAGTATTTAAATGGTCAGCAATAAATACCTCTTTCGACAGCCTCTGCTTGTCTTCTTCTCCCAAGGCCCTCCTAGATCTTGTTGTTCCTGTTGCTACTTGCTTCTGCTCCTGATTACTACGACGGCTGAATGGTATTTCTTTTAATGACACGATAGAATTAACTGCGTTCGCCATGACGTTGTTCAAGTTCAACTGGCCTCAACTCCAGGGATGGGAATCGAGAACCGGTTCTTCTTCAGAACCGGTTCCCAGTGAACCAATTCCTTGGAACCGTTAGCATGCCTGCTTAACGATTCCGCTTATCGGTTCCGCTCGTTGCAAATGTGTCATGATGTCACACAAGCGCTGCGTTATTTTGATTCAGAACGCAGCAAACTTGGCATCGAGGCAGAAGCGCTCGTTTGGTTATATTTCACGCGAAAAGACGACAATATATGAGGTGCCGTCTAGGGCTTAAATCAAACTTCATTCACGCACACATATATGAAACACTTGCATACACATATACCAAGTAGTCAAACATACATGTATACTGCTGAATGCTCAAACAAATACATATGAAATGCACAACGACACACCTAAAGTCGCTCAGGCATACACGCAAACTCTACACACACAAGATGCGCGAAACTCTCCAGGCACATATTCATATGAGACGCGCGCGCGAACACACAAACTCTCCACACACATACTCATATGAGACGCGAGCGCGCACACACAAACTCAAATGAGACGCGAGCGCGCACACACAAACTCAAATGAGACGCGCGCGCGCACACACAAACTCTCCACGCACATACTCATATGAGACGCGAGAACACACACACTCAAACTCGCGCACATACTCAATGAGAGTATGACGGCGCCTCATAACAATATGGTCACTTGCAACACCTGTAAAATTTCCATTTCGTCAAAGAGGGGGACCTCCAATATGCAGAAACATTTGGCCACACAGCATGAACAGACTTTAGTCCCATGAAACTTAAACTGGAATGTCACTGTTTCTGTCACTGCGACTTCACGAACAGGTGAACGCGCACGCACACATCACTTTTGAAGTAAAATTGAGGATGCAGTGCATGTAATGCATGGAGATATCGAATTGAACTGAATCGATGACATGATAATCGTAATCGAACCGTGAGACCAGTGTAGGTTCACACCCCTAATACTCTGTGCTGTGTCAGCGAGTTAATAATAATTATCAAACAAAATAAGTTATAAGTTCAATAAGTTAATACAAACAAACAAATTTGTACTTATTCCCTCACCCAATGAGAATCGATAAGAGAATCGATAAGGAGTCGAATCGATAAGCAATATCGATAATGGAATCGGAATCGTTAAATTCTTATCAATTCCCATCCCTACTCAACTCGCGAGATGTCCCAACAGTCCCTCTCACGCTCGTTCTCTTTTTTATTTTTATTTTTTTAATCACATTTGATAAAGATATTAAAGTAGTGTTTCATTTTTTCTTGTTGTTCAAATTCAAAATTGTTTTCAAATATTATTTGTCACTTAATCTTAAAGATTTTTAATAGTGTATGTTTGTTCCCACCAATCGCTGCACAAGTTAAGGATACGTATGATGACGTAAGCACGTTAGTGCGAGCCCTCCCGGAACCCATAGAGAATGCATTGCAGTGCCTGCAGTTCGAAAAAAAACATCTTTGAATGTAAGTCTATAGGAACACTCTGGGCGATTCTCAGCCAGAGTGAAATCGCCCAAAAAGAGGCGGTACTCCACAGAACGTGACATGACTCTGATTGGACTATATCCAGAGGTACAGTGACGGCTAGCGTAACTCTGTGGTTGAATGAGATTGTGAATGTGATTGAAAAAGTCCCTTTCACACTTTGGTGGTGCGTCGCCCAATCGCCCTAATGAAGAAACCGCCCCTGCTGTCAACTGAGATATTAGAATAATCACGGTTAGAGTATTTTGATGAGAGTAGTAATAGTTGTGACCAGGATGTGTTGTGTAACCTTCAAAAAGACCAGTGTTCATCTCTTTTCTTTCTCTCTTGGTCGCAATCTCTGTCCTCCCTTTCATCCTGAGCCAAAGAAAGTCTTTGGACATGTAAGCTGAAGGGGGAGAAGAGGGAAAAACAGGGAAGAGGGGAGTAAAAAGGGAATAGTTTCTACAGGAATATGGCTTGTATTAATCTAGAAATATTGTAGAGTTGAACTCGGTGTCCTTTATGAACGGGCAGACGGCCTCATTCGGCCCATCTGGGCAAGGATGTGCCGGTCCACTGAAACTGTCGCCAGAGAGCGTGGAAAACCTGCAGCACTGCTTTGGGAAATGCTGGGATTCTTTCCCCCTTTGGAAAGGATTGAAGTCAAAGAAAAGAACGTATTTTTGTTGTTGTCGTTTCACGTGGCCTCAAGGGAAGTGTAACTTGGGCATTTTCCAGATGATTTCACAAAGTTTCTCGCAAGTAAATCATATCTGCTATCACTCTTCATGTTGCCTGACTAGAGGCGTTATTATAACCCAATCAAATGATGGCATTGTTGTTGTGAGCAGACTAAGTAATTACACATGATGTCAGTTATTTATTATGATATCCGAGAGTATGTTTGGATGAATCTCACAAAAATGTCGCATTTCACCCCTAAATGAAAATAATTTGAATATATAATATTTTGAAAATAAAAAAATAAAAAATAAAATTAGCATGAGTTAAAGGAAGTACTATAGAAGCACTATAATGGCACTGATTCATTGTAATTATTGTGCTGAACACAAAATAATATATTTTGAAGAATGTCGGTAACCAAACCAAAATTATGGAAAAAAATACTATGGAAGTCAATGGGGTCCATTAACTGTTTGGTTACCCATATTCTTTAAAATATCTTCTTTTGTGTTCAAAAAAGGAAAGAAGTTCATACAGGTTTGGAACAAGTTGAGGGTGAGTAAAAAATGACAGAATTTAAATTTTTTGGGTGAACTATCCCATTAACTTTGTGATTCTTTTTCATCTTTCCAATAATCTCCTTCGTCTTCGTGCCTGAAAGCTGTGGATTTAGTTTAAATGTATACTCCCTGCTCTCGTAATGAGTTGTGCACTTTATCCAGTTTCCCATCATCATCCCTGTTCACAGCCTTCAATGTAAAAAAAGCAATTTATCCACCAGCATTCATTCAGAAACTGTTTATGTGCCATTTACTCACCTGACTTGTGCCATTCATCCATCTGTTCAATAAACAACTGTTTTGTCTTTGAGTCTGGTTTATCCTGACATAAAGAGAATCAAATGTGGGAATATGTTTTAATGTAATGAAAAAGGTTACACTTTATATTAGATGTCTTTAACTACTATGTACTTGCATAAAAACAATTGTTAGGTACATTGTACTTTTTGTCTTCATGCTGTATTGCAAAACATTTTTCTGCCTTCAAGGTGGGATACGGGTAGGGTGACCAGAAGTCCCGAAATCTAAGCTGTTGTCCCCGAATCCCGAATCCGGCCCTGATTGTCCCGAAAATTATACTAAAGCAAAATCTTGAGTAGTTATTGTCTGATAGAACATTAAAAACTGTCCGTGGAGGTTGAGTCGTGAAGAGAGCGCGAGTTGCAGCAGCCGCGAGCTCAGTGGATGAATGTGCAGGCAGCCAGTCGTAAAGGAGTGTTTGATTTGTCGCGGCATTGTGTGCCAAAAAATACTTCGTTAATGAACAATGACTACATGAGCCTGGGTTCTCCCAAGGTTTTTTTTCTCCATTGGGTCATCTGATGGGGTGTTAGGACACCATTAGGTCACTGGATGGAGTTTTTCGGTTCCTTGCCACTGTTGCCTTTGGCTTGCTCAGTTGGGGATATTCAAATTAATTAACCAATCATACCATTGATCAGCTCTACCAAACTTGGATGTCTTTTTTCCAGTAATAAACAAAAATTGTTAAGTTGTTTTGATTGATACTGTGAAGCAGCTTTGATACAATCTGTATTGTGAAAAGCGCTATATAAATATATTTGACTTGACTTGACTTGACTACATATTGGACTACAACAGCCCCACCCCTCCCCCGTCCAGAATTTCAGCCAATCTCATCTGGTCACCCTAGATACGGGTAAGTTTAGGGACAGGTTTGGTGGTATGGGTAGGTTTAAGAGTGGGTTGAGGTGTAAGGGAAGGGTCAACAGTGTAGTTATAGAAGTCATTACAGAAATTACTTAGACATGTAATTACATGTAGGCTTTTTTTTAATATAAGCACAACATAAAAACATGCATGTACACAATAAGTGCATTGTATACAATTTTTCACAGGTGAATAGGGAAAAACTTGAAACTAATAGAAATCAATAAAATAAACACTTAAATGTGTGTTTTGAATGTTTTCTTTAGACGGGTCTGAAAGATGTTATACAAGCAAAATGGCACAAAATTGACCAGAGCATGAAAACCCCCCAATGGTTTTGCCCGTTTGCACTTTATTTTACAATATGTGTACTTACAGTGCTTACCCTTTGAAAGTACTGATTAATATAAGTTAACTACATGGGTTAAGGTTAGGTATAGGGGTAGGTTCAGAGTTAGTACATAGTTTATTTTAATTACTATAAGTACATAGTATGTACATGGGGAAGAGGACTGTAAAATAAACTGCTACCGTTTTGCCAGTAATGTCTTGTCGTAGGGGCTGTAAAGGGGCTTCATTTTCTTTAAAAAATATATATTTAAGTGTGAATTTAATTTTGGTGTGAAATATGACCCAGGCCTGCTTACTTGACAGGTTTCGTGAGATTCACCCAGTTATTAAATCCTACCTCTACACAGTGATGTGCTTCCAATTTTAAATGTATAAGCTGTTCCACAAATTATGTAATGGAGAATTATATAACGGCCTGACAGAGAAGCTGTGGAATTTAAGGTGCGGTTTAAGGCCTTTCTTGCGTGATGGAAAGTTAAAGACCTTTTTGTCTCTCACAAATATGAGGTGTCTCGTTCACACATGCCGCGAAAGAGATATGAGACTTGAACTGACCTTTACTTTGCCTCCAGTCCCCGTGAGAAATGAATAGTCATTTTGAAATGAAGGGTTGACTTATGATAACTCAAGGCCATTTTCAACGGTTTGATGAATTTAACTCTACAGACGCGGTGCCCCCTGGGAGAAACACAAGTGCGTCTCATACATGACAATTCAGGAAGAACACGGGCGGTTTTATGCACAAACGGGCATTATTTGTACGTCTCTTGTTCCCATTCAAAGGACAGGGCACTAAATATACACTCCTATGCCTTCCCATGCTCCTCTGGGATCTGGCAAGGCAGCCACTGCATGGGCCTTTGGCCAATGACATTGCCTCCGACCTCTTCAGAAAGTATTTTTAAGGTCAATTACAGGGTGCAGTGACTTCAGATGGTAGATTGCAGCTTAAAGGTCTCATATTAAAGGTTTATATGGATGACGAGGTAAAGCGGCCGGCAGTAACCCACAGACCATTGTTACCACATACCCACACACAGACCTACTGGAGGCGGTGTGTGAGTTCATACACATCCTGTAGATTCACATCTATATACTTTATGAAGTTTTTCGGGAGCATGATGTCACAATGAATCTGTCAATCACTCTGACATCACCAGGTGTGATGTCACAGTATTACTCACATATTGTCGACAAGACTTGGAGAAAATTCACTATTTTTTAAGTTGAACATATTTATCTGAAGTTTAAAAAATATTTTTAACAATCTTTTTGCAATAAAAAAAATAGACCTAAGTACACATTTGCAGCTCTTCCACTCAGTGTGTAATTGTTGAATGGGTCTTTTGTCTTGTCCATAAGCTCACTCCCAACAACAGGCTGTTTCTTTTCACCCACTGACATGCCAAATTGGCTCAGTAAATTTGTTGGGGTATGTATATTTGGGTGTGTGTATATGTACTTGTCTGTCATTCAGAATTTTTTCCTCTTGTGAAGGCACCCTCTTGATTTGACTGCAGTGGGTGTGGTGGTATTCAAAGACATACTGTGTGTCTATTATTTCCGTGGGCTCTAATAAATCCAAGAAAACTTGAAACAGATCCAAAGGTTAACACGCTCCTGGCTTATTGCTCACAAATCCCTTTCTTTCTCTTTGCATGTTAGGCCACACACACATCTGCAGTTTACAGAGCTAAGATTAGCAGCTTTTAGAAACCCAAAATAAGAATCAAACCGCTTAAAATTATCCTGAAATCTTAAGTAGTAATTGTTTCACACAGATGATGCAGCCTAGACTCTACTCAACAAGACTGAAGGAGTTAAAGAATGCATCGTTGTTCATTTTCATTGTCATGGACAGTTAGTAAGGAGAAAAACGTATGGATGTATGTTTTGCACTCCCAGATCCTCATTCATTCGATGTAATAATGTTACAGACCAGCATGAATGAAAATAATCCAATTATTAAAGGAATAGTTCAACCAAAAATACACAAAATGTTATATCAAGTAAATTATCCAGTAATCATTGGTTGCACTTTGAAAGGTCAGAGCACAGCAGCAACTGGGTCAAAGTTGAAATTATTTGAACTTTGAATGATTCATTACAATGCTTGACGTGCGAGCCACTGTTGATACTGCTGTATCAAACTTTCCATTTAGTCTTTTTCATTTGCAAGTGAAAATAGGAAGCACTTTTTCAGAGCAAGTACTGTATATAATGCATTGACTGTTGTGGATTTTTGTCCATGTGTATTAGCTTTGAGGTCTGTATGCTAGTGTACTCCTAAAACTTTAAATGTATTTTAGGATTTATATGCATTTTAATGGTAGGTTGACTCATTCTGCACTCATGGGTATGTCTAAATTGCCATCCAACCAAATGCTGCCAAGAAGGAAATGTCCCTCCACCTAATAACTCAGCTGCCGATTAGTAGTAGCAGTTAGCAAATCTTGGTTCCTAGCTGCGACAAACTATTTGCATTATGTAACGTTAAAAAAATAATTAATAATCAATCTTAATTAATAATTAATAATCAATCTTAAGTGTTTAGCCATGAACAGACTGCAATGTCCATCATCAAGACCTTGGTGAATGCAACCTTTAGAATGCATTCAATATACAGGCTTCATAGAGAGTGTTCCTATTTGAGTCACGCTTGAGTGAAATTTTTCCAATAATGCGATGGAATTATGGGTAGTAAAGAGAGAGGGTCTGTCTCCTCTAAGCATTATTGACATTATGGTTTGGTTAAGTCTAATATCCACACTACTGAGACTAAACTGATCCTGTATGGAAATAGTGCGCTGTGTGTGTGTGTGTGTGTGTGTGTGTGTGTGTGTGTGTGTGTGTGTAGAGTGCTCTGGAGTGAGTTTGCTGTCGGGTGAGGTTACTATGAAAACGCCAGTGAAGACAGGAGTTAAAAGAAACCCTGGACTGTTGTAAATAGCAGCAGAATGCAAGATGGTCTGTCATGAATGGGCTCTTTTAGAGGGGGCAGTGTTGACTCAATACCCTTTCCCAACTCTCTCTCTCTCTCTCTCACCAACTCTGTACAATATGCTAACGTAAATTACCCTAAAAAACACTGTACTGTTGTGGAATGGAAATGCCCTGGTTAAGTTTAAATGGTGCATGTCAAGACGTCCAGTGGTTTATACCCTCTAATATTCTAATTAATGAAAATCCAGAGTAATCTCTCTAATAAAGCGGAATTCATGGCTTATTAACTGTAATATTGATTTTACTTGGACTGCATCAATAATGCATTTGGTTTGCATCAACTCTTGCCAAAACAAGCTGGGCAGTTTTGGCACTGGCCAAACCAAATCATTACTGTGTATTAGAGGTCCTGGTTTTCCACTTGAATGTGTTACATTTGAGCAAAATTTAAATTAAAGTTCCATGAGTGTGAGAAAGTAAAATGTGCAGAATTGTTGTACCTGCACTTCAGCTGCATAATCATTGAGTCCTATGACGGCTCTTAATTCTTATTTTCAGGAGGGGGGAGCAGGTGCAGATAATTAACCCGATCAGCACAAGTGGAGATCGATCAGTAATCGACTCAGGACAAGATAAATAACAGCAGAACCCACTTGTGTTTCTTGACGGTTTATCAGCATCCCACCTCCACCCCATCTCCTCACTTTTAGTTCCATCTCTAGTTCCATCTACTCTTACCAACGGGGGGAGTACTCTGGGTTCGGGCAGAAATTCCAAGCTCGGAGCCCTCCACCCGGACAGCACGCCAGGTACGCATAACCTTTACCATAATAATTATATGTAGATGTGAACTCGTGAAACCAGCTTTAATTCCAAGTTGGTCCAGGCTGGTTTATGTTGATTAGAGGTTGGGTAGTCCTGGTGGACTAGCAGTCATGCTGTTTTCAAGCAAAACTGAGCTGGCTTGATAATCCACCAGCTTTCCCGCTTCCCATGCCGGGGACCAACAAACAAGCATCCCATGCTGGTCCCAGCATGCAAAACATAACTTATGCTGGTGATCAGCAATGCTGGATTTTTTTTTAGGAGGGATGATTTCTTGGAATCTGATATTGTCATTCTGTTTCACAAAAGATGCAGTCAAATGGTTTAGCGAACAAGCTAGTTCGTACCACTGCTAAATAACACACTGACCTGCCTTATAATTACCTTTGTTTGAGGACGAGCCAAAGTAGCCAGCAGGCAGCCATTAGGCTGTGTAAATGTGTTATACGGTGACGTAGCTACGTCACAGAAATAATGGCAGCCATTTCTCAGGCAAGTTTTCTCTTTTGGAGCGATTCACTCCCTTTGGCTTGGTGTTTGTGCTTTGTAACTTTCCAGATATTGTTTACATGCACAAGCAGCTATTTCACACACTAAAGTATATGTAAAAATCACAGAAAGTATAATAGGTAGTGGAGTTTTCAGTATTTGTTGCATTTTAATTATAGCTAGTTTAAGGGTCATTGGTTAATTGGATTTAGGGTTTATTTACAGTTCATTGAATGAATAACTCTGTCGGCCATTTGCTATTTAGTCTATTTGTGTGGAGTTTGGTAGCTGCAGATGGTGCGATTATTGAGTGAACTCGCTAGAAAGTCCATGTGTGGGGTGCTGGCATAAAGAAGTAAACTAAAACACACTTGATATTACTGGCGCAGCCAGCTGTGTGAGGTTGGATAGGCCTCAAGGGCAAGTTTCCCAAAGGCAAGGGAGGAGATTTGATGAGATATTTGGGTAATTACACTCCAAGACAATTAATTAGTTTGGGTCTCCAGCCGTGCACCAGGACAACTCCAGCAGACCTAATTATGTCAAACCGGCAAATATTGGAGGTAGGGGGCAGCTCCCTGAGACCATAGCAACCCACCATAACACGGTTAACAAACACGAGTAAGGGTCAGGTTGACAGTTTGTTTCTTTGGATACTAATACAGCTGTTCTTCTTTGAGTGTAGAGAGTAAATACCATTGTGCAAGAGTCACATTAACCAAATGCTGGAAAAGTTATTTTTTGGCTTAAATTTTCAGAGTGTTTCTGATTTCTGCTCATTGGAATTCCTTCATTTTGTTTCAAATTGTTTGTCATCCCTAACTTGTACTTGGAATAGTAGACTTTGATCCCGTGGGCGTAGATGATATTATGGACAATAGAGTGTTGAGAGATCTTTCAGATGTTGTGACACTAGGTCATTCGAGTTTTGTTAAGCTAGCAACAGAATTGTCGTTTATACAAGCTTGTATAGGCATCCAGTGTAGTGACATCAAGATGGGCTCAACTATTGTACTTGTGAAATAACATTTTGAACTTTAGCTTATACAAGAATTCAAAAGAAAATCCGCCAACAAAGCGTTACAGTGTATCCGAGACTCCTGACAATTAGTTTTTTTCTGTCGCACTGGTATCTGAAAAAGATCTTGACTGATTGTGCTCGTAATCTCTCTCACATCAGAGTATCTCTGATGATGTCATGAGTGTCCCGTTAGATTTATTCACGCTGTGAGTAATGACCTGCTGGGAGAGATTATTTTCTCCTGACATTATACTGGTTACAACTTGCATTGATTTGAGGGTATTGGGCAAATATCATATTTTTTCCCCTTGCAAGACAGAACTACCTACTACTAACAATGGTCATGGGCTTGTTTGTTGGGATCCCCTACAGCTTTTGTTAACTTTCCAAAGTCTAGAGACTAAAGGCAATTAAGGAATAAACAAGTAATGTGCTGCATTCTTCTGAGATGCATAGCAACACATTTAACAGTGGATTCAGTATGCAAATTCCACACTTAAGAACTTACCTTATTAAAGACATCGTCCACGGACCCTCCCGATGACGAAAATTACATCACGTGGATTGTTGCTGAATGTGGACAGCTAAAGTATAATTTGATGTCAAAGGTTGATTGCAGCAGTCGGTGAATGTCACACTAAGACTGCAGATTTTGCCCTTCAACAGGCCAATTTTTGTTACCACGTGGACGATGCACATCCAACAATGTATGTGTAAGGTTAATGTTGAGAAAGAAGAGTCTACTAGGTCTTGAGTTTTCAAACCTGTCCTGGAGAACCTCCAGCTCTACACAGTTTGTATGTCTCCCCTATCTGACACACTCAATTCAGGTCTTGCAGTCTCTACTAATGAGGTGATTCAACTGATGAGTTGAATCAGGTGTGTTAGATGAGGGATACATTCTGGGGGTCCTTCAGAACAGATTTGAAAACCCACGACTAGGTGTGTGATGTACTGCGCAGTAGTCAAAGAGAGTGTGTTTTTGTTCTAAACTTTGCATGCAATGGCAGATCCACTACTTGTCTTGTTTTGTCCATCCCAGCGAGTGTCCTATAAATGACATAACTCAGTTCTGCCCACTGACATCTGGTAGAGTCAAAAAAGCAACTGTGCATGTGTCGAACACGTCCATCCACGGTGGTGTGCTAGATGGAGTGGAACACGGAAAATGAAGTATACCTGGGCCTTTACTGCCGTCGAAGTCATGCAGTGTGACTCCTACAAGATTTCAACGGGATATTGGGATCATAATCAAGGCTATGATGTGAATAGTACAGTCTGATTTAAAAGATCCTTGATGTTGCACAGTGCACAAGCAACAATCTTAAAAGACTGTAAAAATCAGACCGTGTGCCTGGCTAATAAACTTGTACGACATATAAACAAATATTTAAATATTTTTATAGCATTTGTCTGCAGTCCCTTTCCAGAAACTGCCAAATTTGCTCTAGTATTGTCCCCAGTGTTCAGCGTTGCTTTTGCTAGATCTCTATTATGTGATGCGCAATACTTTTCACCATATTTAGTTGTTAGTCTAGTTGCAGCTCGTTACAGTCAAGACCAGGTCAACTAAGTGCCCTTCATCTGTGTATTTCAAGCTAATAACTGATCTTGGTGAAAGCTAGTGGTTAAAGATCATGGCTGGTAACTAAAAGTTTGTGTGTCCAACCTACGAAGTGACTGTACTTGGTTACATGGATAAAAGTTTTAGCTGAAAAACAAATTAAAATGTTCGTTTCGACAGAACTCCCCAGATTTTTCACACTTAGCCTGTCTTATACCACCCTTTGAGCATGCTTGTGGGAAAATACATCCCCTCGGGGTTCAGAAATGGGTCTACTGGGTGAAATGGGCAATCTATTCCCCACTTGGCCAGTGGCCTTCCTGACTCTGAAACTCAAAAATGACAGCTTAGTTATTGGCTTTCCTCAGGGCATAGCTCAGTCTACCATTACACTTTGGCCCAGTCCCAAATGGCACCCTAAATACTAGCGGTCTTCCTACGATTCCGCACTTTCGTGACGTAGCGCCGCTTTGACTGTTGGGTAGAAGTCGGCTGCAAAGCTTGGTCCAGTGCGGGCTCAGCAAAAGTGCGCATTGAGAGTGAATATCGACCCTTCTGAATTTTGAGGAAAACTGAACTTACTTAAGCTGAACAATGACACTATTTTCTTCTAGATCTGTACAGCCTAAACAAAATTTGTTGCTTTATTTTCCTGTTATCACTGTAAAGCTGCTTTGAAACGATCTGTATTGGATAAAGCGCTATATAAATAAAGGTGACTTGTCTTGAAACCTGAAATGAAAATTGGGACACCCTACGATCTTGTGGACTTCACAATCAAGCGCATGCGGCAGCCATTTTAAGTCCACAAGACCGTAAGTGCATAAAAAGTGTGCCTTTTGGGACAGGGCCTTAGTTTAATCTCTATACCTCCAACACCATCCATAACTCACTATCATCTGTTCATACACACTATAACAGACCTTTGAGAATAATGCACAGGAAATAAGTCACATAACACACACACTTATCCTCCTTTGAAGAACTGGCCCATGTTGATAAAACTGCAGAAATTTGTAGACTGTGACTCCAAATGTATTGATAGCTATTTGTCACATGTGAGCCTTGCTGGATTTATATACATCTTTTTTTTCTCTTTTATCTATTACACACTATACACACGTGCACACTGCTAGTGATCTGGCATGATTCATGCAGCACACATGGTCAAATCATCATTCTCTTAAAAGTCAGTGGCGTTAGAGCAGGGGTGTCCAAACTCGGTCCTGGAGGGCCACTGTCCTGCAGAGTTTAGTTCCAACTTGCCTCAACACACCTGCTTGTAAGTTTTTAGCATGCCTAATGACCTTCAACAGCTAATCAAGACCTTGATTAGCTGTTTCAGGTGTGTTTAATTGGGGTTGGAGCTAAACTCTGCAGGACAGTGGCCCTCCAGGACCGAGTTTGGACATCCCTGCGTTAGAGGGAAAAATGTCACAATTCACCTCAATCACAGTTTATAACCGCATAAATCAACCACTAGTTTTTCTGTCTACATCCGTCTGTTTCAGAAAGACATACCATAACTCCAGCTCTCATATTGTCACGTTTCAGTGTGTTTAGTTCTGTTTTGTGATCTAGTTTCCCCCGTCTCTGTGTATCTGGTTCAGTCCTGTGTCCCAGTTTTCCCGCTCCTCGTTTGTGTTCAGTTCCTTCACCTGTGTCTAGTTAATTTGCCCCAGCTGTGTCTTGTTCCCCTATCTGTTCTCTGTGTATGTAAACCCAGTGTTCTCCCTCACTCCTGGTCGGTTATTGCGTTTATATGGTTGTAAGTGTTGTAGCTTCTGAGTTTTTGTATATTAAATTCCTGTTAGCAGTTATTCCTCGTCTCCTAATGCTTCCTGCCTACACACACCGTGACGCATATCAGATAGCAGTGCTGGGGAATGTTACTTAAAAAAATTACTCCCTAAAAAATAACTAATTGTGTTACTAAGTTACATTTTACTGAAAGCAATGTGTTACTTTTTCTAATATGGACTAGGCTTGCTTGTTTGTTGTTAATAAAAAAAAAAACATTTTGGTAAATGTGAAGGCTCTTTGACACCAAAAGTGAAATGAATAAGCATCATGCTGAAGGAAATGGAAATCCACTCCTGTGCAGTAGATGGCACAGCTCAAAACAAACCTTTCAGCTGTTTTGCTGTTCTATATCGCAGAAGAAGAAAGTTCTACACTCTTACATCAGCAATAAAAAAAAGAAATGCAAATATGATGTTTATCAAAAGTCATTTTAGCTTATTAGTATGATTGAATTGTCATCGAAGGTCAGCAGCTAAGACATTAGTTAATAAAGTGAGATGAAATGCATAAAGTATATTTGTGTAATTTAACATTTAATTATTGCAGGTTTGCGTAATATTCCTAGTTTGCATTTTACTGTTTTGTTCATTTTGAGGAATACTGAATCTTTTGTGCAATCGAGATGAGTAAATGCCTGCTCACATTTAGTCTTGGACTATAATAACCATCATGTTCACACACAACCCCTCTGCACTTACTCCTGATTTCTCTCAACATGGGGACAGGAGAGCTGTCGGTCAATTAATGGGAAAACTAAGTAACTTGTGTTACTTATTTGAAAAAGTATCTCAGATATTTTGCTGTAAATTTAAATATGTTACATTAATAGTAAAAAAAAAAAAGTCATTTGATTACATAACTGCATTACTACTCCCAACACTGTCAAGTTAGCATATTATTATGCTCAAAAAGGCAGATCCAAGCAAAATAAAGGCAATTCATTTGAAGACCTGGGGCCAGTTAGCCTAGAAATCTAGATGCACCCTAGCGGCAGCAAAAAGTATTTTGCAGCAAAGTGTGGTCTAGCAACTCTCCGTTGGCATTCGAGCTGGAAAAACCAAACTCTGGTCAGGCCAATCACATTGTGTATAGAGTTGGTTGGCGGGCTTAACATAATGACTGCAGAGTTGTGACGGTTCCGCGTGATTTCCATAGGTGATCTGCTACTTGGAAAACAAAGAAGATGCTGCTGGCGAATAGCGGTCTTTCGAATCGGCTTTGGCCGCGACTCTGGATGACTTTGAGTTAAGAGAACGTCACTTAAGTCATTCTTAAAAAAAGGAATATGTGTTTGGAGTTTTGACGACCGGATACGGCAAAAGTTTAATATAGGCCTATCAACTAGCTCCGCTGGTGGAAAAACGCATGGGACACACTCAGCCACAGCCGTTCGTTGCTCTGGTTGGTTGTAGCGCTGTCCTATTGCGTGCAGAGGGAATTTGAAAGACAACTGTTTATCCCGCCCCTCGGATTGAGGTATGCCAATTGTGAGTTCCCAGACCTAACATCTTGATAGGTCTGGCTTGCCAGGCTAGGGGCTAGTTGCATGAACATAGCCATTATGTTAAAGCTACAATATGTAATTTTTTTCGCCGCTATGGGTCGCAAACCTCTTACAATAACAAAGGTTGTTAGGTTGATGATGCATAAGCGGAATTATAAAACTTGCTGTCATGCTGATGGATCTAATAATGTTTATGGATGAGTGAATACATTGATGTTTTTAACATGACTATAGTATGAAGCAGGTCACGATTGCTAATAAGAGACAGATATCAGCGCCACACGCGAGTCCCGCGGATATAAAGGAAAGAGGACATTTCATTCTACCGAACTACCCGCAAGTGCTGAATTACTACTCACACAGGTCAGTTTATTAGACTAATGAAACTTGTGAGGTAACGCAGCGCTGTTTCACTTGGTCTAAAGTTACACTATCACAGTAAACTGCATTTGAGTGTGTTGAAAGTTATAATGTTATTCTGTGTTAGTTTGTTTACTGTATGATACTAGCAGTAAGCTAGATCAACATCAGAATAACATACTGATCATATTCTAACATTTCATGTTGTATATAACATTGATTAGTTTTATGTACATTTGCTCACCTGTCTAATAAAGTATGCAAGAGTGGCTTCTCGTCAAGTCAAAGTTAGACGTGGACGTGAAGCTCTCGGCATCTCGAAAACGCTGCGCGTTTGATCCTGAATGAACCTGATTTGAACATTGATCCTCGTTTTACTTCTCCTTTTGTCCCAAAGTCTGCTTGCCATGATCCATAATGTTTGAACGAAACAGCAACAGCGTGAGCATGCCACTAGACGTAACGCAGTTGTCCACGTCTGTCGCCATGGTTACTATGGCAGTAAGAGCGGAAACCAGGGATAACGCGGATATTACGTCATTGACAGGTGACAATGACCAGGGACGAGCCATTATTTAAAATTGGAATTTCTGTGAAATTAAAAATCTTTGGGAACTTTTGGGATATTGTAAGTACACAACTGCAGGAAATACATCACACTGTGCAAGTGATTTTTGGATATTTTATTACAAAAATCTTCCTTTAATACTGGCTTCAGAACTAATAAAAACAACTAGCAGTCAGTTAGGGTAATCAGTCTTTCTTTTCGGTATTAAATTTGACCAATCTATGTTTTTATGTATACCTGACTGACAAAGTTATGTCCAGTCTTAAAGATTTTTTTTTTAAAGCAGTTTATGCAACCATCCCCAGACTTCACACTTAAGTTACAGCCAGAAATCAGGAATTCAGATACTGGTAGGTATAAAATAATCATCAATCCCTGGAAGAATTTAATCTCTGCAAGTTATTTTGCAGTATTTATTATGTAAACATTAACTATGAAACATAAATAAGATACGTTTAATCTTTTTGTGTATTCACTTTGTTTTATCTTTCACTGCCATCCCTGAAACTTGCACTGCAAACAGTTTGACTGAAAGTCTTTCCTACAGGATTATAATGCACAAGCTGCTCAAGGGGTCCTCTTGTGGTGAGGAGAGGAATTACAGACATAAGATGTGATTCCACTTGAAGCCCGTGAAGAACAAGTTTATATTGTAAAGCTTAGTTAAACGTGTCCTTTAATTCTCTCCATGGTTTCTCACCATTCTCGGGTTTTGTTCTTCTCATTCAAATTTCACTGCATGTGCCACAACTATAAACCGAACACTGACAAATCTTTCAGATAATAAAACAGAACATAAATCATAATTATATCTCTCCCTTCATATTGGCTCTGAATTCATGTCTCTCTTTCGTTCCAAAAAGTTATATGACTTGATTTAATTTTCATTTCCATGACAGCGATGCAAACAAGCAGCTGCGTGTATTTAGGATGAAAAGAGCGTTTTGCAAGGCACAGCCACAGCATTGACACATCACGGTAGCAGAACATTAGCTTTCATTTCAACCCCAGACTTCATTTACATACCGGTAACTCAATTAGGACAATCCCAGAAGTTTAAAAGTTCACTTTAAAATAGCCCTGTAATGCATGCACACAGAAATAATTGGGAAAAGGAGCGTCTACGTTTTTTTTTTTTATTATTCCGTTTGCCATGAATGCTCCCATTGATTTTGTCTTTCAAGGCAAACATAATTTCTCCTATGAAAATTTCAATATGAATAAAAAAGGTTTTGGATATGCTAAAAATATAGTCTCAACTATATACATGCTGTGCCTCAGAGTGGAGGAGTGCGAGCACACTGGCCTGGTTTGGCTCACACTCCCATTAGGGCGTATATATGTGTGTGTGTGTTGTGGCATCGGAGCTGGGATTGTAGGCAGACTTCATGCCCAACCCCACTTATAATTACAGACGGCATGCAGCTCTCCTAGAAAGAGTGATTTTCTTGACTGCCATGGATAACATTCACTTTGGCAACAGTGGAAAGCAAGAGACAGATGACAAGAGGGAGAGGGGAAACTCATAAGTAATGTAAAATATCCTCTTTTTTGCACCGGTGCTGCATGAAAGAGGACATTGGCACACGCACAAATGTGTATCCGCTCCGAGCTGTGCCTTCCCATAAACCGACAGTCCGTTTGATGTCCCGTTTCCTACAGCAAGCCTTAATTAAAATGAGTTCAACAACACTGATCAAAAAGTGCGTCTAGCCCCTTTACTGTGCTCCCTTCGACTGGATCTGTCATAGCCTTCTCTCTCACTGTACTGGCAGTTGGTTGTGGTTGAAGGTTTGCTTTGGCAGATCACTGGCCTTCTCTTGGCTGGGACAAAGTTTGCGTCCTGCTACTGGCTGGGAGGGAGAGGGAAGCGGCGGGGAGGGAAGAGGGGAGAGGTGGAGGCGTGGTCTCCAGCTGGTAATGAAGACTTCTCTTTTCATCCTCAGAACGTAGAATTGGAGTGCCGGGACTGGGGGCTGCGCTGCTCCATTGCACTCTCTCTCTCTTTTTCTCTCTCCTATCTCTCCCTCCCTCTCCTCTGGGTCTAAACGTGCAGCACAGGAACTGCAGCGGCAGATATGAACCTCTCACTTTCCCAGACTTCACAAGCATGTAGGTAAGAGTTGCTGCTGTCATTGTAATGCCAATGTTAATGTTATTATTGAAAGTAGCCATTTGTCTGTCTGTCTGTCTGTCTGTCTGTCTGTCTGTCAGCATGGGGGTCTGTGTCCTCACACACTGACACATTCTAACACACACACATACTGACTCAAAATGTGCACTTTTAGGCAGCCTTTTAGACTATTTTTTCCTACAAAACCATTTTATGTCAAGATCTATAAAATTAGGAGCAATACTAATGACTTTATTTATGGTTGTGACAGCCTAGAGAAGAAATTGATTTCCATGTATCAATGCTGAGGTTTACTTTATGTAAAGGACAGAGTAGTAGACAGTTTAGTAGACAGAAGTATGTTAAGTGTGCAATTGTAGGAGTTTTAGCTAACTTGAAGTACAAAGATGTATATATGATATGTATATTTTATGCATGCGTGTACACAAAATGTGGAGAATGTTAATGTGAGTGTGTATATACACACGTGCACATGTAAACATTTGTGAGTATTGATACACCGTCAGGTGTGTATAAATGAATTTTCATTAGCATATTTATATGAGTGTGTGTGTGTGTGTGTGTGTGTGTGTGTTTATATGCTGTGCTGAAGGCCAGAATCTTGCTGAAGGCTTTTCAAACTCATCTGTGTAAATAGAGACTCTGGGATGGAGGGGAGGGGACGGCCCATCATCTGTCTCTCAGCCGCCTCTCTCCTTTGATCTGAGTCCTCTGGACATGTCCCTTCTCCCTGCGGCCCGCTCCAGATCCGGACCGGCCAGCTTTCATCCGCATTCTGACGAAAATCTCTCCATCCGTGCACTCGTTCACCTCCTCCACTCACCTCTATTCTGAGTATCTCTACGTCTGTCTGATTTCTTTTTACCTTTAGAAAGGCCAGCTTGACCTCTCACTCGTAATGCATCTGTCCATCACTCCACCCATCCGTTCATCTGTCTAATCTTCTGGCCAATTCATCCCTTCGTCTCTGGGATGAATACAACAAACCCCCAGCTCCCCTCTTGGGGTAATGGCTCTTTTTGAAACCTCCCCCGGAAAAATCTTAAGCGAGTTTCCATTAGTTTTTGTGCAGGGCCATGAGAATTATGGTTTCCCAAATGTTCTTCTGAATAGTGTACAGGAGCCTTGGCTAATTGAAAAAACACGTGCAGAGCGAAGGAGACGGACCTACTGTCACAAATGAACTTTCCAGAGCTGGCAGTGGAGGTGGAGAGAGAGAGGGGGAGATTCGTGGTTGTGTTTGGCTGGTAAAGTTTTGGTAGTTTCACTTGAGGGACACAGGGACATACTGTATGGACAGGGACATAGAGATGCAAGGATAAAGGGATGTATGGAGATAATAGAAGGACTCAAGCACAGAGTGACAAATATTCTGAGAGATAAAGGGACATATGGACCAAGGGATGCAGCATGAAAGCATTAACCATAGCTGGTTCTTCCTGTCCCAGTGTCTCCTGCCTAACTGTCTTACTGACTGCAGCTGAGAGAAACTCACTATAGTCTGGATAATGTGTCTTCATCAAGTAAAGAAGTTACTGTCCAGAACACTGGAGAGAAGGAAGTGGTATTTGGTTACTAAGCCCCACTAGATACCAGTAAAAACTCCGACTTCCCAATGGCCCCAAACGCCAGGTCACTGCAATGCAGAACATACCAGAGTCAATCCAGCCTGTCCAGACATGGACCACCATCTTCCATAGACTTATATAGGATTTGTGGTATCTTAACTGCAAAATGCTAAGCAGTCTCTTGGGCTACATCCAACAGAGATTCTTTGTCTCCTGTTCTGTTTTGTTGAAATCTATATAGAGTATCATCCCAAACAAAACAACAGGGGGTTAGGGAGACCCCTCTCTAACAGTGTCTACTGTTCTCTGTCTGTATTCCTGATGCATATGATTGTTTGTTTCACACATTCCTTGTTAACTCTGTTACGGGGGTCTACAGTTGGGTAGGCGTTAACAATCTAGTCTGACCTTTTGACCACTGCCTAGACGATTTGTAACTCTAACCCTATTCTGTGAGGATTCCTGAAGCCATTGCATTTGTGCACATGCAAACACATACAAACTCTGAGCCATAATGGAACGAGCAGCAGAGCTCTTAAATTTAACTGCTCAGGAGATCAGCAGTTACCAATGCATCATTCCCTTAAAACAAATAAAAATTGCATGCTCCCTATTAGAATTTGGAAAACATTAGGCACTAATAGTATTTTATCCTCTATTAACTCAAGTGGTGAGCCTTATAAAACCGGTTTTGATTTAATGTGATTAGAAAACCTTCCAAAGAAACAATTTGCGGATTAGGTTTGTGTCATGAAGGCAAGCATTATTATCATTACGATTGTTCAAACTTACGGTTAGTGATTTGAACAAATCCTTAACTCTAAGTATTATGCTTCACAAAGTAACTTTTTCAAGTGATCAAACTTATCCTTTTGAACTGGCAGATGATAAAGTGAGCAAAATAATTCAATAGACTTGAGGGTGGCCTGTGTGAAATCCACTTCATCAGAATCAACTGAAGTAATGTTGAGTACGGACAAAATATGTCAATATGCTGAGCAAGAACAAATACTGTATGTCAGATAGACAGTAAAATTGGGGTGCCTTGATAAAGCAAATGAAGGTTTATACAGGAAAGAGTTTTACTTGGATAAAGTAATGTCTGAAGTTGACTGATTCCTGATATAGGCCTTTGAAGTGTATTTTGTTTTGTAGATGATTTTGCCCAAGATATTTGTTGTGACAAGGGATATGGCAGAGCATGACTACATTGTAGAAAAGCATTGTGGGACTAAATGTTTAACACAGGGCATTATAATCAGGGATGTGTGCTTAGAGTAGTGTGCACATGAAATGACAGTTTAGGGATTTGGCCTCTTGTTGAGTGTGTTTATGTGTGGACGTGTGAAAGTTGTGGTACTAGTTTTGCTCAGTTATGCCAAAGATTTAAACACAATGATCTCTCTCACACACACACACACACACACACACACACACACACACACACACACACACACACACACACACACACACACACACACACACACACACACACACACAACCCCTAAACCTATCCAACACAGAAAACTTTCTGCATTTTAACATTTTCAAAAAATACCACTTAGAATGATTTAGAAGCTGTTTTCCTCATTGGGACCAAAACATGTCCCCACAAGGAAAAGGATTTTGTATATTGCCATCTTTGTGGGGACATTTTGTACCCGTAATCTAGTCTGCAGTCAGTTAAACACAGTTCCATATGCCGCCACATTTAAACCCAAGCAGAAATACGAACACAACTACATTTTTACGTCAGAGAGGACTGCTTTGAAAATGTGTCAGCTTCATGACTAATTAGTAATGAATTAGTAGTGTTTGCTAAGACATAACGTTTGTGCTACAGACATGAATTCAATTTAAAATGGTGTAGCATTGAGGAGTGTTTTATTACTTTTCTAAGCATTCAAAATGGTGAATGATAAATAGTTGAAAGAATTCCATAAACAGAATAAAAATGGACCCGAGCAATATCTAGACTTGGAGGTGTACTTTTAACCATCTAGCAATGCCCTAGCAACCATTCAGGACCTGCTAGCAACTCATGACAAGAGGTTATTCTTAAGAAAATCTTTTTTGTTTTCTTTGCAAAAAGATTATAGTGCCTTAATTCAGATTGGGATTAAATCATTTATTTAGATGGATAAATGAAGTGCGAGTGTGAACTCAAAAGTACCAGAAGAGTGGGTTGTCAAAATCGGAACTGTTTGAGGTCATTTGTGTGTGTGTGTGTGTGTGTGTGTGTGTGTGTGTGTGTGTGTGTTAGTATTTGCAGTGTGTTAATGATGACTAAGAGAGTGAGGTAGACAAAATGCTATTTCTTTCTCTCAGGCACATGGGGGTTTAAACGTTCAGAAAGGTCTGTTTGAGGGAATCTCCTGTAAACTAGAGCTTTGCACATCCCCAGACACTCTGGCACTTGTCCAAAACAGCTGGCTGCTTCCCCTTTTTTTCATTTCCACTCTCTTCCGCCACATTCCTCCTCTACTTTCTCTCCCTCCCCCTGTTTTTTTTCTTTTCCATACTCTTTCCTCTCTCTCAATCACCCTTCTCCATCTCCAGATGTGGCATTGTTTAGACACGTTTGTTTTGCTCAGGCAGACAGCTGACCTGCCCAAAGCTGATGTCATGCTCTATTCAAAGAAGAAAACCACCATGAGCTCTTTAGAGGACTCACTGTCATGTCTTTCGTGGGGGTAAAAATAGATTTTCTTTTTGAAGACCAACAGACCTGTGGAAATGGTTGATGAGCAATTCTGATTGGCTAAATGAATATGTGGAATAGATCTGAGCTGGTGAACCCAAAAGGAGCCAATCCATGAGCCTCTTTGCCCGCCAGTTTTTTTTTTGTTTTTTTTTTTTAAGTCGCCAGCCACCGCTAGCAACTTTCATTTTCACAAAATTTTCACGGCCCCAAATTATTTAGTTGTATGAATATCTGAACATGCAATATATCAAAAGAAAGAACAGACCCTCTGCTTTTAATAATTTTTTTAGGTTATTGTAGCTTAATGCATTCTTTATTTTATCAACATTTGAATTTGGGTAAGTTTCATAAAAAAGCAACATTTTGGGCAAAAAGCTGAGAAAAGCGTGTTTTGTCAAAGACTATATCCAGATCGGATTCAGAACAATGGAGATGGAGTAGATCGAGTCCATCAACACCCCCAAAGCTTCACAGTCCTATACCTCGTCCTGGGTCGACATTTCATTCGGTAACGTTAGGCACTTTTGCTGTTTAATGTTGATGATCGTGTTATTTTACATATGCATCTGCTTACATATGCTATCGCTTGTTTTTGGTTCTTCTTCACATGTCTTTTGATCAGGAGATTGAGTACTCTTTCAGAAGATGCGTAATAGTGCCCCCTACAGTATAACAATGAAAACACGGCACAGTATAAACTCGGAAAGCCGGAAATTTCCGTCAGTGGCGGGGAAAGAGTTAACATATGGCCACTCCATAAGGATTGTAGCTGTAATAACTGTACTTTGAGTCATTTTGCCTGTCTCAAACCACTGTACTGTATTGAGCCCAATACCTCACACTGCAGAGGAATGTGGTTTAGTTTGAATGGATGTGTGTGTGTGTTTGTGTTTGTACAGACCATGCAAACACTTAATTCAGTATTCAATGATTTGTTTGCACATTCCTTCATATTTCTTGGAGAACACTTGTTTGTTAGATTGCATAAGCGTATATTTATATTTAGTCTAAAAAAATCTTTAGCCCTATTCGCACGGGATTAACATTATCTGGGGACCTCGTGTGAATTAGAAATTACCCACCCACATCTGAATTTCGTGTGGGGCATTCGAACTGGATAAGCAAAGCCTGTGATTTTACTTGAATTACTGACTTATCTCCCGGATATGATGTCAATAGGCTATTGCTTGGAAATGTCTTGTCGTTATTATAGGTTTTAATTAGCAGTATATTTCATAAACAGAAGAATGTGTCTTACTGCATGCTGCTATACAAGTCATTCATTTCCATCTAACCATTCTTTTTGTTTTTGCTCTTCTGATGGTTTTCAGCTTTCTCTTTCTGCAAATTGTGTAGTTGTATGTGTATAGCAATATGACCCACCCAAAATACGATCAAAACACTCCCACGCAGCCTCCATTCTTCGTGAAAGTGCACAGGAAACAAAAACCTTGAAAAAATTATAAACGACCCTGCCAAATCACAGAGATGCCAATTTGCACCGGACTAATATTATCACAGGACCTCGGTGTTCGGCGAAATATGGTAGGTCATTTGTGGGGGAATTTTGACTTTACAAATTACAGACATGGCCGATTCGCACGGGATTAAGATCACAAACAACGCAATTATTACAAATGACTATAGGTCACCAGGTAATACTTATCCCGTGCAAATAGGGCTTTTGGCATTCTTTTTTGCTACCAACTTCATAGTTTGAAGCTACTTTTTAACATCTATCTCTCTTTCTCTCTCTTAGCTGTAGTTAACTTTTGTCTTGTGATGCTGCCTTAAATTTTGGACAAAATGACATGTATCCTTCATGTTTTGTGACAAACACACTTTGGCGAATTCCATATGAAGGTGGGCATCACCTATCAGCCCTACTTATTTCAACTTGCATACTGTGTCTGTGTGGAAAAAAATGAACAAATATTTAAGGAATATTGTCTGCTGATATTCCTTGGATGTACAATTAAACGTTTTAAAATCCCACATAAGATTCTGAGAAAAGATATCCCAGGGTAATATGATTAAAGATGGCAAAATGACTTGCTTAAAATGACCATCATCTGTACAGTTTGCTAAAGTGCTTTGCGGAAGGGCTTTTAAGGACACCATTGCTCACATTCTTTGGAAATATCCCTATTACGTATGTATAAAATAGTTTTTTTCTAATCTCATTTTATTCTCATGTTTCACCTTATATTGCTGCTAGGCTATGTATTTGTGCTTAACTTAATAACATGCTAAAATCAGACTCTTATTAAAATCAACTTTCAGTCTTTTGTGCCCTTCACCTGAGAAGTTCTATTTATCTGCTCCATTGCAAATCCATATGCTTTCCAAAAATGAAAACTGTCATAATTTACTTACCCTCATGTCATCACAAACCTGAATGACTTCTGTGGAACACACACACACCCACACACAAAAAAAAAACATTTAAGAAAATATACCTCCATGTTGACAATGACAAATGATGACAATTTTCTGGATGACACAAGAGGTTTCATTTAGATGGTGATACAGAAGCAAGCTGCCTATGTAGACAATAAAAAAGAAGGCAGGTCACTAGGTTTTGGAACAGGGTTTTGCATGTATCCACACTTGAATCCATTATAGTGCATCTGTCCTGTTCAGTGACCTGAATCTGGCCTTGTCTGTGCCACCAGGGCAGTTCTTAGATGTGTGGAGAAACCACTGTAGCACTGTTTTAACCTGTAAATGCTGCATGGAGCCCAGCTGCTATAGTCAGGCCCTGATGTCACATTCCCCATGGGTGCGCCCAGTTGCTGCAGTGTTTGTGCCTCAAACATGCATGTTTGCTGTGTCAGAGTAAGCATAACCGTTTCAAACGGCTTATTCAGGAGTGATCCGTGGGAAATGGTAAACTTTTTTCTATGCACAGATCAATATGGTTATTCAAAGGACTGTAAAGTGCTTGGAAAAGGCAGTTATCTAGTGAGAAACATCTAAAAATTTTAGCTAAATTAGAATCAATTTTGATAGCTAGTTAGCTTCCTGTCTGTGATCCAGAAACCCACGTCACGTTCTTGACCTTGAGCAGAGGCCCGCCCACAGAAATGACTGGGCCCCTGAAAAGGTCCAGTGAATGGGCCCTCCCCAAATCTGCTAGGCTACTCATATCATGCGTGTGCTCTCTCTCTCTCTCTCTCTCTCTCTCTCTCTCTCTCTCTCTCTCTCTCTCTCTCACTCTCTCTCTCTCTCTCTCTCTCTCTCTCTCACTCTCTCTCTCTCTCATTAACATACATTTAACTGAGAGAGACTCAGTGATGGGGGCTACATTGGTACACACACACACACACACACACACCAAGGTTAACAAACGATCTGCACTGTAAACCCGAATAAGTTGGCAAAACTCAAAACATTTAAAGGGGTGGTTGAATATGATTTCACTTTTCTAACTTTAGTTAGTGTGTAATGTTGCTGTTTGAGCATAAACAACATCTGTAAAGTTACAAATGAAGCATGAACACGTTACAGTACAATCCAGAGAGTATCCGGAGTGCCTGAAAAGGAAATTTCGTGAAATATGCAACCCTCAACAAAATAAAACAATGGAGAGGCACAAGTTTCACTCAAGGAATCAGAAACAAGGTGAGGCTATTGAGGCTTTCATCAGTGATCTCAGGATTAAAGGTAAAAGTTGTCATTTTGGAGAATTGACAGATGAGCTGATCTGTGATCGGATTGTATGTGGCATCAACAATGAAAGCTTAAGGAAAGTACTGCTAAGAGACAGCGAATTAACTCTGATCAAAGCAATCTCAATTTGTCGCATACATGAAATGACAGAAGAAAATAATAAGACTTTGACTAGCCTACCTCAGACTGCAACTAACGTTGATGCAATACAGCCATTTTCCAGCAGGTGGCGCCAAAACACAAAACATAAACAAAGAACAGAGCAACATGATTCAACTATAACCGATTGCAGAAATTGCGGAGGTAATCATGCAGCAAAGAAAGAAAAATGCCCTGCTTTCGGACAACAATGTCATAACTGCAAGAAAATGAATCACTACAAGAAATGTTGCAAAGCACGCAGTCAATTTGGTCAGAAGAAATTTAATCACAGGAAAGCGGTACATGAACTTGAGGTAGACAAACCCCCTGACCATGATGACACCTTTTATGTTGATGGCATTGAATTTGACAAGTGTGTCAACGTTGTTAACCCTTACATGCCAGTGCTGGAGGAGGGATTTGTCACTGTACACATAAACAAAACTCCAATTGAGATGAAAGTTGACACTGGGGCAAAATGTAACGTAATCTCACAAAAGACTTCCGAACAAATTGCCAACAACGAACGGCCAGCGAAACATTCAGAGACACCTAACCTTGTAGCTTATGGTGGAGCTAAAATTGAAACGAAAGGCTTGGTCTCATTGCAATGTAGCCTAAATGGGCAAAATTATCCACTGTCATTCTTTTTGGTGGATAAAGATGTTCAACCGCTATTGGGATTCCGTGCATGCCTTGACATGGTGATCGTTACAATCAGCCCAGATGTGCATCATGTCAGTATGGAGGGCAGCACCGGAGATATTCTTACAGAGTACAAGGACTTATTTACCGACCAGCTCAGAGAACTTCCAATTACGTATTCTATGACAGTAGACCCCAGCGTGCAGCCAGTAGTTCGCCCTGCTCATCGCATTCCTCTGGCAATGCAAAGCCGTGTCAAAGCAGAACTGGACCGCATGCACAGCCTTGGCGTCATAACGGCAGTCTCAGAGCCGACGGATTGGGTTTCGTCCATGGTGGTTACACACAAAAAGGACAGGCAAGAAATCAGGTTGTGTATTAACCCAAAAGATCTTAACATGGCTTTAAAAAGACCCCATCACCCTATGCGCAGCATAGAGGAAGTAGCATCTCGGATGTCAGGAGCAACCGTATTTTCCGTGCTAGACGCAAAGAGCTCTTTCTGGCAGGTACGCCTCGACCACAAGACCTCCATGATGACAACATTTAGCACTCCATTTGGGTGCTATAGATTTCTCCGTATGCTCTTTGGCATTAACTCCGCAAGCGAGGTGTTCCAGCGCTCAATGGAGCAGCTCTTTTCAGGGTACCCCTGTGCGATTATTGTTGATGACATCATCATCGGAGGTCGCAACCCTGCTGAACATGACATCAACCTGAAAAGGGTTTTGAACAGAGCACGTGAGATCAAACTCAAGCTAAACCCTGTCAAATGCAAATTTTGGCTGGACCAAGTCAGCTATGTGGGCCATATCTTTACAGGAGAGGGCCTAAAAGCAGATCCTTCCAAAACAAAAGCAATTTCTGAGATGCCAGCCCCGAAGGATGTCCTTGCATTACAGCGCTTCCTTGGAATGGTAGATTATCTGGGGAAATTTATCCCAAACTTCAGCGACATTGCTGCGCCCCTCAGAAAGCTGACACACAAAGAGACAGTATGGTGCTGGTACCAGCAACACCAACAAGCATTTGACACCCTCAAGTCATGTTTGTCCACTCCACCTGTATTATCTTACTACGACGTGAAGAAGCCAGTTACGTTAACCTGTGATGCTTCCAGCTTCGGGCTGGGTGCTGCATGCATGCAGGAGGGAAAACCAGTTGCGTATGCGTCTCGCACACTCACAGACACAGAGACACGGTATGCGCCGATAGAGAAGGAGCTGCTAGCCGTCATATTTGCCTGTACAAAGTTCAGGGACTATGTATATGGGAAACCTACACTCGTAGAGACGGACCACCAGCCCCTGGTAACGATTCTGAAAAAAACAATCCACACAGCTCCTGCACGATTGCAGAGGATGATGCTCAGGTTACAGTGCTATGACATCACCCTGGTGTACAAGAAGGGTAAGCTCATGTACCTTGCAGACACCCTATCTAGAGCTCCAGACACTCAAGTCCAACCAGACACTGAAAATGACACATTCGAGGTCATGTCTATCAACTACATTTCCACTGCTAGACCGGGGGAACTCAGAAAGCATACGGCGGAGGATGATGTGTTACAGGATCTAAGCACTGTGATTAAACGAGGTTGGCCAATTAAAGAACATGGCGTGTGGCCCACTGTGCGTCCGTACTTTCCCTACAGAGATGAGCTAGCTGTGGAAAACGGAATAGTGATGAAAGGCCACAAAACAGTTATTCCTCGCTCAGTGCAGAGAGAATATATCAAAATAGTCCACAGAGGCCACCCAGGGCTGGACACTACCAAAAACAGAGCAAGAGGTATCATTTTCTGGCCAACGATGACGGCTGACATCACGGCAGAACTCCTCTCATGCTCAGTCTGCAACAGCACAAAGCCGCACCAACAAAAAGAACCATTAAGACCATACCCAGTTCAAGACCTGCCTTGGTCCACGGTGGCAACAGATATGTTCGAGTGGCATGGACAAAATTATCTGGTGCTTGTGGACTTATACTCGGGTTGGTATGAGATTGACTTGCTCCGCAACATAACGTCATCAGCTGTAATCGTGAAACTAAAGAGGCATTTCTCAGTGCACGGCACACCCCATACACTCATTTCTGATAATGCTAGTCAGTACACGTGTCAGCAATTCAGAGACTTTGCCAAACAGTGGGACTTCATTCATGTCACCAGTAGTCCAGAGTACCCACAGTCGAATGGTCTGGCAGAAAGAGCGGTTCGCAGCGCAAAACAGCTGATGGAGAAATCCCACAGAGATGCCACGGACGTGTTTCTTAACCTCCTGAATCTGAGAAACATTCCTCGTGACCCAACATTGGGTTCCCCTGCACAACGCCTGTTGTCACGACAGACACGGTCAGCCATTCCTGTTTACTCTAGACTGTACCAAGCAAGTCACTGCACAGCTTCTTGCAAAGAGGATGACCCAAAAGCGATACTTCGATACATCAAGTCATCCTCTGCAGCCATTGGCAGAGGGACAAGTTGTTAGAATGCAAACGCCAAAAGGATATGAGCGCCTTGGCATGATAAAAGAGGTGAACAAGGAGCCTCGCTCATACACCATCCAATGCAACGGGAGAATATACAGGAGGAACCGACGCCACATCCTTCCTGTAGCAGAGCCCCCCCCCCCCCCACTACCCATACAGAGGACTTTGTTCCCCATATACCTGACTCACCACAAACACACCTCCCACAACCAGAATCCACACCTACTAAGTTGACAAAGAACACAGTACAGTCTCCCACTAAGGTCAATAATGCACCTTACATAACGCGTTCAGGTCGCATTTGCAAGCCGAATCCAAGGTACCAACAAAGGGAGAATTAGTGACACTCGCTCTGGTTCTTATTCTGAGTGCCGGATAAATGTGTTGATTAGGCTCATTTCCATATTGTCAGCAACATTCTTTATTATGTGTTTTCTTTGTGCATATAGAGATCATATTTTGATCTGCATCTGTTGTTTTGCATTTGTACAGTTGTTCACTGCAAAGGATACATTGCTACAAGGGAAGTCATTCATGTTCTTGGATGTGTGATCAAGTTAATTTCATACTACAGTATTGATCGTTGTTAAGTATGTTTATTCTCTTTCTACGATTGGTAGTTTCAGCTAAAGGAAAGGGATGTAGATCCAATACAATACAATATAATTTGTGTATTATTAACATGTTACTTCAAATGTGCTGGGCTCTTTAAGAACGTCTGTCCCCCCCCCCCCCCAGGGGTGTTTCATTATGACACAGGCTACATTTTACTCAAGCAGCATTAAATAAAATGCATTTTTTTCTCACTTTTTCAAAAATGAATGGTGCTTTTTTGGTTCAAAATAAAATATGGTAACCTGTTCAGTTTTAGAATGAACATAATTATTGCTGGACTGCATGGGCACCCCCTAGCGGCTGGGCCCCAGAAAACGTTCCCCTTTATCCCCCCTTATGGACGGCCCTGCTTGAGCATCAGAAAAAGCAAATATGTCTGATTTCACAGTACTAGTAGTGCTATGTCATCAGTTTCTATTTGCGTATCTTTTTCAAAGTTTGCTCAAGAATTGTAAAACGTTTGTGTATATTGTCTGTCAAAAGCAAATGGAGTATGTCTAGTTTAGATAAACATGTTGGTTTATCTGATGTGCACTATGTATGTGGTCTTCTTGATGTTACCGGTGCTGAAATGTATCAGACAGCTGGTTGTGAAGAAACTGAGAAACTGCACTTTTTTTTTTACTTACTACCATCTCAGCATCAATGCCACACACACACACACACACACACACACACACACACACACACACACACACACACACACACACACACGCATCAGTAGGGTTAAAGATAGCATATGGCTCTTAACGGCTTAGTTAGCAGGTGAAAGAGGTCAGGCGTATCTATGCTGAGCACTTCCGGCTGGTCGTCTTTGTTTATGAGGCTTTGTAAACACTGGCACACACCAAACGAGAAAAATGTGCACCACATAGCCATTTTGGCAAATCCTGTACACACCCTCGAGCAGCTCTCATTCATAAATATTCACACAGTCTGTGAGGAAGCAAGGGGTTGTGTGTATACAAAATCTTTGAAAATGTCCCTTGATGCATGTCGAATCACCACTTTGATTCTCTTCCCACAAGGAATCAAAGGCGAGTAAAAGGCATTATACAATGTCTCACGTCTACAAATGTCAGTAGCTGTATTATAGAATAATTAGAATTAGATTTTCACATTTTTGGAAGAAAACGGTGATATTTGCCTGTAAAGAAAACACAGCCACATGCGTTGGGCTATGCAGTTGCTAAGGTGGTCTGAGTGGTTGCTTGGGTATTCTGAGTGCTATTTTGGTGCTTTACTTACCTGCTCAAGTCAAAACAAGCCCATCCCCAAGTCTTTGATATTCCTCTAGATTTTTCACAGATCACTCCTTGAATGCAAGTTTTTTTTTTTTTTTTTGCTATTACATTGTTTGCCGATTGAAATGGTAAGTCTGATTGCTTAGTAAAGTAATTGCAGACTCCTTGACAAGCCACTGATTTGATGTGCAGGACAGGTTACACACCGAATTTTGACACGGAGTTGCCCAAATGTCATACGAGACATTCAGTAGCAAGTTAATGAGATGTCCTTGAGCACAAATGTAGATTCAGATTGTTTGAGGAATTGCCAATTTCAGATATACCAGAGTAAATATTGCAGAAATAAACAACATGTGATTGTCACCTTGTGTGTAAGTAGGTGTTTCCTGGCCAGAATACACTGCAATGTGGACTGCCCACTTAAAGCTAATTGTCCAAAATCTGAATACACAAGACTCACTCACATGAGAGCAGACTTTCAGAGGCTTTCTGAGATACAAGTATGCAAGGAGGTATATTCTAACAGTCACACACAATTCAATCATTCATAAATGCAGATTCTTGGCTGAAGTGAATCATGCGTCTATGACTTGGGTGATAGATTTGGAGCGTCAGTGTAGCATGCTTCATACATCAGCGCCAGTGATTTTGCGGGAAAGACTCAATCCCGGACTTCCCTCTCCTTTCAACTCTGTTTTTGCACCTCCATCTCAATGGTGTTTCATCTGTCCATCACTACTTTTATTCATGCATCCACCTGTCCTGTGTGTGTCCTACCTGAGTGCCTGAGAGTTACTGTACACCAATCCTGCTCCAACACACCTGCCTAGAATTTTCCAGTAATTCTTAAGACTTTGATTAACTGGTTAAATTGTTTGATTAGGGTTGTTGATTACCTTGCCTCCAGCAGCTTCATTGCTTATTTTCAATTGCATGTCAAGAAGTTTCTTTTTTTACTATATTATTTCTTAGGTATGTCAGTTACTTATATATTGACATATACATATTGATATTTAAATCAAAATTAATGTCTTGGGATTTGTAAGCCACCAAGGACCCACTTGAGGTTATAGAAAACAGTTACTGGTCAACAGAATTTGCCGCCCAATGGATGGAACAGATACAGGATCTGGAATGTCTTAAGGGCATTAATGACATGAAGATGCGACTGGAGATGCTCCAGATGTGTGCAAGCTGAAAGAAATAGGCATGGAAATAAAACGAGTTTACATAGCTGTTTTTTATGACATTGCAGGTGTAGAAAAGGAGGAACAGATGGTGGGAGCAAGAGAAAAAAGAGGAGAGGGACAAAGTGAACAGGTCTGATGGGTAGAATACCAGGGGAGGGAGAGGTGAAATTGTAAAAGGGAAGGTTAACAGCAGAGGGAGGGAGTGGCGGCCACACGTGTCACTTTCTCTTTTACCTCAGGCTAATGTGCACTCCTAGATGCTTTTATGACACGTACTAACAGGTTCTTCTTTGGAAAAGCCCTCATATTAAAGTCCCATATGTGGAGTGTCCTGAGGTAGACTGACCAGGTTATGAGGTCAAGGAGTGCGATTCTTCACTCTTCTACTTCTTGCTCACAATGAAATCAAAATGGACAATTCTTATTCTTTTATGGAATAAAACCGTGGCTATTATAAATGATTTAGCTGTGCACATCATCGTTTTTTTTTTTTAAATCTCTTCTCTGATGACGTGTTCGCCAGTTAGACAATAATCCCTTTCTTTTATACTGTCACTCACATGAGATCGCAGCAATTAGCCAATGATGATCCAACAATCCAATCAGTTCCCGATTAATAAAATCAAATGCCACCGTACATTTTTGTCTTGTTCAAAATCCGTTTAACTTGGATGTACATCACAATAGGGAAGACAGAAGTTTCTGTTGGCTTTTTTTCTGTTTACGTTCTTCTGTTTACTTTCATTCATGGGGCAGTTTCTGTTTTCCAAGGCGACTTATTAAGGATAGTCATTATGGAATACAATATAACCAATAACATTGTAAAAAAGTCACAGAAACATTACATTCTCTGCTCTGCCGCAAGTGGAGATATGGTGGGCATCTTTCTCTACGGTCAGTTCGCTTTTAGGTCAACTATTGCCATGGCAAAGAACTTTGCAAATGAAGTTTGCCTACTTGTGTAGAGTATCTTTCTGGCCTCAACATTCATTCAAACTTTCAAAGTTAAAACTTTAGGCTTTCCATTCTTTTTAGGCTGTACATTCTTGTACATCCCATACCAAAACTCTATCTGTGATCTGTATTGAAAATCTTTAACATTTAGCATCTAGCATCATCTTGGCTCTATTAAGGTCAAGACCTTTTAATGTCCAATCTCCATACAATCCCTAGAAGTCTGATTTCCTATCAAATGTGTGGCTCTAAATAACCAAGGATATGAGGGGAAAAGCCTTTGTTATATGAACCATCTGTGTCTTCTCAACACAGATGGCTCAGGAAAAAAGAACAGGATTCTTCCGGACACACATGGGCATCAAAACTTCCCCGTCATGTGATGTTGGTATGAAAACTTAATAGCTATCTAGAGGCTTCTGCCACAGAATAAACACTTTAATTTGTGAACCCTCAACATCTGATCAGGCATCAATCTACACTTTGGTCTTTTGGCAGTCCAAAGTGATGAGTTGATGATTGCGGTTGTCCCACAATCTTGTGCATGTGGGTGTCCATGTGAGTGGAGTGTGTTTGCCTTTAGCTGTTCTCTGAGACGGGACATTAAGATTAGTCCCAAAAACACATTGCTAAGATGACCATTTATGGTAACTTATTTTGAATTTGGTGTGTTTGCGGGGCCCTAGGAAGGGAAGATGTTTACCTACTATAATTAAATCAAATCATTTGAACAGCATAATCATATATTTGTTGGCCTTTGAATTTTTCCAGGATTCATAGAGGTATAATGCAATTTAGGCTAGTTTATAGTTACAGCTATATTTGTCAATTTATATCAAAGGGAAAAAATGGCATACAAGAAGTCCTCAAAACTTCTTTAAGGTAGCATATGCTATGTGTGAAACAGAGCTCCAAGAATGCTAACTACATAAGTGCTTTAAAAACAGCCAGAGAGGTGAAACTCCTTAGACATAGTTCCCTTGACAATGGAATTGTTTTTTTCAATAACGGCTCTATATGTCATGCCTCTAAAAGGAATGCTTAAGCATGCTTAAAAGGTTTCATGTTGTGACAGCTGCCATGATGCTCCTGAGCAGGGGTGGGTTTTTCGGTTTTATCTAACACGCACACAGTATACCATTACACACGCCGAGTATGTTAGAAAGTCAAGGCACCTTTGTTGATATAGTGCTGTATACAAAACAGATTGTATTTCGGCTGAAGTCAGTTCAGTTTCAGATTCAGTTCCTTCAGAACATGCTTCAGGAACCCATATTAGACTTTATATAGGGGGGATACATTATAAAACTTCTCAGCATGGCACATTAATATTATTTAGATGACATAACTTTTGCCCAGTGTTGGCAAAGTAAGTGGCCATTAGAATTATCGCTTACTGCAGGGATGGGCAACTCCGGTCCTCGAGGGCCACTGTCCTGCAGAGTTTAGCTCCAACCCTGACAAAAAATATTTTTTTAGTAATCCTGAAAACATTGATTGGCTTGTTCAGGTGTGTTTAATTAGGGTTGGAGCTAAACTCTGCAGGACAGTGGCCCTCGAGGACCGGAGTTGCCCATCCCTGGCTTACTGATTGTTCGCTTGATCGACTGCCAATGCAGTCTGGGTGTATCAGACATCTGCTTAGTCTTAAAGCTGTCATTTAAGTGGCCACCTAGTTTATTATTTGCACTCAACTGTAATGATTATCTCCTAAAATGTGGGGGGTGGGGGGTCGTTATAATGGCTGCTACGCCCCTGACTCTATCCTCCCTCTGATTATTAAATAGCATGCTGGCAGTCGTCTATTTTATCTTGCCCCTATCATTATAAGAGATATTCACCGGTACTGCTGAGGCGGAGTTTTCCACTCTCTCCCGGGGAGCGGGGAGCTCTGTGTGTTGCACTCAGCAAAATATTGCGGCTCATTCCCAAATAATTGCAGTGGTAAAAAAAAAAAATAAATAATGACAACATGTGCTTTCAATTATTTGCATTGAGTTGAGTTTCGACTCCTACTTTTCGTGCAGAAGTTGATTGTGATTGGCAGGTTATCGTTGGCGGTTGTGAATCATAGGGCAGCTCGGTCGGCTCTAGCCTGATCCAGTAAGCACTGCTACAGTAGCTGCAGTCTGTGTCCCAATAAAGTGTCACGGGTCAGGGCGAAAGAGCCCTGTAAAAGGCAAAGGAGCATGTTTCCCCTGTTGCAGCACCTAGGACAGGAGTTTTTTGAGATGATCGCATGTGCGTGTGAATACAGAAGTCAGCTTCATCGTCACTTTCTGTTCTTAGTGTGGCGAATGGCAATATGAGCAGGCCTAAGCTCGCACAAACACAAAGTATAATGTTCTATAGTCAGGCATGTGATTGGCTAAGGACAAAAAAGCAGGAAAATATACCGATGTATATGTTCAGATGTTCAGTCAAAGTCAAAGCCAAATATAGTCTTCACTGTACAAATTATACATTGATTCTTATTAAAGCTACTATTAAAGTTATCAGTCAAGAGCAGTGAGTGATTTCCTCTGTTTTGTTGTTTTATTAACATTAAATAGATAGTTCTCCCAAAAATTTTAATTGTCATCATTTAGTCTCAAGTTTTTTTAAACTTGAATAAGTTTATTTCTTCTGTTGAAGTTATTTTGAAGAATGAGGGTAACCAAACAGTTGATGTACCCCAGTGATTTCCATTGTATATTTTTCCCTATGGAAGTCAATGGGGACCAGCAACTGTCTGGTTACCCTCATTCTTCAAAATATCTTCTTTTGTGTTCAGCACAAGAAATAAATTAATACAGGTTTGGAACAACATTACAGTGAATAAATAATGACATAATTTTTATTTTTGGGTGAACTATGCCTTTAAGGACAAGCGGCTGCATGTTTATTATTATTAGGGCTACTGTCGGTACTTTCCTGTTATCCGGACCCCACGATATACCATTTCGGAACTATAGTCATCCCTGATTGGTCTTAACCCTAGTGACGGGTAGGTTTAGGGGCGGGGTTAGGGGTAGGCCATCGTCCCTGATTGGTCTTAACCCCAGTGACGGGTAGGTTTAGGGGCGGGGTTAGGGGTAGGCCATCGTGGGGTCCGGATAACAGGAAAGTACCCTACTGTCTCTTTAAGACCTGTACGCGATGCGTCTAATATACACGCGCATTTGACAAGCAGATTTCTCTCAATTTTCTCGGTTTGCTTTCAGTTTAGACATAACCAACTTTCCTTATGTAAACCTTGTGTGTATTTGATAGTATTAGCGAAATAAGACTCGAAAGATAACTTAGTCCAGTAACCAGGCGCTGTTAGACAGACTTTTAGTGCATGTGCGCGTTGGGTGTTCGCGCTCAGTAAAGCGCATGTTAGAACAGCGCATCAGCAGTGAATGACATGTTTAACCGGCAAGGCTTTAAAGCACATGCAAATAATTAACTTTTGTGAACTCACTGAACTGATGTGGCCGTTCCTCTGCGTTAACATTTGATATGAGTATTTGTCACGTTGTACACTAATGCTGTTGAGACGGAGGCGCCAGAACTGCAACTGATAGAATGCACGATATACATATTTCTACAAAAGCAGTCAGAAGCTTGCTTGGAGCAAGGATCATTGCGCAAATTTGAACTATATTGATATATCGCCCAGCCCTACTGGTGGCCTAATGGCGATGTTCTTGTCAACTGACAACGATACCACTGTAGCGCGAGAGCGGCTGAGGTACGAAATTGAGCAGGTGAACAAGCTGAATGCAAATATGTCCTTGTTGATACTTTGAAAGGAAGGAACAATCTGTACGCACGTCAGCCTGTTATGTCCTCGTAACCTCTCCTTTTCACTTCGGCAGCCGACACCCTCATAGAGCGCATGAGTACTGTACCCAGTTCTTTTTTGCGGCTTGCTTGGATTTGCTTTTTCCCTCTTTTGCACCTCGCTTTTAAATCGCTAATTTGAAATGCATTCGTTTTCAATTAATTCCTATGAAAGTTGAGATTCCTAAGGAATGAACTGAAAACGCTCCGTGCCAGTGGACACGCACCATTTCAAATCAGTGCCAATCCGGGGGCGGCAATTGCTTGAATGGTGGATTCATTATCATTCTTAAAGTAGCACTATGTAGTTTTTGCTCTCAGGGTCCCCCTACAGTTGGGAAACAGTATTGTCTTCTACTACTGTCGTAAAATCTGTTATGGTTACACCAGGGGATACCTATGGGGGATACACGTGCATTTGTTAACAAGCCGATATCGTCTTGAGTTCCTGCGAGTTCTCACATTGCTTGTGGAATGTCTTCATCCCAGGTACATTGGCATATATTTCAGCATGTCATATGAATATAATTTCATGGGTTTTATTTTTTTTCAAACGACAAAAGATCGCGTAGCTCACGTTTACAAGCCAGCGTCATTATAGTAGCCTATTGGCTACTGTTTTACATAATGGATATGCTAATTCAATTCAATGTTTGTGTGGTAGGTAATAGCCATATATCATCAATATTATAATATCAAGCTACCATAGATGAATCTGCAAATTTTAAAAATCGATTTGCATTATAATTAAATACAAATAAATAAACAAACATGACTATCATGAAGATAAATGGAGGACCAGATAGATTCCGTAACATGGCCAGGCAGACAACAAATAGAGATAGTATGCAAGCAATATATTTACTAGTCCAACAGCATGACGGGGCCAGGTCAGCATCGGTCGGGCACCCCTCCCTCCTCCTTTAGCTCACGCCAGCGAGCGAACGCTGGACCAATATTGATCCTCGTCCGGCCTTTTATCTTTTATTTTGTCACTCTCCCTTTTTCTTTTTTAGTCTCCTCTGACAAAACCTTTGCCTTCTTCCTTTTAGTTGTTGCTTCAGCTATGACAACAACATACAGACGTCAATCAAATACTAGGCCTAGTTGGGCTCTCACGTCAGAATTTGAGGAAGTGGGGGGTGGTGGGGGAAGTGAGGTATGCCGTAAAGCGGTCGAATTTTGTAGTTTTTTTTGTGCTCGGGTTACTACCCGAAACCCGACGTTACATAGTGCCAGTTACATAGTGCCAGTTTTGGGGCAGTCATGGCCTAATGGTAACAGAGTTGGACTGGTGACCCAAAGGTTGCTGGTTCGATTCCAGTACCAGCAGGAATATGACTGAGGTGTCCTTGAGCAAGGCACCTAACCCCCAATCGCTGCTCCGGGTGTGTGTATCCACGTTTGCAGTGTGTGTGTTCACTACTCACTACTCTGCTCCTAATGTGTGTGCACTTACTTGGATTGGTTAAATGCAGAGGTCAAATTCCAAGTATGGGTTACCATACTTGGCCATCACGTGTCACTTTCACTTTCACTTTACTTAAAAGCGATACAGACACTGTCAGGCTATGGCAGACGTGTCATTCAACCTATTGTAAGTCGATGTACCATCTCAAGGGTCTTGGAAATATATTATAAAGGTTGACAAACTACATAGTGCTGCTTTAATGAAAAACACAACTAGAAAAACAAAACAAAATTTTTGCAGGTTCCCTATTAGCATTGGGTTTAAATTGGGTTTAAATCCAATATATTGCCAAATAGGCACCATTACATTTCGCTTTGATATAAATGAATGATAAATGAAACCTGACTCCTACTACTGATCTGTGCCGTGACTCACGCTGCATTGAGCAGACACGTTCAGTTGTAGTGTCTGTTCTCTAACTCAAAACGACAGGGGGGAGGGGGGAGGGGGGGGGTACCATAGTGGGCGAGTGATACCATAGTGGGCGAGTGATGTAACCAGTGTCACAAAAATAACTATATTGTGAAATTATCATTATCCTGAAATAAGAATTAGGGTCATATTGCCCACTCCTACCTAAGGGTAACAATAGAGTAGAAATTTGGTGGGTTATCAAGTAATCACCTAGCAGCCACCCAAAAAACCATAGCAATGCCCTCGCAACTGGCCAGAACATTATGTATATTCTGACCACCAGATTATTTTCTCTCTCGTTCGTGTTATGAGTGACGAAGGGATACAGATCACTCAACAGATGCAAGCAGTGGTCTTGGCAGCTGGCCTCTTTGCTCCGAGCGGAGTATGAGGGTATCTGGGGGTAAGCATTACATCAGATTTAAAGCGGCTGAATAAGGAGAGAGAGGGAGGAAAACAGGAATGTGTGGAAAATATGGAAAGAAAGTGGATAAGAGACAGAGGCAGAAAGAAAGAAAAAGGGAAACGTGAGAACCACCACAGAGGCCCTGATCGCAAAGGCAGAAACAGACAGAGTGAATGAGAAAAAGAAAAAGTTATTTTTTTACGTAAATTAATCTCCATTCAGTATAAAAATAGCCACCCTGCTCTGTGCCAGCTGCCCACTGGCATGCCTATTAAAGTCTGGTCTCTTTGATCGAGCGTCTGTATGGTGTCTGTGTGCCAGTGTAAGGGAGAAGCCAACTAAACATTTGTCATTAGCATGATAGTGGCTCAGCTGTTTTCAAAAAAGTCTACCTATTCTAGTAGCATTGTTATTTTCTCCAACAAGCAATTTTTGCAATATTTTTCCACATATTTACAGCATGCAATAATCAAACATGTTCCTATCTTTATATTATACAAATAATATTAAAGGGTTAGTTCACCCAAAAATGAAAATGATGTCATTAATGACTCACCCTCATGTTATCCCAAGCCCGTAAGACCTCCGTTAATCTTCGGAACATAGTTTAAGATATTTTAGATTTAGTCCGAGAGCTTTCTGTCCCTCCATTGAAAATGTATGTACGGTATACTGTCCTTGTCCAGAAAGGAAATACAGACATCATCAAAGTAGTCCATGTGACATCAGTGGGCTAGTTAGAATGTTTTGAAGCATCGAAAATACATTTTGGTCCAAAAATAACAAAAACTACGACTTTATTCACCATTATATTGTCTTCCGGTTCTGTTGTCAATCCGCTTTAGTGACGCTGCTGACGTATGACGCTGCTGACGTGTATCTGGTGCGCCCGTGTATTCGGATTCAAATAAATATGGCTGGGCAAAAAAATGCCAATCTTCCTCTGTGTCGAAATCCTTAGACATGTTTGCGAAGATTGTTTTGTTTCCAGCGTGCGTCTCCCTCAGACTGTAAACGAAGCTCGGGCGCACCAGATAACACGTCAGCTCGTCTTACGTCAGCAGCGTCACTGAACGCCGATCCACAACAGAACCGGAAGACAATACAATGCTGAATAAAGTCGTAGTTTTTGTTATTTTTGGACCAAAATGTATTTTCGATGCTTCAAAACATTCTAACTAGCCCACTGATGTCACATGGACTACTTTGATGATGGGTTAATATACTACTTTGATGATGGGGAAATAATGACGGTTCTTTGTTCATAATGCATATATTTTAACGTAAAATAAGACGATTAAAGACAAGACGGAGGCTCACTGACATACTTTAAAATATATTTCAGCATTTTGTTAATCGACGGCCTACTACCCCAGACTAAGTAACTTTAACCCAACCAAATGTTAACTCCCGGTGTTAGTGTTATTCCACAAAATTTATGGATAAACTATTTGATTTATAATTATTAGATTAGTTTCACATTTCACTTACCCTGCTGTGCACGAACATATCTGTTCCTCAATTTGTGTGTTTCCCATTTGAATGGTCAGCGTATGAGACGGCTGCTTTCTTGCGCTGGGACTATAGGCTTTAGCTTAAATTTTTATGAAATTATTCGCTAATCGGTTGCATATCATGTCGTGGATATATCCCTCGAATGCATACTGCAGTCCCTTTTGTCTTGCTCTCTCAGATATTTTACATGTTCGCCAAAAATAACACTAATTATCTCATTGGGAATGTCTGACACCAGTGCATACACACTGTAATAGACGTGCCAGGCGCGAAAGCTAGACAGGCGTAGCAACGGTAACTAGGGAGGGCAGGGCTTAGCGAAGGGTCAATTAAGCCAGAAAACCTCTGTAAGTTATGAATAAGGTTAGTTTGGCCTTGTTTTATCTAGCACATGCATTGAAATTCTCATGAAAAAAGCATTTTGCTGCTACGACCAGGGCCTTAGAATAATTCCAGGAAGTTGAGTTTCCAGCAAGAGCAAGCATGCATAATGAATATGTAATTGCAAATCCAGAGATATTCTTTTTGCACACTATATACATAAATGGCGAAAAAATGAAAAGGTAATCTGATCTTCTTCCCCAAGCCTAAACTTCTCACCACCACCTCCACTTTTGTCCAGTAGCTCAAAGATGATTTAGAGTAGGGTTGGATCGATACCAACCCTTTGATGTTTATACAGTCCTTTTTTTCTTTTCTTTTTTTCTTAATATAGTGTCAGTATACCGTGCAACTCTATTATAGAGGGAGACCAACTCTGTCAACAAACTACTCAGAAGTCCTGAGAAAAGTTTCAGAAGAAAACCAGAAACTATAAGCACAGATGGTGAGTAAAAGAGAGAAGACCTTCACCTATCAGCTGTAAAGTGAGACAGAAACTAATTCTCGTGCTGGTTTAGGCTAGTTAGTCCTGGTTAGGTGCTGATCCTGCTGTAATAGCCATGATCAGCCAGCATTGTCTTTCTTATGAAGCTGGTTGACTATGAAAGTCTTTCTGGACATAAATGCACTACAAGTGCACTATCAAAATAATGATATCTTAAAATGGCACTTTGAAAACCAATTTACACAGATCCCATGAAAGACCTGAATTCAAACCATGACCACATCACACAAAAACTAAAGCTGCTCAGAATACTCTGTAAGAGCAGCCAGAACTCAGTCAATCTCCCGTTACCCATCAAGAACTATCACAAAACACTAAAATCTTTAAATTCTGAAGAAGCCAATGACCCCAATGATATAAAAAATTATATGGTTAAAAATATCACGCCATAGTTGCTGATTAATTTGGGTTTTGAAATCTATCAATTGCCCTGACCTCTGTTGGAGTCAAGAGCTCATTTTGGCAGCCAATACAAAATGTTTCAATAGAATGAATAGAAACTAGGGAGAATAGAAAGAGAAGTCACACTTAAGTCACACTGCTACAACATATGAGAGCAGTGGCACTAGTGTTCTACAGATGGTGGCACCAGCACCTTATCCAGCAACATGTTTTGTGTCTTGGAAATGCACATTTTACAGTAACTTAAATTGACACTATCATTAGCTTGAGCTGGGATGTGGATGTAAATGTATTTTTCATTAACAAAATTAAAGATGTTAATGAAATTGCTTATTAAAATTGGTCTTCCTTTGCATCATACATTTGTAGATCATGATAACCACAGGTAAAACCATATATGGCACCTCACTGCCATGGTAAAAACTATATGGATTCTGTTATTTGTTATGAAAAAAAGTATTATGAATACAAATGTACAAAAAATACTGTAATTATATTCCATTACTCTTTTGATACATTTAATGCACATCTAAATTAATAATATAACAAAAGTTGCTAATAATACCAAGTCACAGTCTGGAGCCCTGAAACTACCTAGAAGCACATGGAACATGGGAAATAAAACCAAAACAATTTAAACCAAAGAAATTTTAAGTTCTGCTGGAGCCTAATATGAGAAGATTATTTGGCAAAGTATCTCATTTAAATTGGGGTGGTGATGGCGCAGTGGATAAGACACATGCCTTTGGTGTGAGAGACCCGGGTTCGAATCCACTGTGAGACACCAATGTGTCCCTGAGCAAGACACTTAACCCCTAGTTGCTCCAGAGGCGTGCGACCTCTGACATATATAGCAATTGTAAGTCGCTTTGGGTAAAAGCGTCAGCTAAATGAATAAATGTAAATGTAAATGTAAATTGGAAATACCAGGGCAAGACGAACCATGACCATTTACAGAATAAGCAATCCAAAAACTATTTGTGGTGAAGCACAAAACTTATTGAAAATGTACAAAATGGAAAACCCCCTTTTTTTTCTTCTGATTGATAAATGTGACATACAAATGTATTATATGTTAAGATATATATATATATATATATATATATATATATATATATATATATATATATATATATATATATATTATACACACCGCCTCACTGCTGCTAAGTGTAGCTTGTTCTTCACATGGAAGGGACTCTTGTAGGGTTTCTGCACTGGAATAATGGTAGTGGTAATAGCTGGTAATGATTACTCATTACTCAGGTAATGAGTCACCTCTCTGAATCGTTATATGTCTCTACAAGAGATGAAAGCACCACACAATAATCTTAAAAAAAAAAACCTCACTTATAAGGTAACATTAACTCACAAACAATGCATATAACAGAGGAACGTGGAACAAACACTTTAACACCTTCACAAGATAACGTTAAACGTCTTCAAAACGTCACCGCAAGGCCCATTTACAACACGCATATATGTATCGAACCATCCGTAGAAAAAATGTTTAATACAATAAAGTATGACAACATATTCAAGCTTCAATAAGATGATAAAGTTAAGCACAAATTAAATATTTAGCAGATAAATGCAGAACTTAATACATGCGATAATTTTTCACCACATGATGTCAAAAATGTTAGACAACTCATCGTGCTCTCCGCTTGTCTCACTGTCAATAATTCCGCCCCTCCCTCACTTCCGGTTCTGGCGCTGGGGTTCTGAAACTGGTGGTGCTGCGGGTCTGCAGCTGGATATATCTCCATCATTTAACTCTTACTTATTATTTTTTTCATATAGTAAATTTGTACTTCATAAGTACCTTGAATTGCTTGGCACTATATTCCAGCAATACACTAATAAAACTTTTTGACTCTATTTTGAGAGGGACACAGAGAAAGAAAGAAATTTTGAGAGAAGAAACACTGGATCTACCCAGGTTTCTCCCTCCCTTCTCCTTCCCACTGACCTGCATAGCAGTGCTGGCAGCCTCTCTTGCACCAAGCCAACATTCCAGTCTCAACAGGAGCTGCTGAGGTGAGGACTCCTCATTTCCTCACTCTCTCGCTCTCTTCCCCCTCCTCACTGTCCTCTGTGTGGTGCTGCAATTGCCAGCAATTACATTGGCCTCAGACGTCTGCTTAGACTTAAAGAGCAGTGCATCGCCTGCCAAGGACTCGATTACAGAGGATGCAATTACCTTGCATAGCCTGACTTAGCCTAACATAGCATTGCTTAGCTGATAAATGTGTTTAATGGCATTAACGCAAAGTACGTGTGCTATGCTAACACTCCTTGTCTTCCAGACACGCAGGTCATAGGTGGCACTTTCATAACATTGGAGTGTAATTCTTCCCACCATAAAATCTGTTTTTGTTTTTTTTTGTTTTCAAAACGGAATACCATTCGAACGGATCAACCGCATCACAGGTGGGGAGGAATCACAGAGCTGACTGGCAGTGAATGACTTGCTCAGACGCGGTTTCACAAATTCCTTGACAAAGTTGCAGAGAACAGATCCAGGCCCAGCTTTTAAAAGACTATATGTAGTAACATTCATCAAACCAAACTGAAATATTTTTACAGAATACAAACAACCCCCTGCAAACCACTCAGACCCCACAGCAGTGATAAAAGCTCATACCAGTATCTTATGAAGCAGTTTTTCCTGTCCCTTTTTAGGAGCCTTTGGGGAAGGTACTCTTATTCTTACTGCAGGGTGGCTGGACACTTTTAACATTTCAGAAACCTCTCAAAAGATTTTACAAGCTAGTATATCATTTTAATCACCTTCCCATTTGGAGTCAGAATGCCTGATTTTAGTTGGGTCACTCCCGTAGAAATTGGATTCTTAAAAGCCTTTTCCCCCCCTCATTTTACTCCCTTCTTAAAAAGAGTACAAAAGTAGACAAACTTGTTTTGCACATTTTCCAAGTCAAATTAGCTTTGAACAGGAGGTTTGAATTTGTAGTGTACTTCTTACTGTACCCAGACTGCAACTGTATTTGTGTGTGAAATTAAAGCTGTTTGTCCAAATGAGGTAAGGAAAAATGTAGAAAATTTGAGAGGCAAAGACATGAAAAGGATCTATTCTGGATTCGGGCCTGACTGTTTGCCTTTAGCTGGCCCAGCACTGGCCCCACCCTCAACCAATTAACTGTAGTTGGTATACAACTTTATTGCCGTGGGATTCCAATACTGCCAACGCGATAGCAGACTTAGGGAATGGCAGAACGTGGGTAGAAGCGAAAAAGAGAGGCACAAAAGCAGCTGTGGGACAAGGGTGACTTCTTGACCTGGATGGACAGGTACGGATACACATAAGGAAAGAAGGGAGAGTGAGAGCAGTGGAGTCACAGAACCTAGTTTGTCCTTGCTGCTGAGCCCTGTAATGGCCTGTGACAGCGTTTCCTCAGTGGCCCTCAAGGCAAATGGTTTATTCATCAGCGGCGCTCCAGGGTGCGATCGCTGCATGCTTTGCTCACATGGAGAGGTGATACATAATTTACGGCCTGCATTCCTCACTTCTCACTTTTGATTGGATAGTTAGCCGATCTGTTTGTCTTTCAGAATATTTATTTCATAAGGAACCTGCACATAAACCTTAACATAACGACTCTGAGACTTGCAAGAATTCTAATAACAAAGTTGATCCTGACCATAACTAGCTACAATAATTTTATAAATAGAATAATAAAGATTGTCAACTAACTTGCTGAGATCCATATGTCTTTGTGATATTTACAGCATTTTTTTTACTGGGTTGTCTGTTTGTGTTTTTTATGCCAGCCCTTTAACCTTATGACCCCATCCTGACTGTTCGTCTTTCGCATTGGATAACATTTTCAACATGCTCACTTTTCATTATATCTTTCTTTTCCTTTGTTCTGGTGCTATGCAGAAGATGGAGAGATTGAGAAAGAAAGTATGTAAGAAAAAAGGCACCTTTTTTCTTCTGGTGCTATGCACTTTTTTGAGATTGAGAAAGAAAGTATGTAAGGATACCACTGCCTGATTATAAACATTAGCTCCTAGTATGCCACATTAAAAAAATTAGTATGTGTTGTTGATTAACAGGATACTTTCTATATAAAATGTCTTTCAATAGATTTGAAATATATACAGGCTGGTAAGATTTGAGGTTGGAGCAGGGCTAGGAGCTTGGCAGCCTGACAGGCAACCTTTATCCAAACGTTCATCAACATATCAGTCCTGGCTGTAAATATCTTGTATTTTTATTTGAGTTGTAGAGGTTTTTCCCCAAATTTACTGATTGTTTTCACACTGCCATATATGGAAGCATTTAACCATCTGTAGGTTGGTTCTGTAGGAGTAACTTTGATTTTGTCATCGTGGGCAGCTGTTCTGGACCATGAGGGAAGAAAATGGGAAGTTATGAAACCTCCCTTGATATCCACTGGAGTCAAGGGCTTGAACAGATTAGTGTAGTGTCCAGCTATAAAAACAGGCATAAAAAGAAAGGGAAAGTGTGAATAATGTGCAGTGGAACAGGATGATGTGCAGATCTTTTTGTTGTAAGAAAGATCTCTTGACTCTCACCTGAGGCCCTAGAGTCCTTATCAGCAAACAGCTGCCTGGACTACTACTCACTCTTGCATGGAAACTAAATGTTACTTCCAGGCTTGTGAATAAGTAGGTTTTGTAATTGTGGCAGTATTAATCAATTGGTCACAGTGTTTATTAAGAATATTCTTTTGTGCTTTGTTCATTGTTTTCTGGAATGGTAAAAAATAATGCCTTGTAAGGGTTGACTATACAGTATGTATGGGTATTTGGGAAGCAACTAAACACAAATTTACACAAATTATTTGACAATTTACAGTAAGCTATTACAGGGACAGTTTTGTAGAAACCTGTAATAAAGTGCCTTGCTCCAGTGCACATTTCCCAGATGGCACTTTGTGAGGTTTCAGTAACTTTCAGTTACCAGCCCAGACCATTAGGGGTGTGAATCTTTAGGCACTAATCCGCAATCTAATCCGATTCCGAGTCACGAACCAATTTCAAAACAATTCTTGATCTATATATTTTTTCCCTTTGAATGTTTAATTAGACTTTAAATGTTACATTTATCTGTACTTTTCTTATTTAACTACTCATTTTAAGTAGCTTTTTTTAAAAAAGAATTAAAATTAAATTGTAAATAGCTTCCTGGCTTCAGACTAAATAGCTTTAAAGCAGACAAGCAAATAGTAAATAATAAAGTACAACAAATAAATATATTACAAGCAATAAACAGAGTGCTTCAAGTTTTTTCAACACTTTCCAGTCAAGAGTAGTTTGACTATTACTGATGACATCATATACAGCAGCAGATCTAATAGGCTGAATTCAGATGTTTTGTCCTGTCTGTTTAATCCCTTAAGACATAATTTACTGTGTTTGCATTAATTAAGCATCATAAAAGCATTTTGAGATGCAAGTGCACTTAACTACTTACTCAGAGCCCAAAGCCACATGCGCTCTTCGTGAAGCGCATGTGAGCTTTTAAAAGCAGCTGTCAGTAAGTGAGTTTCGTGTATAGAAATAGGCTTACTGCATTCCAAATGGCAAAAACAATGCCTTTGTAGAGCATTTGAATGGTTCGAGTGTTTTTGTGTGGAATTGAAAGCAAGCAGACTACGGCTGTTTCTAAAGCACACAAAGTGCCATTGTGTATCTGCTGTTAACTAAACTCATAATCGATTCTAGGTTGCGATGCATCGGAGAATAAATTTTTTTTCTCCAACCCCTACAGACCACTAGACCATACCAAAAAATGAAACAGTTGAGTTGATGCTTAAGATTATGCACTATTTGTGGCATGCGTAACATGAAAACTATGAATTAGTAGCTATTTCTACCTTCAATCTAGCTCCAGGCCTTGCTTTGGTTTGGCTGCTTCTCTTGAACCACCAAAAGTCTACAGTAGTCTAATAGACAGAGGACACTTGTTGCAGCTGGGCACCAGGTTCATACTCACTATACCTAAAATGAGCCAAAGCTGCCCACGCAGGAGGGGGGCACAGACAGAGGCTCACCTCTGGGCACCTAGGCTCGGACAAGTAATGCTGCCTGAAAGTTGTTCTAATATGAAAATGAAAAGTAACACAGATCTGGTGAATTAGTGTGACATTTCTTTGAAGTTAGACATGATTAATGAGTAACTCTTTACATCTTTTATCTGAAACCACATATAGTACAATTATTAAAAGGATAATCCCCCTGAAGTGTCTTGATCAAGGACCCATGGTAATAGCTCATGTCTCACCTCTCCCAGCAACCTTTAGCTGACTAGTCTTGAGCATTATCGTCTATGCTCAACTAGCCCAATGTATTGTGTCTAACCCTGGAAGATGCAACTGAAGGGCCACGATTCTACAGAGTTTAGCTCCATACCTAATCAATCTAACCAAAGTTATCAAGATTACTTGAAAATTGCAGGCAGGTGTGTTTGAATAAGTATTAGGGGTGTAACGGTTCAAATTACTCACAGTTTGGTTTATCATCACGGTTTTAGGGTCACGGTTTCGCTACGGTTTGGAATGTGCTATGTTCACCCCTATTAGGTATGGAGCTAAACTCTGCAAGAAGGTGGCCCTCCAGTAAGAAATTGCTCATCCCTGGTCTTGTGGTTGTGGTGATTAGCATTTGAAAATTATGTTTTGATTCATTGATCTATTTTGTTTGCTGCATTTTTGAACCAAAACAAATCTCCACATTGCATGAGAGTATTGCTACCTTGGACTTCTCCACAAGAGAGTATTTTTTATATTCATAGTTCTTTATGGCTATTAGCATAATGGGGATAAATATTTGGTTAAGCCAAACTGAGAATGATGGGAGTTTTAATGGGATCTGATCAATCCAGTCACTCTGTCAATAAACAGGTCCACTCATGACTGACCCGAGCACAGCCCACCTGAATGAGGCCTCTGCCAGCAAACTTGGACCCTGCTGACCCTAGACCAGCGTGTGAGAATGACTACTGGGTCTGTCTGTGTTGAGTGGGCCATCAATACCAGTTCTGTGCTACACAGAGTGGATCAGTACCAGTTCTGTTCCAGAAGATCTCAGTTGGTCGTACATGCTGTCTGTGGCCAGACTCACAGCTATGAATGGCCCCATGCAGCCACTGTACAGAGTGTCATTCTTCTCCCAGTGATGTGGGGCTGACATCCAAGGGGTAGCCCAGGGAGGAAGCCAGCAGTGCCGGGTGAATATTTTCCAATCCCCCCCCCCCCCCCCCGGAGCAGCCGTATCGGGTGCTGTTTTGTGTAAATGTGTCTTAAGCTTTAAGAAATCTAAGCTGTGTCCATTGACGGAAAGCATGGCAACTGTAGTAAAGGAGAAAAAAAATAGTTCTTTCTCAAAGCCCCCACTTTCTCTCCTACTCTCATTAGATGAGCTAAGTAGAGAAGGAAAAACATCCAGGCTCTCACTAGCCTCATCATTAATGCCCCTGGGTTTGTTTGTGTTCCCAGTTATTCACCCACTTTGCCATTTCCCCAGGAATCTTAAACACCCGTGACTCCCTGTTCCATCTGGACAAGGGCCTCTGCATAAATAAGGTGTGCCCCACTATCACAGTCTTGTCTCTAAAGCTGTGGTTGGGCCCAGATGGTGCTCTGTAATTCCAGAAATAGAAAAACCCCTTCTACCTATGGTAACTCTACCTAAGGTACCATACCTATCCTACCACCCCACTTTTTAGTGACCACCCATTCACCCCAAAAGACCACCAGGTCTGGAGTGACTTGATTCAAGTATCCACTTTGTTGGGAAAGGCAACCTCCTCGACTTGCCCCAGACATCTTGATAGACCTTCATAGCCCCTTCAAGACCCCTCACAGTGACTGACACTGCACATCACCCTCATGACAGGATTTTTATAACGCACACTGAGGAACCAAGCGGTGCCTCAGAGGCCTCAGATCAGAGACAGAGGAAAGTCAAGCACATGCTTGCTCCTGAACCTCAGGGGCTTTCACAGGGAAATATTTGTGAATTTGAAAAATAAAGTCATCCTGGAGCAGTGGAGGAAGATGAATGGGGTCCTGTGCTACACTGCCGGGCGTACTGAACCCCTCTGTTTTTACTTTTTTTTTCTCACTGGCCAAGTGGGTACACTGGGCTGCTTGTGAGGAAAGGGGGCGGAAGCAGGAAGTGGCTGTGTAAGGTGATCTTGCAGCACTGCACAGAGACTCTTTTCAACAGTGGACTCTCACTCCATCGCAGCGACACATCAGGCAGTCCTCAGGCCACATAAACAGCAGCTCACACCAGGGACATCCCAGCATGCACCAGCACCCCACCGCCAGCCTCAAAAGACTCAACATGTGAGAGAGAGCCATTCAGCAGTAGAGCTGGCAAACTCAGTCACCGAAGTATACAGCATAACTAACACTTTTTTGAGAAAGAAATGACATTCTGTCACAAGCTGAATGTCAGTAGACGTATAGGTTTGAAAGTCTCATAACTGTGTTTCGCCATTGCCTGTTTGTATTTATACAGCATCTGTGCAGCTATGAATGTATGAAAATGGTCACCAGCTCAACACTTTGCAAAATTCCATGGTTGCAGTACGACTGGGCCGTTTAAAGCATGTTATTGTTTCTAGTAGTGGCCAACAACATTCGTCTGAGGTACTTTGTGGTTCTTTTATCGAATATGTTCTTGTGGGTTTGTGCGTATATTCACATATTACATGTTTGTCTGTGCCCAAATTGAGATTGGCTATTCAATTCAGCAGCTCTCAAAGTTCAGACACCAAAGCTTTCAAAAAGTCAAAGCTTACACTGGTTCAGACAGAAAAGCACTTTTCAGTGATCCGTTGTTCCAAAATTAACTGGAATAAATTGTATTAGGTGGCTGCATAGCACTTTTTTGTCATCTTCTTCCAATAAAGCATCACACACTGACTGGTATACTTAGAAAAGGCTGAGCTGTAATTAGGTCATTTGGACATTTCCTTAGACTATTTAAAGGAGGCATGCTTAAGGAAAAAGTGGGTACAAACTGACTCACCCGTTCATTGCCTGGAATTCCCTTCTACTGTTGGCTAGTCGACTACTGTTCTTTGGCCTGCAGGAACAATTTAAATAGAATGTGACTAAAAAATTGAATAATGACAAGTGGTTAAATGAGGCTCTGGTCACACTGACGCCCATCCTTTATTTTAAGGAGTCAGAGGCTGCTTTAGTGGCAGGCCTGGAATTTTTACAAAATTACTAAATTAAATCCCTCTCCTTAACGGCCCATTTTTTCAAGCATTCACCTTCAGGCCTCACCTTAAGCTTCACTCCCTTCCCCTTTCATTTAAACTTTTAACAGTACATTGCTGCATGCCATAGTTTTGATCCTGAATTGTACTTAAACTGTCCTGTGTGGAAATAATGAACTTGACCTGCCTAAAGCCACAAACACCCCACCCTCCCATTACCATGCACTCAAGACAACCTTACTGAGCTAATTCTCACAGAATTGAAAGAATTTCTTTTGTAACATCTAGTGAGTCTGGGAAATGTTTTAATTGAATCAAAAGGCCCTGAAAGGTGCCATTCTTTATTTAAAAGTAAACACAAAAATAGCCAATCCACATAGAACTAACATGTGGTGTTATTTTCACAAAGATCAGATCAGTATTTCACAACGTTTTTGCATCCCCACGGCCCGATGAGTAGGGCTCAAACGCCTACATCTACACAAACTAGAAATGTGTTTCTACAAACTCAAATTTATATTCAATATTGAGTAGCATTATGATTAACAATTAAAGTTGCTGAAATTTTATTTCAGATAAAACATTCCACATATTTTTCTACAACTGTCATCCATGCAAATTTATAAAATGTATTTTGTTTTCATGACTTAAAGAAAGAAGATTAGTCTTTTTAGTTTGAATCATCTATTGTTATTAACAAAGCAAGATCAAAACCTTTCCATGTATCCCCTCTGGGACCTGCATACTACCTCCTGGGGTAGGAATTACAGCTTTTAGATGGAAAAAAGTATGAAAGTTTAATAGAAACCCACTGCTGAGATCATTAAAATCTTTACACTTTTGTTGCTTGTAAATTGTGCTTTAAAATATCAGCCAATATTCTGATAAGGAGAGATGGTGTTTAGCAAAGTTGGTGTTTAGTTACAGTAATTAGGTAGCACTCTTTTAGTTTGTTAGTTTGGATTGTAACTTTCAGCAGAAGCCATAATATGGAAATACTATGTACTCTAGGATTATTGAAAGACTTTTTTCACTACCTGTCCCCTCTTCCCACATCATTAATCAGAGTTGATGGTGCTGACTTTATAGGAAATGTTTAACTTCCTGTTCATGAATCCTTTCAGGTACTATAGAAAAGGCATAGAATCTGAATGCCTTACTCATTATTCTGCATTTACATGCATGTGTATTGTATGTGTGTTGTGGAGCTGTGTTATGTGCATTGTAATATGTTGAGTTGTGTTGTTTAATTTCAGACTTCACTAAATAACAATTATGAAGGAATAAGCCATATATGCATCAGAATAATTTAGCAAATACTGTGAACATGCATCTATTAAAACTCAGAGAACAAAGACCTCATGCTCACACTCTTTCCAACAAAAATATATGCACTGATATGTCGGATATTGAGAAGATATTGAAAATCAAAAGCACATACAGACTACAGATAGTCAGACAAACTATCTAGGAGTTAGTTCACCCAAAAAAAAATATTTCTGTGATCATTTACTCACCCTCACACCATTCTAAACCTGTACTTTTAGTTCATCTTCTGAACAAAAATGAGATTGTAGAGATCGTAAAACTAATACATGTGAATTGAGCGGTTTTGTCCCAATTTTCTGAAGAGACACGATCGCTTTATATGATGAACAGATTGAATTTAGGCTTTTATTCACATATAAACATTGATCAACGCACACAGTTGAGCAAGCTCAAGCATGCTTGCCTAATGTTCGAGAACCAATGAGGTTCATTCTCGTGTTACGCAGCACTTCTGCAAGAACCAATGCAGATCAATGTTTATGTGATAAAAAGCCTAAATTCAGTTTGTTCATCATATAAAGTGATCATGTGTCTTCAGAACTTTTTGATGTTACAAAATGGTAGTTGCGTGGACTGTCAATTGAGAGACAGAAATCTCTCAGATTTAATTTAAAATATCTTAATTTGCGTTTTGAAGATGAACTAAAGTTTTACAGGTTTGGAACAGCAACATTTCTACATTCTTGACTGGAGTCCTTTATCTTGTATCTCTATACCAGGGGTAGGCAGGTCCTGGAGAGGCGCTGTCCTGCAGAGTTTAGCTCCAACCCTAAAATAAATTCACCTGCCTGTAGCCTTAGTAATCCTGAAGACACCGATTAGCTGGTTCAGGTGTTTTGATTATGGTTGGAGCTAAACTCTGCAGGACAGTTGCTCTCCAGGACCGACGTTGCCTACCCCTGCTCTATACAATACATTTGTGATTGCATAGATGTTTGCACATAACGCTACAATATTAAAAATATTAAAATATTCCTTTTTTTCTTTCAGCAGCAACCCCAAACACCTTAGCTAGTTCGTAACAATGTTAAAACCCACTAAGCAACCACATAGCAACAGGTTAAAACCATTTAGAACACCTTAGCAACCACAAAGCAACAAACAACAAAACTCAGTTGTAAACTTTGACAATCATATTTTCTTGCTTTCATGATAGTAAGGCTGAAATATGTGCTAAAAAAAAACTATTGAAGCCATAGTCTAGCATTTAATATGTTCTCTTGATGTGTTGAGCTGTGGTGTTCATGTGGGAAGTACAGGTTTAAATCTCGCCGTTGACATACTTTATTTCAATCCCCTTCCTCCACTCTTGTCTAATAGAACCTGACCAATAAAGAGAGAAAAGCCCAAATAAAGGGTCTGATTTAAAAAAAAACAAAAAAAAAACATCCTTTACAGTGATGTAATGTGACTGCTTATAATTGTGGTTTTATTTGGGGAAAGGCAATTCCCCTTTTAGGCGCTGAGTGATTTGCCCTGCCACTCTCCCTCCGTTTGGCCCTAACTGAACCTCAACGTCAGTTGAACATACAGCGTTTCAGTTGATACAGGCACTGAGCCGAAGAATAAGGGAGTTAAGCTCATGTGGCGCTGGGCTGTCCTACGTCTTTGAGAGCTGCTGAGAGGATATGAAAGAAAAGTGGAAGTAAACGGCAATCATTGCCAAACTTCTAGAACTCACTTATCTTTGGCTTCAGCGAAGCTTCTAGAGTCATGTCCACTGGCCAGTGTTTTACCTCAATCTCTCTAAGCAAGATCTTAGGCTGAAAGCCAATCATCACAATGGAGAAGTCTGATTTTAGCTTTATTTGAAGAGGGTTTCGGTGTAATAAATGATCAACTATTAAGAGAATTTCCTCTGAAAACTAAGGTCTATTAAGAAGTGGAATTGAAGAGGTGGAGAATATACACATTATATATGAATGAAATAGCTGTAACATAATAATGAATAAATATAATCTCATGCAAGGCGCAAATGGATGCCTTTATACCATTGTGACTGAACAAAGTGAAGTTATTGTATCCAATTCAGAGCATTTGGGGACATTTTGGTCATTAGCGGCGATCATGTATCACTTTCTTCCTTTGTCCTTGAAGGTCATTTTACGGTTAATAAAATAAAGCCGATTCTGAACAGTGACAAACTCCTCCAGTCTGGAAGAGGAAAGAGCACTGGAGGTTGATATTTTAAAGAGCTTCATTAGTGCTAATAATGTTCAAGGTTAACAGGTTCATAACGGAACAAGAGCCTGACCCCTTTCTCAACTTATTAATGTCCTGTTAGTTTAAACATCTATTGTTCACGCAAGACATTTTCTCACTAGCTTGCTGCACGACTCATGAGTAATGTTCCATATCCTTGTAGGCCTACGGGAAATTGTGTCAAAAATGGGGAAAATCTCTTTTTAAACTGCCTGCAACAAAGATTCCATCATGTTTATGGAATGCTGTGGTTTGCAATATGGAAACAGACTAGGTCAGAAATTACATAGTAAAAATGGTCTGGTCTGGGGTGGAAAGGGAAAGTTTGGAGGGGGGCAATAGGGGAGCTTCTGGTATTATGCTCTGGTCTACCCCACAGGCATGCACAAATGCATCCTATCTTTAATTCTTCTCCACACTGCTCAGCACATTTCTGGAAAGGACGGTTATGAGGTAACCGTCTAGTACAAATGTCAGCAATCTTGTATCATCCTGAAATATAACCTTTAAAAACCCTCCCTGATTGAGAGCGGAACAAAATCTTACATACATACTTCTGGTACCCGTTAGCTATCATGCATGGCAAGAGCTAAAAATGAATGGGTTTGAGAGCTACTGCTGCTGTTTACTTTCCAAGCTACTATTAATGTTCTTTAATATCTGCATATCAAACACATCAATTTGACCAAATGGGAGTTACTTTTAAGTGTCACAAGAAATTATACTGGTTAATTCACATCACCGTCTCTCATTGTTGACTTTAGCTTGTCTAAAAACTCAAGCAAATTGCTTAAATAATAGATATTTTCAAAAAATATATAAAAAGAGCTGATTGTTTTGAAGGTTGGTCTGGCTAATAGTAACCCTTCTCTGGCAGAACACCAGGTGTGTGGGCGTAAAAGCTGGCACTCTGTTAGCCAGTCTCTGTGCTTTTGGCGTGAACAGTGCAGACTTAAAGGGCATATTGTATATTATTTTTTTTTATTACATTTTGGGGGGTTCTTCAAAATTAATATATAAACTTGGAAACTTTTTAAACTTGGAAACTATTTTGTATAAACTACCATGTGAAAAAGTTAATGCAGGATTTAAAATAGTTTTGCAAGACATAAGGGCACAAATTTAGTAGGAAACGTGACAGTTTCCTTAACCGTGTTGAAAAAACGCTTTTTTTTTTCATCATCGCATCATATTACGTCACTAGAGGGAGTCGTTTGCCGGGCTCTGTGCTCACTTAGTGCAGAGTAGGTTGGTATTCAGTAGGAGCGGTCATGATTCAGTGTGTTTTCGGTGGTTATTGTATTTCAATTTATCATCGTCGTGGCAAATTATTGTAAATTATGGTCTGTCAGGACTGCGAGTCCACAGGTTTCCGAACAAGAAAAAGAAAAAGGACGGTGTTATCTTCCGTGCCTGGGTTCGTTAAGTGCAGGTGAAAAGACGGGACTTCACTTCTGCATCTGCTTGAAAAACACGGTAGTGTGTAGCGTTGCGTTCAATATAGACCGGATGATTAAATCCCTGCGATATGATGGTTGTATGATGACGGTGATTATGTGCACATCTGTCACAGCATCTTCATCGGGTCACCCAGTCCGTCGTCAGAATGTGGTTCGGCCGCCGGCAGTGAACATGATGGTCACGGATCCGTCAGAGATCACTTATTGTACATCTGTTTTACAAAATGTGCCTTGTCTTAATTTAATTCATTAAATTAATTGTGATTTTTTTTATTCATTGTCACCAAATTGGGGCCATTCAAAGCCTTTATAAAGTCCCTCTTTCTCTGGAAACTGTCTCCTAATGGCTGACATAACACATGCAGGTAAGGGTGCAATACTTTGCGATTGCCTGATACATGATAATAATCTGTACAATATTGTGATCTGAGCATAGTGTTATACATATTGTTTATATAACGGTCATTTGTCTCCATAGCAGGCTCATAATTAACTTATATGGCTAAGGTCCGTCATACGAGTAAACATTTACAATTTCCTCAGCGTCTGAACTGTCATTGCGATCCATTGCTTTCCTATTGTTTACTTTGACCGCACTCTCTCCCGTTACGTCACTTCCGGTTTGGCAGTTTTCAGATGCGGAAGTAAAATTTTCTAAACAAAAACGACTCTAGAAGCCTTAATAGCGTTTTATAAGTATATATTTATATTTAAATCTAGTTCCTACATTATTTTTCTATACATTGACTCACTGGGTAACCTGCAATATGCCCTTTAAAGCGATTTAACTGCTACCTGAGAGAAGAGAGGCAGTCCCATTATCCCATGAGGGTCTGTCATTATCCTCCAAGCCCTTCAGATTCTCTCTTTCTGTTGTCTTTGTCTCTCCCCTTCTCTTGTCTGTGAGATCATTTTTTGCCACAGTGAGCATCTGGAAAAAGCCAACAGTGTCAGGGAGGCCAACCAACACTCCTTGTTGGCTTACAGGGAGATACAAGGAGCCTTTGTGTTTAAAGGTGCAGGGATCTAGAGGATGTGTCATCTTTAGCAGAGCTGTCCCAGATGGACCCTTTGTTTTTGGAGCTTTGTCTGGAAGCTTGCTCACCATTCCTACAAATGTCAGTTAAAACCCATGTAGAGCTCCCTGTAAATGGCAAAGACATACTCAGAGTGTATGGCTCTGATCCAAAACCAAGGAGCTACCTACATAGGGAGCATTTCAAGGCATCATGGGGAAAATCCCACTGTAAAAACTGTTTCAGAAGGTAGCCACAACCACCTGGTCAAATTCACTCATATATCCTTCACAGAATAAAAGCAATCCCATAATGCAGTGCACAGAAATCAGTGAAAGAAATGGTATGCTGAATTATTAAAGTGCTGCATCATTAGCATAGCAGTGTTGAGTCTATCATGTGAAGAGAGCTATTTATGTCAAGTATGATGCACAGATTTCCTACCTTCAGATAATTTAAATTAAGTCAAACCTGTCTATGTAGGCAGCACCCTAGGTTTTGGAATGGAGTGTGTGTGGAGATACTTATGTGCAGAAATAAGTCTAGAACGTGATTGTGTGACAGCATAAAAGATGGACGTTGTTATTACAAGCTTTTAATTTTGTTTAACATGTCAGTGTCTTTTGTGTGAGACTTTAGCTAAAGCCAGTATTCTCCTTCTCAGTGGAAAGGAAATGATAGTTTTGGCTTCCTGTAACATATTGTTCATAAGTGCTGGCTAGGAAATCAGGGTGCAATCAGGTGTGAATCATGCGTACATTTATCAGAATTTAGTCTCAAGTTACACACAGGAGTAAAATCAATACCATTACTAACAAACAAATCATTCCAGGTCCCAGGAGTTCACACTTCAAGGTTATAAATATAAAATAATTAATTTACGTTGAAGTAATGGACAGGTAATTGCTTGGGTGCCATATGCCGTAATAAATAGAAGGATCGCCAGGGGAAAAAGACAGAAGAGAACTAATGGAGGTTTAATTGGAGATGATAACTGACAGGATATTTTCTCAGAGGTGTAAATGGAGTGTTTTATTGTGGCTCAGACCAGTATGTCCTGCATGGGAGGAAAAAAGATATCCCAGGAAATTAAGGTCCTCGCACAGACATTTAACCTGTTTAGCTAAGACACACCAAAACGTTAATATTTGAGATTGTGTTCACATGCCAAGAAATATTTATGCATATAATTTGATGCACAAACAAAAAGAGCCCTCCCTCTGCCCTGAGCTGCATGTGATTCAGCCATATGGGGCTGTTGGTAGTGTGTGGGCAGGCTGATTCGACATCAGGGCTGTGGAACACACAAGCTTGCTTTAATTGACTTATAAAACTGCCTAAAATGCTGTTTTATGGAGCCATTTTCAGACAACTCTCACGGGATTTCATATCAAGTCATAGTTTGTAATGAAATGTGTGATGGGCACACTTTATTTTCCCGGCCGAGTTCTCATAAACTTTAATCTTTCATGAGTAAAAAAAAAAGTTGGCTAACCAGAGAGATAACGTGTCACTAAATATGCACTTTAAATAGCATATGGATAAGGGCATTAATCCATGGTCTGCGTGTGGCGAAGACTGGCTACAGGAATAATGGAGATAGGGTTGGGAAGTCAAACTGACAGTTGTGAGGATATAAATGACCCTGCATTCTTTGTACACTGACAGCTCTGGCTTTGGTGATACTTCTAGTAGGCCCCTGCGATTCCTGCAACTGTGGTCTTTGTTGTCACAGTCAGCTTGTGTTTCCCTCTGTGGCCGTTCCAGGGGGCTGGCCGGCCTGGGCAAACACCAAGGGAGACGTGATGTATGGCTCCCGGCCAGATCAAGCTTAGCCGCTGCAGGGTGCTCCCAGCAGTCGAGTGGAGTTGAGTCATCCCGCAGGCTGCAGGGAAACGAACAAACACACTAGCTTTGACTATGACAGGAGCTGAAGTGGGGATGTGACTTTTCACAGTCCTATCCAAACCCAGGCAGGGCTTGGACTCCAGACCAACCTGCTAAATACCAGAGCCAGGTGGACGACAGGATGGAAGAGATAAAGCCTTTGAGAAGCGTGACACTGAATGCAGAGCGATTCACGGAAGAAAACGTAACCGCAGCCTTAAAGGAATAGTTCATATGAGTAGTTCAGATAATCATTCTTTCAACTGTTGTGGTTTTTTTTTTTTTTTTTTTACTTTACCAGAAATTACTTTGATGCACTGTCACAAAACACATCTGAAACAAGGTTTTGAACTGATTTTTATCATATTCAGAGTTTAGATACGATCAGATAGGATTTGTAACAGAAGAATTTAGCTGAATCCTAAAATGCATTCCTTCCAAAATCAACCTTGGGATCAGCTATGTTACTGCTTGAAATATTAAGACAGAAATTAATCCTTTCTTGAGCAAAGAAAAAAGAAAGAAATAGGTATGTTAATTTTGAGCTATTAAGCCTCAAGTTTTCTGGTGCATAATGATAGTCCGGAAGCAGCCAAAATCGCAGAATAGTCATAGTTCCAGTTTGAAAGAAATTTGCAGGTGCTTATTTGGACAGCTTGTGACGTCTTTCAGAGGGTTTGAAGTCTGCTCAGATGAAATAGGCAACAAGAGGCGAGAAGGAAAACCAGAGGCAAATAAATTGGTAGAGTCTTTAAAGATGGTTTGCACACTCCTCACATACATGTAAAAGAGCAAGTATAAAATGGGAAAAGAAAAGAAGAACAGCATGCATACAATAACGTAAACCATAGAAAGAAGTCATCTTAAAGGCACATCAACATTCATGTCACATTAGGTGTTTGTTACAAGCTTCACTCCTTTACCATCTTTAATATTCTTAAATGGGCTTATTATTTATGCAACGTCAGAGACTGATATGCTTAGACAAGAGCAACCTTCTCTAAATGGGTGAAACAGTGTAGATTGACTGGTTTACTTGGTCTGTCATTTCCAGGTCTCTCTACCAAGGGGATACTAAGATCAGTCACTCTTGGGAGTCAATAAGTGTGGTGTGTATGTGCATATATATATATATATATATATATATATATATATATATATATATATATATATATATATATATATATATATATATATATATATATATATATATATATATTCTTTTTTTTTTTTTTTAACAGAGTGCCTCAGGGGTTTGTCCAGGTATGCTGTGCCACACCCTTATCAGTCATACTGTCATATTTTACCAGTGATATATTCACATTATACTCAACATTATGAATTGCCCGTCTATAAAAATGTCTGATGCGTATTTCACATTTTATAACGAGTCATAGCAGAGCTCTCATACCTGGCCATTTTAAGACGAGAGAGATGAGTCCAGCTCTGAAGCCCGTGGCCATGTCAAGGAAACACAAGTTGATTGCACTGCATATACAGAGCATATTAAATTTAACTGTAAAAACAGTGATTGTGGAAAAACTGTGTGAGAGACTAAAGGTAATGTACTGACATCTAAGATGATGGAAGTAAATCGATGCGAAGATGGATTACACAGTTCCCTAAAGCCTTTTTGTCACATGCAAATGTTTGTACAAACCATCTGTGAATTACATACAGCAGTGTACTTATTTGTGTTAGGTATGAATGAGATGAAAGGTTAGGGTGAGGTTTCTTTGTATATGATGCAGATGAATTGTTCTTGTAAATTGCTCTTTAATGTTGGGCCTGTCCTAGGCTTGCTGCAGTAGTCTGTGTTAGTTCAGCCATCTAATTCAGCTGGACAATAGACGCTACAATTATAAACTGAAATTTTATGCTCTGCTTCATACAGCAGAGCATCATTGACATCTTGTAAAAGATGCTCCCTACAGATTACTCATGATCACGAATTTGAAAGTGAAAAGCAAGCGTGCATACAAAAACGATCCAATACCCCGCATATACAGTAGATAGTGGCTCACTGATGTCCGCAAGTTTTAGGCCTATAGACCAAGTAGGCATGATCGCAAATTTAACAGCAAAAGTGAAAAGTGATCTAACACGATATACCGGTGTGAAAATTTCCTCACCGTGACATCCCTAGCCTGTAGCATGCAATTATGAATGCTGGGTTCACAGGGAAAAGCTTCAAACAATCATGTTGTGGGTTTTATTTCAGAATTTGTTGCCTCTAGAACATTACAGAAGAAAAATAATCCAATAAAAAACAAACTGCAAAAAGTCACACTTTCCTCAATTGCCATATCTGTGATCTTATTTTTGACTACTTTTACTTTTGTGGATATGTTTAAGCGAGGGAAAGAATGCCAAGTATTGACCTGTGCTTATCTATTCCTCCATCCCCAAATGGTCTTAAAGCAAAAAGCACTTCTAGTCTCCCTGGACTTTTTTAAAAAATATATAGTGTCAGCTGCTGAAAGTGCACAGTTGAAAAGCACCCTATGCACAGATTTTCCGAGCAGAGAAATTACAATTGTCTGCCAAACTTTCAGCTGCTTATAGTCTGGCCACAACCAAAACACTCTTAGCCAAAGTAAACCTGAATATAAGCAATTTCTGGAGCACCCAACGAAAGTCATACAATTACAAAAGTATTTTAACTGAATATTTTATGTAGTAGTATCTAATGCAGTACATTTGTTTACAGTTTCATGTGTAAAATTGCAATTCTTGTTGATTTATGTGAATGAGATGTAGACCTGCTGTATATGCAAAACTGATGCAGTTCTGCCCTCTTCAGGTGAGAAGTGGAATTGCTTGTCTCAGGTTATATACCCCAATGCTACAAAATAAACATTTTACCACCTGAGTTAGATTTCTGCATTCATATGCAATTACAGTTCACATTTATTTATAATGATTGAATTGTATTGTATTTTTGTTAATATAACATTATTTCTCTGTAGCATTATGAGTATTACCTAATGTGAAAATTAAAGTGAGAATAACATTTTCTTCTCCTTTCTCTTCTATTTTCAGATCACAAAAATGACATGAACATTCCATCATCGGGGAAATGAAGAAATAAGAGGAAATAATCCTGTACATCAAGCTTCTGTTCCTGCAGGTCTATTGATTCTGACTCAAACACAATGTGTCCATGTCACAGCCTGTGCAGATAAGGACCAGCGTGCTGAACTAGCCACATTGGCATCATGACTGAAGAGACTAAACAGTCCTTGGCTGCCAAAGAGCTGGATAATGATTCCAAAAAACAGGATAAGGGGGCTGTGGAGCTCAAAAGCTTAATGGAGTCCCCTGAGCACTTTAAAAATGTGAGTCTGGAGCCACAGGCTGTGAACAATGTTGCTAAGTTTGCAGAAAAAGAGAGGGACAACACGCAGCAACGTGAGGCTGTAATTCGCCCACAGCAGGCTGGAAAGATTGATTTTAAGTCACTGCAGAATCAATCGTTCAATAGCAACAGGACATGGCCCAGCGGCAAGGACAGCCCTCAGTCGCCAAGTGGAAAGAGTCGCAATAAAGACAAGAGTAGAAAGCCGGGGAAAGAGCGTGGCAACCCACATCAGTTGTACAGATTGAGCATTACTAACCCACGCTCAAATCCCACAATTGGGATAGCCTATCCCCAGCAGAAAGTCTCACCTCCAAAGAAGCTTGAGTCCAACAGAGGTCCTGTCTCAGGCAGCTACCGCTTCCATGTGCCAAGTATTCCAGAGCGAGAGGCCGAACTGCAGCAGGAAGAACTACAGTTCAGGTGCTTCCATGAGAGCTCACCTAACCTTACTTCCCAAAGTTATACCTCACAGGCTGTTGGTGCCACCTCTGGAGGACCTGCTCACAAGAATCCACCCTCTACTCCACAAAAGAAGTCCAGCCCAATCGAGAGCAACAGTACACAACTTGCCAATGAAACTTTATTCCCTGACTTTCAGCTGAGTAAAACAGACACGTGGCAGTCTCCAGATAGGACTTTCAGAAACACTAATTTTTCTCTTACTTCACAAAAGCCAAACAACCTTGTGGAGTTGAACAAGACCAATGGAAGTTTTATGCCTATGCCATTTCAGTATGGATACCCATTGTTAGAGGAGTCAGCCTCTGATTCCTTTCCTAGTGATCGGAATACACAGTCTCAAGACTACAATGATATTTCTCTTGCCCCTAACCAGGTTTCCCATAATTCATTCTCCTTTCCATCCTCTTCAGAGGGCCATGAGGCCATGCAAACTAGTGCACAGTTTGGTAATGACCAGGTAGAGGACAGGCAGTCATACCAGATACACCATAAACCACCCCAGTACATGCAGACGCCACATGGTATGTCATCTTCTGTTCCCAGCAATGACGAGAGCTCAGCATCAAGTACTCGGCAAACAGAGCAGAGTAACAGTGTTTCAGATAAATCTGAGTCTTTAAGTTCAATAGACGGCAGGGACACAGGTTTCGCAGTAGTGGGCAAGAGAGGCTGCCATCTTAAAAATGGCACTCCCAGCCAGAGAGTTCTTATTCAAGGCAGTGTTCATCATATTAGAAATATTGCACAAGGTTCAAGTTCACAAGTACATGTAATTAGCCCCCCACATAATGGTATTCACATCAGCCCAGGGCCTCTTGACAAAAGTGCCAGTAAACACCACGGCAGGGCATCACACCCATGGGAAGGCACAAAGAAAACCTTTCCACCATCACTCATAGACCAGACCTCCACGCCTTACCCCTTTCAGTACCAACCTGCACCAGAACAAAGACAAAACACTGGCATTAATGGCCGTATGCCTTGGCAGCAGAAACGCTTCACAACTGCCATGCCAAACCAAAATAGGATTGATCTCTCCAGGCAGTTGAGCAATCAGCAGCTTACTTTTTTGATAGGCCCATCAGACTGGCAAGATGACAATAAGCCACACAAAAACATCAACCATAAAGATTCCAACAACTTTCTCAATAAAAAGAAAAATGATGGCTTCTCAAACCAAAAGCAGGACAGTGTCAAGCAAGGCTGCAACACAATTCCACCCAGTCATTTTACAAATAAGGTGGATACAAATCAAGGCCCGGTGGGTGATGCCAAGAATAAGTCATTATACTTTGGTATTAACCACCCAGTGCCAGTGACATCAAGAAACTGTAGCTACCATCCATTACATGTAGCACCCTTAGGGCTGAAGATGGTGTCACCATATGACTCTCCTTCACGTTCACCCACTCAAAATCCAGCATATAGCAGTACGTGTTCATCACTCTCCCCAGCCTCCACAAACTCTGTCAACAGTAACTCTGATGACAGCCAAATTTCAAAGGTTCTGTCCCCTCAGTTTTTTCAGCAGCAACAGGATAAAGTATTGATATCATCTAGTAACATGAACACTAATCAGCATCTCTACTATTCAGAAGCTTCCAGAGACTTGCACTATAAACAAGAAAGAGCCAAAGAAAACACGGCAAGTTTTATGCCACATAACAGGCATTCACAGTCCAACATGGACAATGGAAAAGGTTGTTTGGAGACCTACAGAACAGAAAACCATCCCCCACCTCCATATTCTGCCCACCAACTCGCCACATCATTAGTCTCAGCAAACCTTGACCAACTGGATGTGCTTCTGACATGCAAGCAATGTGATCAGAATTTTAATAACCTTGTCTCTTTTCTTGACCATAAGCAATACTGTGGACAGCATACATTTGCACAAAATGACTTAAAAGATGTGCCAAAAGTGGAAGAAATAAGGACGTTTCAGACGGACCATACAAAAGCCATGTCATCTGGATCCAGTTATGCAATTTTGCGAAGTTCTTCAGATTTGCATCTGTCTCTGCTTGGACTGAACAAGAATGGGGAAATAGTGCCAGATAATGAAACCAAAGGAGATATAAAAGATGATTCAATGAAACTAATGCTACCATCTGCACCCTTGCCAGATTTAGAAATGGAAGATCCCAAATTGGATAGCCTTATCACAGAGGCTTTGAATGGACTAGGCTATCAGTCAGACAACGCAGAAATTGATAGCAGCTTTATTGATGCATTTGTTGACGATGACCTCACCACTACTAAATGTACATCAACAAGACAGGCTTTGACTACCAAAGACTCCACGATATTTGAAGGTAGAACTAACAATGAATCAACCTCTAGTGAGAGATCTCAAGCTCACTGCAAATATCCTTTTGACTCAGACTTAGATGGCCTTAGTTTAGACAGCAAACACACAGATATTCCTTACAAAGAAAGCCAACAAGAGTTGATGCAAAAGGAAGGCCTTAAAGCAGAATCCTCTCCAACAGAGTCCCAGTCACAGGAGTCAAATTGCACACAAATGGAGTGGGAAGCAAGAAAGTCAGAACAAACAGAACTCAAAAATGAATACAGTTCTAAGTTTCTTTTATCAAGAAATTTTTCTGCAAGATGTGGGCTTAAAAGCCAACAAAGCAGCACAGCTTTAGTTAAAACAACATGTCCCAGAGCCACCTGTGCCAACAAAAGTCCAACAGCTCAGAAACCAATAGCAACAGAAGGAAAACGGAAAAGGACAGGTGGTGGAAGCTGGAGTAAAGAGCTTATTCACAAAATTGTTCAACAAAAGAACAAGTTGCATAAACTCCATGTAAAGGGCACTAAAAACATGCAGTTTTCACTTGTGATGGAGAGAGTCACTCCCGCAGTGCAGAACCCTACTTTCAGGGAATATGATTACGTTTCTGACTCAGATGACGACTGTGAGCCTGTAAAGATAGCCAGTCAGGGACGTCTCAGCCAGAGCATTCGCTGCAAGTACACATACACTAAAGAGTGTAAGGGGAGGATTTGTGCTGACAAGAGCCGGGAAAGTTCATGGAAACAAAACAAAAATGAGTACTTTGATCCCAAGAAAGATTTTGATGTCTCTCCATCCTTAATAAAAGACAACCCTGGTCCTAAAAGGCTACGAAGACGGAGCAGTAGGTCTTCCACAAGCAGTGAACTCAGCACTTCAATAAGTATTTGTAGCGATAGCATTGGCAGCCCAAAAAGTATTGATCATACAGATTCAGACTCTGAGAAAAGAACAGAAGTACAGAGGAAAGATTCAGAGACGCTTGAGCAGAATGTGTACAAGGAATCCCCACCAAGGATACGGAAAGAGTCTAGCACATCACTTGCTTTGACCTTCACTAAAAATACAAAAAGGTACAGCACTGATAAGATACTACTCACTGAGCACAAGAATCAATTCACTACTTCAAAATGTTCAAGCATTATCTGTAAGACTGAAGAAACTGCATCTGAGCGTACAATGACTAAAAGTACTGTCAGCCTTGCAAGATTCAAAACCACCAGAGTTGAAATAGAGGGAAAAGGGGACCACTATGGTTTTGAGGCAGGAATTATTGCAACTACGGAAGAGCCATTTAAAAAAGATTACCCAAAAAATATCACATCACCAAGTGGGTCTGGCATAACACTGAGTCCAATGGAAACGACAAACAATAAAGATTCTAGCCATGTTTTTACACTCACAAAAGATGTTGTTGCATCAAAGGGTAAATCCCACAAGAGAACAAACAGTTCTGAATTTTCGGCACCCATTTTTGAGAAAGCCATCAGTAACAACACATCAAGTGAAGAAGCCAACAGAAGCTCAAATTATCTATTCTCTGAACCCCCACCTTTTTGCACTTCACTTGTGAACAAAGTCTGCTTATCACCTTCAAAAGTCCATGATGCAGCTCAAAAGGATGTGCAATGTCTCATTCCCTATCCCTCAGAACATGATCAAAGTCTTATAAAATCACCTCTTTCTTTTGACACAACGTCAATGTTTGGCGACCTTTCTGTGGGAGGTTTTGAGAACAATCTTTATCCAGATATTCAGCTTGCCAGTCCTCTGGAAACCACAACAGATAAGAAGGAACTTTTTGAGTTGTCATTCTCACCATTCTTAGAACGGAGAGACTGGAATCCAATGGTTAATGTTAGTCCTGTGCTACCAGATGTGATTTCTCAGTACAAAGAGGACTCTGACTCAAATGAGAATAAGACCAATTTTAACTATGTCCCATTTGCTTTGACAGAGAAATTAACAGACTACACTCCTAATCTCAACAGCGTGTCAGTTGATGACCTGGAAATAAAAAGAATTGTTACAGAGCTTGAGAGTCAGCTGCAAACAGCCAAGCTCAGCAGCCCTCCACCATTAGACAGTGAGCTAACAAAACAGCTTACCATGAGCAAATTCTCTCCACTGAGACTTGACCCTGAAAGTGAAGATGAAGGCAGTAGCTTCCAGATAAACTGTTCCTCAGAGAACCTGGATATTGCCAGACCAGTAGACTCAAATTCAGCACTGTTCTCAGAACCTGACTTACCATGGTCTAGTCCACTCTCATTTGGATTGATGTGTGGACAGCAAGGTCTTCATACACCAATACATTCATCTACTATCAACACACCAATTGATTCAGGGCATGAACATTTGGATATAAAGGGCAGCATGGGTCTCACTGATTTGAACACAGAAAACAGTTCACCTCTGCACCAAGAAGACAAACCTGAAAATAATGAGTGCTTGGACAAGTCAGAAGAGATGCTTGAACATGAAATCTACACAGAAAATCTGATGAAGAGCCTGGAAGTAATCTCAGATTCTCTGTCTTCAGGTTTTACATCACCTCAGTCATCTCCTAATCAAGAGTGTGTGGTTCCTGTGGAACACGAAAAACAAGACAATGAATACTCAGAACACATTGAGTCTGAATATGTAGAATTTAGAAACACAGAAGCAGAGCTCACAAAGTTCTCAGTGGAGACAAATGCATTTTCAGATAACCTAGAAGAGAAAACCAGTGACATTTCAGAGTCAGAAAATGAAACACAAGCCAGACTTAATGAGACTAGTAATGACACACTTCATAAAGAAGATTTAGCAGCTAATGATCAACAGCTTGCTGAAAGCTCCTTTAAGAGTCCACAAACTGGATGCTGTGTGAACTCAAATGAAATTGACTCGGTGAAGTCTTCAGTCTCTAGAAATGAACACAAGCGTGAGTCATCTGTCAGCCAAACCGAGAATGCTGAGTGTGATACACAGTTTGACTTAAAAGACTCATTGTATATTACCAATAGTCCAGACTTCTCCAACATATCACACTTTTCAACATCCCCAGCCATACCAAAAGACAAAAACATGCTGTGTGTTGAAAAAACACAGAAATGTGATGAAGATTCAGCTCTAGGCAACAGGCAGGCATCTGACAAAACAGGTGCAACAGACTGTCCTTCTGATTCAAACATCCAACCACCCCTTTCAAACATCAGTTCTTCTCTTTGTCAAGCCAATTTGTCAACCCATTCACAATTAAATAATAGACAAATGGTGGTTTCTCCTAAACATCTTCCTGTAGTTCAAGATGAACATGACTGTACAGAGAGTGTGGAGAAAGCCATGCCTGATATGACATTTCCTGTGCAATCGGAATGTGAAGAGAATCAACAGAAGAACATTGAGCAAAGTCCTCAACTTTATACTGTAACTCAATCACCACAGTTGTCTCACAACTCTATCCAAAGCCCTTGTGAACTGAGAGATAATGGTTCACTACCAGGCACAGTTACCCCTGCACTGAGCAAAAACGGACAAGACCTGGAAGACAAAAACTCAGATCACAAAAATATTGGCGGGTCAGTAGATACTTCTGATTCAGCAATACCAGAATTAGATAATTCATTTGTTCCTCATCAGGATTTAGTAAAAATCACAGAGAGTAAAAATTCTAGCTCTGGAACACTGTTGGCTGTGGAGGACATCATCTCAATAAAAATTTTTGGTGAGACTTCTCTGCATTCTAGGCCATTGGATGGCTCTCATGATACAGGTGCACTGTATGATTTGAAACTCAGCCCCCTGAATTACAGTGAAACATGCTTCAATGACTACAACTTCACCTCTAAATGTTTAAACAAAGGAAATGACCAGTCTGATGTAAAATCAGACTCCACAGACAATTACATTCTCAATGCCTGTGCTTTCCCTCTTGATAAACCTTTGTCATCCAGCCTACCGTATAATGCAAATGAACCAGAGCCAAATATCCAGGGCCACCTGATTGGACTTGATATAGCCGAACACTCTATAAATGAAAACATCCAAAATGATATTAAATATTCAAATGTATCAGCTTCCTGCAGTAATTATGTTGAGGATGTCACTACAATTGACTCTAAACATGTCTCAAACCTTAACCAGAGTTACATTAATGGTACTCATGTTCCACATGAAACTGTTGATTACATGGATCTGCAACTGACACTTCTGAAGAAAGTAGATTCTGAGAAGATGGACAATCAGATGATCACCAATGAGCATGATGCAATGCAGAGGTCCACCATGTTAGATGTTAAGGAGACATCTAAACCTCTGATACCTAGTGAAAAAGCAGTATCTGTGGGTCTTGCATGCACATCTGTCCAAAATGAAGGACAGAGTCTAAGGTTAAGTGAGACAAAATCCTCACCTAAAAAGGGTGGTACACAGAATGCAATTCATGGAAAATTTCAGTGTGAAATATGTGCAATGTTCTTTCGTACACATCCTGGGCTTAAAAGACATAAAGCCATGAAGCATGTAGTGAAGACTGAAGGGATTTCACCCATTGAAAATGTAAATATGAGTAGTCAAGTGTCTAAGCCCATTTATATGTCACACCCAAAAGACAAAACACTGAAAGATAATATGGATGTTATGGGTCCAGCAGTTCTTTCACATTTAAACAGAAATGAAATCTCAGATGGACAAGGACAGAAAACAGATGCACATTTGATCTTCGAAGAGATTGCAAGTGATTCTGATATGTCAAAGATCCCAGAAAGTTGTGATACTGATCAGACAACTCTTGTTAATGAAAGGGCAAATAACGGTATCAATTCCAAGGACACACGCAGTGAAATGTTTTCTCCAAAATTGGTAAAGCAAGACACTTTTTCAGATGAAATACTTAGTACTCTTAAAACAGATATTTTGCAGGCTATATCTCTAGATTCCCCCTCAATGGTGCAACAAAACTCTCCTAAGTCACCTGAAAAACAGATTCCGGGTTGCAGTCACAGCTATCATGAAGTCAATGTGAGAGAGGAACAGAAGAGCATGGTAACTATCAGCACTGAAGAGCAAAAGGAAGAAACAATTTCTTCCACAGAGCCTTCCAATTTGCAAGAGAAAGGTGACACATATGACATTGACGATGTTGTAAAGTATTGTGATAACCCAAAATATGTTCAGACAGAAGATATCCACTATCCACTTGGGGATTCTTCTGTAGATATTAAGCGTGAGAACACCTCTTCTCCCACAGAAGACAGTCACATTCTTACTGGTACTTTAGGAATGGGACCTAATCTTAAGGATTTCTTTGATGATGAAAATACCTTTTCTCAGTTATTCCCAAGAAATGATGACAGGAAAAGAAAGAAATGTGCAAGGGTCTATGGTAAAAGCAACAAAAAGCAAAAACAACTGTCCTGTTTAGTTTTAGACTGTTCTCCCACTGGTGCCTTTATTGACAAGTATGCAGAGTCTAAAGAAAACAAGTTGGGACACATGTTCACCAACGGCACAAATGACCCTTGTGAATATGAAACCATATCAATCGACAATGATAACATGCATGCGACGACTCCCAAAAGCTTAGTCAACAGCTCTATAGAGAACGCTTGTCTTTCAAAAGGTGGCCTAATGGATCACCAGGCTGGTTACGAGGAAAATGCAGAAACTGGCATTAAAGAACTCTTATGTGAGAATGAGGGCACAATTAGGCAACCCTTAGAGCACCAGGATGATTCACATGATTGCGATGTGCCAGAAAACACAGTGTCATCAGTTTCTCAGGAAGATTGTAAACCAGAGGTTCCTGATACAGGTTGCCCTCTCCAACTAGCCTGTGTTCAAGAAAATGCCTCTTGTTCACCAAGCATTGAGATACGAAACCATGACACTACAATTCAGATTCCTGTACCCTTTTTTGAGCCTGAGAAAGATATGCCTTTGGTTGCGACAATTGCAAGCACAGAACTGAAAGACCCTTTAAGACCTTGCAAAAGGCCTATGGAGCGGAAGTGTAGGAAACGCATAGAACCTGGACTCAAACCAAAGGATAAGCAGTACAAATGCAAGGTGTGTTTCACATGGTTTCTCACCTTAGGTGAGCTCGATTTCCACAAGCTCTCTCACAATCCATCACCTCCCCCAACTTGCTATATGTGTGTCCAGCGCAAGTTTACCTCCCGGGAACAGCTTAGGGACCATCTCAGGGAGAAACATGCCAAAAACAAAGCAGGTGTTTGGACTTGTGGGATGTGTTTGAAAGAAATTTCAGATGTCTGGATGTACAATGAACACTTGCGTGAGCATGCCACACAGTTTGCACGAAGAGGGCAGTCTCAGAGTTCCCTCTTGGACATGCCTGGGTGTTTCATGCAAGAAAATGCTGTGAAGAACTTCATATCTTCAATAATGCAGCATCGGCACAGCAGACCTGCAAGAGGCAATGTTAAATCATCATCTAAGGAAGAGAGAAGAACATCTTTTGATGTTAATGGACAAGAGCCAAAGGTTCCAGAGGAGTCTTCCACAATTCTGAAGACTAAAATGAGTATTGGGGGAGGAAATAAGCATTGCGCACTGACAACGCTTGAAGTTCTACCTAAAGCAGAGACTTCTTCTAAAAATGCTGAGATGCATCCTAACTGCAAGGACCCTTCAAGGGATTGTCACCACTGTGGCAAGCAGTTTCCAAAGCCTTTCAAGCTCCAGCGCCATTTAGTGGTCCACAGCATGCAAAAGATTTTCCTTTGTCACAAATGCCCAGTATCCTACCAAGAGGCAAAGGAGCTTAAAGACCACCTTAAAAATGAACATGAGGAGACAGATGAGCCAGACTCAAAGCACACCACATTATATACTTGTGAACTCTGTGCTGATGTCATGCATGTAATCAAGAAGTCATTCATCTGCAGTACCTGCAACTACACTTTTTCAAAAAAGGAACAGTTTGATCGTCACATGGAGAAACACCTTACTGGAGGGAATAAGATCTTCAAGTTCAGGGGAGTTGTGAGACCTTGTAAGCCTTTTAATTCAAAATATGATAAATCTGACACACCACCAAGCAAGAAAAGGAAAGCAACAGAGAGCAGCTTAGACATCACAGTGTCACATATGCAAAGCATCAAATCAATGTTGCCTATCATAGATGACACTGTAAAGAACAGTACTGACGAACATTCAACGCAAACAAACAATACCAGTGTGAAAATTGAAGATGAGGCTGAGGACTTCCCTGCCAGGGATACTATTGAGTGTACAATGCAAACAGATTCTGCGGAACAGAGCCTTCCATCAACAGAGCTGAAGGAAGAAGATGAAAGCTCTTCTCCATCTTATGAAATGCAAGCAGATGAGCCCAGGGAAGTCATTGCAACAGACAAAGGACCCTTGACAGAGATTTGTGATGTTAAAATAGAAGATGACTGTTGCACCATTCCAACAACATTGTTAGTTTCTGAGATTGACATTTCGAGCATTACCAAACTTAAAGACACGGTGGAGACAAACCCTTCATTAAGTCTTGAAGCAAGTGAACAAGGGGAAATAAGGCACTCAAGTCAATGCACCATTCAATTGTGCAGTCAAACAGACATACATTTACCAAAACAAGGCATGCAAGGAATGCAAGGGCTCTCATCTTGTAATGACTTTGAACTCTCATCTGTGAAGCAGGATCAAAATAAACAAAATTTTCAGACTCACAGTGAACAGCTGACTACTGCTCTGACTAAGCACATAACTATGGTCAAATCTGAGGAAACTATGAAACAAAGTCTTGAAAATAACCTTAGTGCCACTGATTCTGTACATCACACCAACAGCTCTAATACATGTGAAGACAAGGATTCAACCAAGCAACAGAAGAAGAGGAAAGATCTTAAGACAGCTCACAGCTCTCAGAGAACGCAATCTCCAACTGCAAGGGAAAATTTGGGGATTGACCCAAGGGCCAAAAAGAAGTTCAGACCCAGCAGGTTTGAAAATATTGATGGACAAAGGAAAAATGAACTTCCCAATGACTATCTAGTGCTTACATCAGTAAAGGATGACACAGTCAGTAACAAAATAATCTCAAAGCATAAAATAGGGTCACCTAATCTGGGCCTTCACCTGAAGAAAGGTTCTGTAGATAGTTTCTCACCAAAAAAGGTTGAGATTGTTCGTCACTTCACCGAAGATTGTAAAGGGAAAAAGAACATTCCTAGGAGACCCATCCATTCCCCTTCTTCCAGGATCCCCACCATGAACAATTCATTTAACAAATCACGGTCCAAGCCAGGGGTCAGATCCATAGAGACTCACTCATACCGTACTGCAGAGTCACAGAACAACCTCCTCAGCCAGCTGTTTGGCCAAAGACTAACTAGCTTTAAAATTCCTTTAAGGAAGGACACTTCTGAACCAATTAAGGATTAAAATGAATGCTATTAACAAGGAGGTAATTAAGTGATCCACTAGGCATGTGATTAAGGCAGTGCATTCATGATACTTGGATTGTATGGCCCTCCTCTGTGAAATAATTTAACTCTTGTTTAGTCACTTTATTGCATTCCTCTTGTAAATGTGTATTTACATATATGTGAAGACCAACAACAAAATGTATGAATATAGGATGAATATGTTGGTTACAAATTTATTTTCTCTATTTTATAGTGGAGCATTATCTCTAAGAGACTGTATTTCAGCAACAACAAAGAAAGGTTTATGGGAAAGAATTTACTTGAAAATGAACTGAGAATATTTGTTTTCCAAATAATGCATGACACTTTAACATTACATGTTCTTAGATGTTTTCCTAGCAACAGGACCAAAAGACATTCTAACTCTGGATCATGTCAATGTGCTTTATTTTATATGCTTTCAGAGAATTACTCTTTCATACTCTTTTACTTTACTGTATTGCGGAGACACTCATTAGTATTAGCTTTTGTATCATCACTAATTGGTGCTATGTTATTTTATAATTATTATTTTTTGTGTAATGTGAACACAATGTCTTATAACTGAAGGGAACATGTAGCAATTACACTCATTCAATCATTGCTGGTACTCAGTTTTAGAGGAAATTACACAAACATACTGTGTAATATCAATCAAAAAGAAAGGGTTTATTTGTGTCCTAATTTGATCTGTTCAGAGGAGGGCAAGGGAAAAGCCTTTTCCAAAACTGTATTTAGTTTGATTTCATCTATAATATGAACTCAGGTGCTATTATTGCGCATGAAACCCTCAAGAATTCTTCCCATGCACTGATGTGACCATACACAAACCCCACACATGATCATCTATATATGTCCCCCAGTTCTTTAATAATTACTATTTACAAGAACAAAAGGTGCTTTATGTTTATATGTATCTTATATTGTATAATATTGTAGGTTGATTATTTCCAGTGCAATTCATAATGTCAAAGTTCTATTTTAATAATGTGCAAAAGATGAAGAGAAAAAAAGAAAGCAAAATACAAAGCCTACTAAAGGTTTATGAGTGGATCATAAAGTGCATCATATAAACTTGGTTATTATTTTTTGTGCATCAAGTCTTTTGTTTCTTTGTCATTCTGGTGGTTTCCTTATTTAATGCTGTGGATCTGTCAAAATGAAAGTGCTTGTAACTTCTCACAATACAATGTGAAAGAATGAACTGTGTGAAGTGTGCAATAAGAAACAGAGTACAAGGTTTTTTAATCAGTCAAGAACTGCACTGTATCCTTTGAATTCACATTTAATAATCACTTTAAATTGACATTCACAATGAAAATGTGAAGATCATAGAGCCATCAAGGGTTGACAACCTGTTTTTAGTAGGGAGAATGACAGCTTTGATCCGGACAAAGACATGACGTCTTCAAAAGCAATTGTGTAACAAATCTATCTGAAAAATAAGGTGGATAGTGGGGTCCAAAACGAAGACCACTAGTAAAAATGCTTGTATTTTTGCTTCTTTTTTTTTCCATTTCAAATGATACCTTAAGCAAAAACTCAAGCTTATATGAACTGTTAGTTTGTTGTGTAAAACCTGATGATCATGTTATCCAGCATGATTTGAGAAATAATAGTTCTAAATAGTATCTTAGTATCTCAATAATGTCACAAATTCACTTATTTGATTCACTCATTTTTTGTAAAGTATCTCAAAATCCTAAACCTTGATTATTTCCAAGTTTAAATTAGATTTTGAATCCTAATTTTTCAGTATGGTCTGACTTTTGAACCCCACTGTTTTTATGCACATTTTAATTCCAAAATCCATGAATTCATTTTAAATGGTTTTCCCTCCAGTAACTCCACACTATGATCTAATGACAATAACTCTAGACAGAAAAAAACCCTGTTATTCAGAATTAGAGTAAACAGTACTGACTTTGCTCAAAAACAACGGCACATCATTCCATAATCATTCATACACAATCGCACAATAATTACCCAATTAAGAGCTTCTACTGTTTAAGCAAATGCACATCACAAACAACAGGAAATAAAGTTTGACTGTTTAATTAACTTTACTTATTTGTTGTTCAGAAAAGGACTAACAGACAAGTCCTTTCAAGCTGATTTATCACTGTGTGTTTAGTGGCTTGTATCCCTACATGAGCCTTATTCACCTTCACATAGGAATAAAAAGCCATAAGACACAACAGCTGTAATGGGAGCGCCGCAGTGAGGGAACTCCCTGGCTTTCAACAAAGATGTAGGGGCCCGTATTGAAGGCACCTGGTAGAAGAAAGAGAGGAAGGAAAAGGATATGACAAAGCTAAGCAGGCAGAAAGATAGATATTATAGTGTGAAATTGATATGATCTTAGCTATCATAGAGACATTCATAATGTGTCACAGTAAGCGTCAAGAGCGAGGCATTTCCAAGACAGCTATATTTCAGTGAGGTCTAATGCATTAATCAATCATACCATGTGATGCACACAAAAGCTTCTGTAGCTGTGAATCTTGTAATTGCCACTGATTACTCTTTTGGGTTTAAGCAAATATGCAGCGAAACTCATGATTAAATGTTAATTTAATTATGCAAACAGTGATTAGTTCAATTATTCAGAGCAAATTTTACCACAATGCAAGGTGCTCATTAAACTACAGTAACTGATTACTAATGGATGAATTTATATGCAGAATAAAAAAAATAAAAAAGTGTCACAAATGGTCAGGGCAGCTGATTTGCATTATTGACAATCACTCAAAAAAAAAAAAAAAAAAAAACACTTTTCATTGCATTTCCTCCCAGTGCTGTTTGTTGGTGCCAAGCAATAATTGTACATCTCCTTGTCAGGGCTGTTCTGATCATTTCATCTTTGAGCAAAATCTCCTGGGAGACAGCACAGCTTTCCTCTTTGAAGCGGAGTGACATTATCACTGGCTGGCCCTGAAAATAGCATCAGTTTCGCCATACTGCCACTCACAGAGGGCTGAAGATCAGGGCCAGATAGAAATGGGCGACTGGTCAGCGGTAATGACATGGAGTCTAAAGGGAACAGAGGCCATCTTCAATCTCACCTTTCAATCCCAGCAACCCTCAGTCCCCATTCAGCAGCGTATAGTGCCACTCACAGCTTTGGCACTGATGGAAAATTACTGGGAATTCCATCACATTGCCCCAATGTCAGAGATGGAGAGTGACAGCGGGAGAAAAAATGATAAATGTGACTATTTGGTTCGGGGAGAGCTTTCGGCTCCCTATGCCACAACACAATATTTAATCCGGGTCTGGGGTGGGGGGTTCGAGTCATTTTGCTGTTAATTTAGGGCTCATTTGGGGAATAATACCCGGCTGTCATCCATTTACATCATAACCAGTAAAGATGATTTGATGAGAAGGTTCCCCAGTGCTGGAAAACAGGAAATGCAACACAGGTAATGCCTTCAATGGAGGATGCCCATGTGTAAACCAGCATGAGATATGATTGTGTTGTCAGGAATCAGTCCTACTTCAGCATTTAAGTGGGTTTTCTTTCCAACCCATTACGGTTTTATGAATATGAAACAAAAAATAAGTGGATAACACTTTTTATGATGACTGAATATATAACAATGCATTAGAAAACTATATTATGCTTTGTAATGCTTTATAATGCCTAAAAATGTACTTAATGATTTGCATGTTCTGGTAAATTAACCCAGATATATTCCATTATAATACATAACCCATATTATATAATGGTATAATATAAATATTTATATCTAATAATTTAATGGCAAATGAAACAAAATTCCTAAAACTAATATAACATTAATGCAATACTCACTTCAAAATTCAAAACAGACGATTATAAGTAGTGCATAATTAGTAGTAAGTAATGCAGTTTACATTACACAGCTGTCAGTATCATTAAAAAATCTTTAATGATATATATTAAGTCAATATAACATTTCTTTTTGTGGAAAATTACAAACTAATTTTAAAATTGTAAAAATGCAACAGTAAAACTTTTAATCATCTACTATAAAATTATATGGATTTTGCAAGTAAAAAAAAAAAAGAATTAGCATATAGTTTACAGTGAAAGGTTTTTTACATTAAGTTTTGACCATGTGCACCATCTATATGCAAGTATTTGCCGTGTTTTATTTATAGGCCACTTACGATGAATTGCTTTACCACCTGTGTTATTATGGTAGTTATCAGAATATTAAGTGAACATAAATAAAAATACAGTTATAAACAGTATAAAGAAAACAGAATAAATTCTCCTTAAAACAGTATAATGCTTCAAAACATAAGCAGTCTTCATAGAAAGTGTGACAAAAAGATTGTTTTCAAAGCTCCACCTATCTGATCCTCAGTGCTTCATGAGTTTTAGATTCACCCGTCAGCATGAGGAAAACACGTTAAAGACACGACTGTGGTAAAGACAACAAAAGTGACGGTCCCTCAACAGCCTGCGCAGTCAAACTATTCCTCAATGTTTCTTAAAGCTTTGAGAAGCTGCGTATGCATCACAGGGCTTTGAAAGGCACATCTGAACTACAATGGTGCTACAATCTTGAGTAGTCTCGCAGGTCGCATTAGACCTGCTGTCAGCACTCGCTGCAACAAACCAAGGTAAACAGAGTCCTTGATCTTCTTGAAGCAGAGCAAGAGAACTTGAGTGCACGTCTTTCATTTCAAAGCATGCAGTTGAAGAGACCATGTAGTGGCACACAGTTCACTCAAGGTCTTGGTTTTAAGTTCTACATAGATTTTAAAATGATTG